>JACVTC010000043.1:455000-510000 GCA_016946835.1 Neocallimastix lanati (nom. inval.)
GGTTAAATTTTAATTTTTATTATTTCTTTTTAAGTATTTTTAATTAAAATTTTTTATTAAATTAATTTTTTTAATAATATTCAGATTATGTTAATAAACATAATAAGAATAAATCATTTGTTAATTTATTTAAAATTAAAGTTCATTTTTAATTTTTAAATTTTAATTTTTATTACTAAATCTGTTATGTAATAAGTAAAATAATGAGTTTTAAAATAACGAGTTCTTTGGTTTTAATTAAAAATTAGTACTTTAAAAAAAAAAAGATAAATAGCAAAGCCTTTTAATGTAAATTAATAATAATTGTATAAAATGAAAATAATTTCATTCTTTTATTTTATTTTTTTTTTATTTTTTTTTTAAAATCTAATAAAGCAATAAAACAAGAAGATAAAAAAAAATAGAAAAAAAAGATAAGATTTATGTTATTGAAATTATAAATTTTATTTTCAATAATAATTTATAATTTATAATATACACAAATAAATAAGAAATATAATATAATAAAAATAATTTTAAAATGATAAATGAAGATAAACAGATAAATTTAATTATAAACGCAATTGATAGTGGTAATATTGATATAATAATTCATAGTGACATAAATAACAAGGATATTGTCCATGAAATATATAAAAGAAATTTGCTATCTCTTGAAAGATTAAAATTTTTAATAAAAAATTGTAGTCAGTATATATCCTCTTCATTAATAAAAGAATGGATAAGGGATGATAATAATAGCGAATCATTAGAAATTTTGTTTAATACGTATAAGTTTTATGATAATGATTTTATTAAATGGTTATTATATCAATATAAAAATAAATCATGCATTTCTTCTACTAATTTAAATAATCAAATTTTCAATGAAAAATATAAAATTTCAAAGTGTAATATTAGCAATTCCAATACTGCATATTTATTTAAGACATGTAGAGAAGGAAATGAACATTTAACCAAATATTTAATACAACATGGAGCAGATATAAATAAAGAGAACGAAAACGGCGAAACACCATTATTTTATGCATGTTATAGTAGAAACAAGAATATAATAAAATACTTAATTGAACTTGGTGCGAATATTAATAAAGAAGACCAAATTGGTGAAACGCCATTATTTAGGGCATGTTATGATGGAAATGAAAAAATAATAAAATATTTAATTGATCTAGGAGCAGATATTAATAAAAAAAATAGATGTGGTGAAACTCCGATATTTAATTTATGTAAATCTGAAAAAAATGAAAAAATAATAAAATATTTAGTTAGTTTAGGGGCTAATATAAATAAAGAAAATAAGGATGGTGAAACACCAATATTTAATGCGTGTTATTATGGTAATGAAAATATAATAAAATGTTTAATTGACCTTGGAGCAGATATAAATAAGGAAAAATTAAATGGTGAGACACCATTATTCAAGGCATGTTATTGTGGAAATGAAAATATAGTAAAATATTTAATTAACCTTGGATCAGATATAAATAAAGTAAATAGGAATGGTGAAACACCATTATTTAATGCATGTCGTAAAAACAACGAAAATATAATAAAGTATTTAATTGACCTTGGCGCAAATATTAATAAAGAAAATAAATATAGTGAAACACCAATAATCATTGTATGCAATAATAGAAATGAAAATATGGTAAAATATTTAATTAACCATGGAGCAGATATAAATAAGGAAAACAATAAAGGTGAAACACCATTAATTATTGCATGCAATGATGGCAATGAAAATATGGTAAAATATTTAATTGAACATGGAGCTGATGTAAATCAAGGAGATAAAAGAGCACCATTACTTATTGCATGTAGCAATGGAAAAGAAAATATAGTAACATGTTTAATTGAACATGGAGCCGATGTAAATAAAGAGGAATTTTATGGTGAAACCCCTTTACTTTATTCATGCCGTTGCGGATATGAAAATATAGTAAAATATTTAATTGAACATAAGGCAAATATAAATAAAGAGAATATATTTATGGAAACTCCATTATTTGGTGCATGTAAAAATGGAAGTGAAACTATAATAAAATACTTAATTGAGCATGGAGCAGATATCAATAAAAAAAATTGCTATAGTGAAACCCCATTAATTTATGCACGTAATTGTAGAAATGAAAATATAATAAAATATTTAACTGAACATGTTGCAGAGATAAATAATAAAAGCGAAGGTAAAATTATGAGATTATAAGAATTAAAGTATTGCAACTTTTTTAATATTTAAGTAATAAATCTTATTTTCTATTACTAATTTTAAAAAATTTAATGGATGATGATTGGTGATAAATATCAGTTATGTTGAAAATGAAAAAATAAGTAAAAATTTTAATTAAATATAGTGAAGACAAAGAAATCAATATGGATGTAACATCATTATTAAAAATCAGCTATTTTAAAAATGAAAAAATAATAAATTGTTTGATTAAAAATATGTGAAATGCCATTATTCAATGTATACATAAAAATATATTAAAAAATAATAGAATATTTAATTTAATAAAGAGCAGTAAATATAAAATAAAGAAAAATCAATAGTGTAAATCACTTTTTTTTTTTTTTTTTTTTTTTTTTTTTTTTTTTTTTTTGATATCTATCAATAAAAAAATTAAACTATAGTATAAAATATTTAATTGAACATGGAGAAGATAAATAAAATAAAACAAAACAACTAAAGATCAACCATTAATAATATAATGCAATTAACTATTATATATTTTTAAGGTTATAGAGATTTTAGAAAAATACTTTACAAAACAAGAAATTAAAAAAAAAAGAAAGTATTGTAAAATCTCATTATATAATGAATACTTATGAAATAAAAATATAGATTAAATTAAATATTTTTGTTAAATATGAAACAGATGTCATCATCACTAAAAGTCTTTGGGAATGAAAAAGCATTAATTTAGTTTTTACAATGATAAAAATTCAAATATAATAAAATTATAAAAAAAAAAAAAAAAAAAAAAAGAAAATCACAAATGTAGATAAAAAAAATAAAAGTGGAGAAACGATATTAATTAAAGCATAATGTTGTAGAAATAAAAAAAGGTATAAGATTATAAAAGATTTATAAGATATATTAATAAAGAAAACCTGAATAGTGAAATACCATTATATAAAGTATGGAAAACATATATTAAAGTATTTAATCGACTTTAAGATTAATATAAAAATATAATACCAAAATGGTGAAAAATCAATATTTAGAACATAAGTCATAGATATGTAAATATATAAGAGTATTTAAAATGGAGCTGAAACGAACAAAAGAAACCATAAGGATTATACACTAAAACTTTAGTAAATTATTTATTTGTAAATATATCCGAGTATTTAAAATGGAGCTGACATGAACAAAAAAAACCATATGGATTATACATTAAAATTTTAGTAAATTTTTTATTTGATTTTTGACTTTTTTTAAATTTATTATTAATAATATTATTATAATAATTACATTAATCTTTATATTATTTTTTCTTTTTAATAACTATGTCATTATTTTATTATGATAAAACTAGAACATAAAATATTAATTATTAAAATATAAAATAAAGTAAAAATAATATAAATATATTTTTTTTATAAATTCAAAATTAATATTTTGTGTTATTTAATATATGACTCTTATTATTTATTTATAATGTATTTATTTATTACATTAAATGCAATCAATTGGATATATGTAATAAATAAAAATAAAACAAATAGAAGTGAATACTTTTCATAATATGATAATAATAAAAGTTTTTACCATATATAAATAATATCAATATGTTTTATAAAATAAAATTATAAATTATTTAATCTTAAATAATGAATAATAAATAATAAAAATAATTAAATAAAATGTGTCAATTTAAATTTGAATAATATTTTATAAAAATAAAAAAATAATTATAAATACTGGTTACTAAATATTAAATATTAATAAGAAATAAAATAAATTTTAATAAAAAAAAAAGTGTTAATTGTAATAAGTAAATAATTAATAATAATAAAAATAATAAAAATAATTATGAATACTAATATTAATAAAGTAATAATAATAATAAATAATTTTTTAACAAATATTATGAAACTATTACTCGCAATAATGAACGTGGTGTTATCATTGATGAATGGGAAAAGTTAGAAACTATTGCTTCTAACGCACTTTTATAATTATATAATATATAATATTTTATTTCATGTATTTTACTTTTTATTTTTCGTTTAAATCATGTAATTTTATTATTATTATAAATAAATAAGTTTTCTCTAAGTCTAAAAAAAAAAAAAAAATTAACAAATATTATGAAATAAGTGAATAATAAATAAATAAGTAAATAATAAGTGAATAAATAATAAATAAATTATTAAATAATTTTAATAATTAACAATTAATAACATATA
This sequence comes from Neocallimastix lanati (nom. inval.), assembly GCA_016946835.1. Classification (NCBI taxonomy): domain Eukaryota; kingdom Fungi; phylum Neocallimastigomycota; class Neocallimastigomycetes; order Neocallimastigales; family Neocallimastigaceae; genus Neocallimastix; species Neocallimastix lanati (nom. inval.). The sequence goes on from JACVTC010000043.1 coordinate 459,417, forward strand.
ATATTGATTAATAAAATAATTATTATATTATTAATAATTATAAATAATTTTTTATTAATAATTAACATTTTTTTTAGACTAGGAAATACTAAATAAATAAATAAATAAATAATAAATAATTAAATAATTAAATAATTAAATAAAAAAATAATAAATAATAAATAATAAATAATAAATAATAAATAATAAATAATAAATAATAAATAATAAATAAATAAACAATAAATAAATAAACAATAAATAAATAAACAATAAATAAATAATAAATAATAAATAATAAATAAATAAACAATAAATAAATAAGTAATAAATAATAATAAATAAATAATAAGTAATAAATAATAAATAATAAATAATAAATAATAAATAATAAATAATAAATAATAAATAATAAATAATAAATAATAAATAATAAATAATAAATAATAAATAATAAATAATAAATAATAAATAATAAATAATAAATAATAAATCATAAATAATAAATAATAAATAATAAATAATAAATAATAAATAATAAATAATAATAGAAAGACTATTTATTAATAAATAATAAATAATAAATAATAAAAAATAAAAGAATTTAAAAGTTTTATTTAATATTTATTAACAATTTAAATGTTATACTTTGAATTAATAATAAAAAAAAAAAATTAATAATATAAATCCCAAACATTTAAACATTTTTTTTAAAAAAAATTTTTTTTGCGGGGAAATAAAAATTTTAATAATTGGATAATTGAATAGTGGATTTTTTTTACAATATCAAGAATGATTTTCATATGTCTTTTTTTTTTTTTTTTTTTTTAATTTAACAAAAGTGCAAAAATTAAAAGAAATTGAAAAATTTTAAGGAGATATTAATTATTAATACAATCAATTGAAATAAAATAAATGGTTTTCTTTATTAATTTTTTTTTTTTTGTAAATTTTTACATATTTAAATTACTTTTATATTACATCAATTTTAATACCAACAAATAAAAATATTTTCTTTTAATATTTTTTTTTCCATTAAATAATAATAATAATAATAGCAAGTATTTAATATATTTAATAATTTTTGTGAAATTAAAGGTTAAGCAGAACTATTTAAATTTATATATTAAAAGATTGGTAAAAGGAATGATAATAATAATAAATTATTAAATTATAATAAAATTAATAATTAATATATTTAATAATAAGAATTAATAATGCCAATAATATTTAATTAATAATAATTAATCTATAAAAAAGTTTTTACTTTTTTTTTTTTTTTATATTATTTGATAAAGATGAACCTTTACCTAATATTAATAGTAGTAGATAATTATAAAAATAATTCTAATATAAATTTATAATTATTTATTATTTCTTTATTTCTTTATTATATCAATTTTAATAGTCAATTCTAATTACTAAAAAATATTCAAATATTCAACATAATTTATAAATAAATTATATTTCATTATATAAAATAATATAATATCATAAATAATATATAAAATAATTTAAAATTATATTATATTCTTTGTATATAATAGATATAAAGTAAAGTTTAGTTTTTATAAATAATTATTTATTTATATTATATATATATAATCATTCATATAATTAACTAATTATTTATTTATTCATATATTCATTCATATATTTACTTATTTATTTATTATATATATAATCATTCATATAATTAATTAATTATTTATTTATATATTCATTCATATAATTAATTAATTATTTATTTATATAATCATTCATATAATAATTTTTTTCTTTATCAAAAATCTTTTTTTTTTTTAACAAAATACTAATCCATCCTTCGTCATTTATTCCAGTTTCATTACTAATAAGGTTATAACAATAATATATTAATATGTATTATTAATATATATGATATAAAATTGATATAATATATTAAATATATTATATTTATAATAGATTTCATAATAAAGTTTTAAATATTATCATATATTATTTTAATTGTATACAATACATTGTTTATTATGGCATATATACACTAATAAATAAATATATTTAATATGTAGTATATAATTTATTTAAAGTATTTAATATAAAATATATTTATATTATATAAGTATGTATAACCACCATTTTTTTTTATCTTTGATTATTAATAATTACAAAATTATTTATTTTTTTTTTTTGATATTATTTTATTAATATATATAAATTTTTAATATTGAATAATATAGATTCATCAAGAGACTAAAGTATCGATATTAATGATTTTCAAAAACTAAACTTTTTACTAATAATTAATAGTTAAGAGTAAGAGTAGATAAAATATTTAATAAAATATTTAATAAAATTTTATATTCTTGCATTGGGGTTATTGAATAAATAGAATTCTTCATATTTATTCATGATTTAAGGTTCTATCATCGGATAATGGAATGGATATCCATATTCATTCTGAATTAAATCTTTATAAAGTTTGAAACTTTATTTAATTTTATTTATTTATTTAATTTTAATTATTCATTAATTTATTAAATATATATTTATCATTGATTTATTTATTTACTCTTCTATTAATTCATTCATTTATTTTTTGTTTTGTGGAATATGAATAATTAAACTGGAATTAAAAAAATAAAAATAAATATAAGAAGTATATTCCAAAAACTATTTTTAACATATTATTAATATATTTTAATATATATGTAATATATTAATTCTTATTAATTTGTATATTATTTGATTATATATAATATATTATTAAATTAGATTTACTAAACTATATATTATCTATTAATAATATTTAATTAATATATATTTTCTATTATTAAAATTTAATTATTAATGACTATCATTTATATGTTATTTATATATTACATAGTATAAATATAATATATTATAAATTTATATTAACTTAATTGAATATAAAAAAAGTTATTTTTATTAATAATCCGAATTTATTTATTTTCATATACATTAATTATTAATAATTAATAAAAATAAAAAAAAAATATATCTATTGATTATTAATTTCTTATATATTATTTTTCCTTTAAATTTTTTTTTCTTTTTTATAAATATTTATTATTTTATATATTATTTGTTATATGTTATTCGTTGTTTGTTATTTATTATTTATTATTTATTTTTTACTAATTTTTTTATTATTATTTTTTTATTAATTATTTTTATTAATTATTTTTATTAATTATTTTTATTAATTATTTTTTATTTTTTATTATTTATTATTATAATTTAATTTCTTTATATTGAACTTTTTTCATATATATTTTAATATTTTCATAGAAATCTTTTTATCCAATATTAATTATTTTTAATTGCTCTATATTTAACGATACTTCTATATTATTAAATAAAAGATTTTTTTTTAATAATGGATTCAATTATTAATAATGAAACCTATTAAATCATTATTTAAATTTTATATCATTAATACTTATTCTTATTTGTTTTATAATATAAAATAGTTATTAATAATGTAATTAAATATTAAAAAAAATTTTAATATTTGTTTATATAAAAATAAATATTAATATAAAAAAAAGTATTAATAACCCTAATAATTATATTAAAGTTATTAAAAAACAAAAAATTTTATCATATTACGTAAATTATTAATACATAGATTATTAATAAATAATTATTTATATTACTAATTATTTAATTTTTTTTATTATTTTATTTTTTTTTTTTTTAAAAAATATAAATATATTTATATTTTTATTTTTATTTTTTTTTTTTTTTTTTTTTTTTTTTTTTTTTTATTTTATTAAATTTAAAATAAATGTTATATTTTTTGGAATATTTAATAAAAAAGAAAAAACATTTTAATAATATAAAGAAGTTATTAAATAATAATTATAGTGTATATTAAATATATAGTAATTATATATAAAGTTGAAAATTTATAAATATATTTTTATTATAATTAATTTTTTTATTTGCTTAAAACTAATCATTGTAAAATATTAGAATGAAGGTTTTAATTCAGAACTATTTAAAGAGTAATGAAATTTATGAATTAAAGTCATACTTATGTTTTAATAATATTACTATCAAAGATATATGTCAAAATTGTTTTGACATATTAACTTATTCAATAGGTATACATTCTTCAAATGAACTAATTTATTTTATTGTAAGTAATTATGATAATTTAAATTATACAACGGACGAAGGCTTCATACCCCTTTTTTTAGCATTAGAACAAGAAAATTTAAGTTTAGCTTCCTATTTGTTAAGTAGAGGAGCAAGTATAAATTATTGTAATAGTTCAGGTGAAAATGTATTACTCTATTTGGAAAAAAAAGGAAATTTAAATAAGAAAATATTAAATTTCATATTAAGAAGCGGAATTAATATAAATAGTAAAGATAATAATAAGAAAGTATTTTTGGACTATACTGATAATTTGAAGTTTGTTAAAATAGTTTTTAGTTATTATATATATAATAATGATTTTATTTTAAGATTAATATGTTGTTCAAAAAGAAGAGAAAAGATAAGTACAAAAGAATTAAATTTCAGAATTAATAATGAATTTCAAAAAATCGAAATATCTCAATCTATATATCATTCGGTGATAGATAAAGATCAGTTAAATATATTAAAAATTTTATTGAAAAATGATAAACAAAGTCAAACCATTGGGGAAATCTGTGAAAAAAATGGTCTTATCAATAAAGTATCTAAAAATAATAATATTCAAATACTAAGATATTTAGTGGAACAAGGTGCAAATATCAATGAAAGAGATGAAAATGAAAATACTGCTTTATATAAAGCCTGTAAACATTCTTCAAGGGAGGTCATTTATTATTTAATAGATTGTGGTGCAGAAATTAATAGTAAATGTAAAGATGATACTAGTGTTTTAATGGTAGCATCATACAACGGTTTATTAGATATTATTAAATTTTTATTGGAAAGGGGAGCACACATTAATGAACAAAATATTTTAGGTAATAATGCTTTAATTGCTGCAGCGGAAGGTGGCCATTTAAGTGTTGTGAAATATTTAACGAGTAGAGGAGCCTGTATTCAAACAAAAAATAAAGATGGTTATACCCCTTTCCTTTCTGCAGCTCAAAATGGTTTCTATGATATTTTAAAATATTTAATAGAGATGGGAGCCAATATTAATGAACAGAATAATCATCAATGCACTGCATTAAACATTGCTACTAAGAAAGGTTATCTCTCCATCTGTAAATATTTAGTAGAAAATGGAGCTAAATTAAATATTAAAGATGATGATGGTTGCTCTGAAATTATGTTAGCTGTCTATAATGGTGATGAAGATTTGACAGAATTATTCATTCAGCATGGAGCAAATCTTCATGAACGTAATTTTCAGAATTGGAATCTCTTACATATTGCTTCTTATCGTAGAAAATTGGCAATTATAAAAAAATTACTTTATTATGGTGCAGAAATTGACTCTGTTAATAATGAAGGAAATACCGCTCTTTTAATTGCCTGTATTAATGGCTCACTTCCTGTTGTTCAATACTTAGTAGAAATGGGTGCTAATATCAATGCCATGAACAATGAAAAATATACCCCATTATCTGTTGCAGCCCAAAATGGACATATCGAGGTTTCAAAATATTTGATTGATCAAGGGGCTGATTATACCATAAGAAATAAATATTTTCTTTCTCCTTTTAATATTGCAGCCATTAAAGGTAGAGTGGAAATATTGAATTATTTAATAGATCGTGGAGTGGATATTGATGAAAGTAATGAAGGAAAATATAATTCATTAATGATGGCTTGTTATAGTGGTTGTCTTGATGGCGTACGTACTTTATTGGCTCGTGGTGCCAAAATCGACCTCACGTATTTAACTGGGGAGAGTCCACTTCATGTTGCTACTAAATATAATTATGTTGATATTGCGGAATGCTTAATACAGTATGGTGTTGAGATTAATAATAAGAATCATGATGGAAATACACCTTTACATCTAGCTGCTCAATATGGTAATTTAGATATGGTACAATGTCTTTTATCTCATAATGCCGATATTTGTGGCTTAAATAATTGTGGTTGTTCTCCACTTTGTATTGCTATCATCGCTCAAAATTATTCAGTCGTAAAATATTTAATTCATCAAGGAGCTAATATTAACACAAAGAATAAATATGGATGGAATCCTTTAATGTTAGCCACATGTAAAAACTCATTTTCAATTGTTAAACTTTTAGTGGGAGAATACTCCTGTCCTCTGAATGAAGTTAATGAAGAAGGATGGTCTGCTATAACACTATCTGCTTCTAAAGGATTTAATGAAATTACAAAATATTTAGTAAATCAAGGAGCCATGGTAAATCATAAAAATCATCAAGGTAATACAGCTCTTCATTTTGCTTGTGAAATTGGTAATGAAGATTTAATTCATTTCTTAATAGAACATGGAGCTGAAATAAATGAGAAGAATATCGATGGATTTACTCCTTTGATGACTTCTATTAAAAATGGTCATGCCAGTATAAGTTATTATTTAATTGATCGTGGAGCTGATATTCATGAAAAAAATAGAGATGGATTTAATGCTTTGATGATGGCTGTAGAAAGGAATAATATTGATCTTGTTGAAATGTTAATAGAAAAAGGAGTAGATGTTAATGAAATTTCAAATTGTAGGTGTACCGCCTTATTAATAGCAAGTTCAAAGGATTATTTAGAATTAGTGAAGATTTTAGTTTGTCATGGTGCCAATATTCATCATAAATGTAGTAATGGTTGGGATGCCTTAACCTTTGCTCACAAAAATAATTATACCTCTATCATAAATTATTTATCTCAGTTTAATTAAAAAAAAAAAAAAAAAAAAAAAAAAAAATTAATTATTAAATATGAATATTATATTCTTATACATATATATATATATATAAATATGGATATATAAAAATATAACCATATTAATAATACTAGTTAATATCTATTTTAAATTAATTTAAGAATAATACTCACTACATAAATTATATATATAATTTTAATTTAAAAAAAAAAAAAAAAAAAAAAAAAAAAAAAAGAATTAGATTTACTGCTTATTTATATAGAATTATTTTATATATATACTCATTATTACGAACATTTATTAATATTATTATAGAAAAAAAATTAATTTATCTTCTTTTTTCGTATCTATTTTTTTTTTTTTTTTTTTTTTCTTATCTAAGTTCGAATGCTAAATCTATTATTATATACCCCATATATGTATAAGTTCATATATATAAATCAAATAGTAATAATATATTCTTATTATATTCTTATTAAAAAATTAAAAAAATAAAAAATATAAAAATATAAAAAATAAAATAATAATAATAAAAAGGTGTGTTGAAATAATTAATAACTATATGAAAATATGAAATATATATACATATTATATACATTATTACATTAGTATAATATTTTAGTAGAAAATAAAATAAAGGAAAAGATAAAAAAAATTAAATAAAAAGAGTAAAAAATATATAAAAAATAAAAAAAGAAAAAACAATAATAATAATATTAAAATTTATTATAGTAATAATAGATAATAATACATAATATTTTTATTTAAGTTATATTTAATAAATATATTATAAATACACATTTTTATTGTGTTTATTAGTACAATAATAATTATAATAATAATAATAATAATAATTATAATAATAATCATTATTATTATTATTATAAATAAATAATTTTTATGCTTTTTTTACTATAAAATTTATTTATTTATTATAAGAAAATAATGATTATTATTATTATTATTGTAAGTATAAAAATTTGATTTTTCATATTCATACTTAAATAAGAAAGAAGATGGGATTATTCAATAATATAAATTAAAGTAAAAATAATGTATTATTATCATTTTATTTCTATCCTTTTAATATTTATCTAATTTTTTTTTTTAGTATTTATTAAATTATCATTGTAGATATAATCTAATTAGTATAATAATGATGATGATTATGAAATATCATTAATAATAATAATAATAATAATAATAATAATAATAATAATAATAATAATAATAATAATAATAATAATAATAATAATAATAATAATAATAATAATAATAATAATAATAATAATAATAATAATAATAATAATAATAATAATAATAATAATAATAATAATAATAATAATAATAATAATAATAATAATAATAATAATAATAATAATAATAATAATAATAATAATAATAATAATAATAATAATAATAATAATAATAATAATAATAATAATAATAATAATAATAATAATAATAATAATAATAATAATAATAATAATAATAATAATAATAATAATAATAATAATAATAATAATAATAATAATAATAATAATAATAATAATAATAATAATAATAATAATAATAATAATAATAATAATAATAATAATAATAATAATAATAATAATAATAATAATAATAATAATAATAATAATAATAATAATAATAATAATAATAATAATAATAATAATAATAATAATAATAATAATAATAGTATTAGTAGTATTAGTAGTAGTAGTAGTAATAATAATAAAAAAATTATTATTATATGAAAAAATATAGAAGGTTGAATAGTAAGGATTATTATTATTATTTTTTTTTAATTAATTGGTATATTTTTTGTTATTGAAATATCACATAAAATAAAATATCTATTTGAAATTTATTATATCTATAAAAGAATAAATTTCAAATAGTAAAATAAATTATTAAATCATAATACTAGTTACTCATTGATATACTTTTAGATATTATTAAATAATTTACATATATAATTATTATTATTATTATTATTATTATTATTATTATTATTATTAATATCATTATTATTATTATTATTGTTATTTTACTTATTTTTATTTTATTTATTTAAAAAAAAGAATACAAAACAAAATAACTTATATAAATATATTTTTGAAATTTGTCTCTTATTACCAACCCAACCTCCTGGTCGATTATGTCTAAGCCAATTATCAACAATATAGAATTCAACAAGTGGACTTCTACTCCAACCATAGACATCAACATATGAGTAATCAACATTTCGAATATTTTGTTTAACTACTTTAAACAAGCTTTCAAATTTCCAATTTGAGTATGAGTCTTAGTACTATCAAATGAAAGTCCACTACGACATAAATAATCTTTAGTATTTTGGAAAGAACAAGAGAAAGAACCATCCGAATAGAAAGCAGCACCATTATTACCACCATCAGTCCATAATTCATAATTCACACCTCCAATTTTTCCTTTCTTACTTTTAGTTTCTTTAACACTTACACCTGTATGTTTTGTTGAACTACAAAAACTTTGAGCAAACGAAGAAGTAACTAAAGTTAAAACAAATGGAATAAATTTCAATAATTTCATATTTTATTTTTTTTCAATAAAACAAAGTAAGAATAGATAAATTAATCAAATAAAATAATATTATATATTTATATTTTTTCAACCAGTGAAAAAATAATTTTTTTTTTTTTTTAATTTTCTTTAGTATTTAATATTTATAATATGAATAATAATTATTATATTTAATTATTATATTATATAATTACAAGAGATAAAGCTGTATTTTTATATTTTTTATTAAATTATGAAAAATAATAATAAATAATTAATATTATTATATATATTTTTTAATTTTATACAAAAATAAATTCTAATTAAATTAGCGGACTGTATAAAGATAAATAAATATATTTAAAATAATTGATCAGAACTGTCATATAAAAAGAATAAAAAAACTATGAATTATAATTTTTATATTTAAAATTATATCAATATCATCTAATTATTTCTATATCATTAAATTATTTCACTAAAATTTAATTATTAATTTTGTTTTTTATTTATTCAAAAAAAATATTGAAAATGTTTTAACATATATTACATTATATCTTCATATATATTAATTACGTATATAAATTAGAATATTTTAATTTTATAAATTATTATTAATTTTTATAATTATTAATTTAGAAATCCCCAATTTAATCCATTAATATTATCATAAATTTCAAAAACATCAACACGAAATAAAATATCTAGAAATTATGTCTCAATAAACATATAGATCATATTTTTAAATTATAAATTAAAAAAAAAAAAGTTATTTATAAAGTTTAAAATATTTAATATATATATTTCTTTAATTAATTGATTTAATTAATAGTATAAAATATAAGTAAATATTCACAACTTTAAAATATTCGTTTTTATTCAAAATATATAAATATATTTGGAAAATTATTTATTTATTTATTTTTTTTTTTTTTTAAACTTAAAAATCTTCATTTTCTCCAATAAAATATCTCATATTTTTAAAATAATAATTATTTATATATATATTATTTTTCAAACTTTATTTATAATAAAATAAAATATATTTTGTAAAAAAAAAATAAAAATTTATAATAAAATTAAATAATACGCTCTTTCAACATATTTTATTTTATTTTCATAATTAATGTTTATATTTTATGAAAAATAATTTATATTAGAACTTGTTATTCATCTGAATATAAGATTAGAACGTTTATAATTTATGAACTACAAAAGATTATTGAGATTACAAAAATTTTTAATTAAAAATAATTTATATTAATTTTCATAATTAAAACTTCAATTTAAAATGAAATATTAATGATATTTAAAAAAGAAAAAAAAGATTTTTATTATTCCATATAATTCTAATTTTAATTTTTTCAATAATAAATTTAAAATTATTGTTTAGATTCAAAATTTATCATATTATTAATAATCACAAATTATTAATTTATATTTATTAAATATAATTTTTTTTTTTTTTTTTTTTTTTTTTTTTTTTTTTTTTTTTTTTTTTTTTTTAAACAAAGTTAATACTACTAACATAAATTAATAATTTTTTATATTTATACATAATTACAAATTTATATTTATTTATTTATTATTTCAAATATTTATATATAGTTACAAATTTTTATTTTTATTTTTATTTTTATATAGATACATATTTTTAATTATTATTTTGATAATAGCCTATCTTGCTTTATATTAATTTATTTACTAATATAAACTTTAGCATAAGGGAAATCTGTTGTACCACTTGTATATGATTTATTACTACCTGCTTCTCCTAAAACTTTAGCTTCATAAATTTTACCTAATTTCATTCCAATTTTTTCCCATTGTTTGAAATGGGCAGTAATATCAATAGTACCACAATTACGTGCTTGCTTACGAATACTGAAATATTGCTTGAATTGAGTATTACCATCAATCAATGGACCATAACGAGTATTTTCATAAACGGTGTATTGTGCTCCATCAATAATATACTCTCCATGTCTCTTATTACCAACCCAATCTCCTGGTCGATTTTGTCCAAGCCAATTATCAACAATATAGAATTCAACAAGTGGACTTCTACTCCAACCATAGACACCAACATATGAGTAATCAACATTTCGGATATTTTGTTTAACTACTTTAAAATCAGCTTTCAAATGTCCAATTTGAGTATGAGTCTTACTACTATCAAATGAAAGTCCACTACGACATAAATAATCTTTAGTATTTTGGAAAGAACAAGAGAAAGAACCATTTGAATAGAAAGTAGCACCGTTATTACCACCATCAGCCCATAATTCATAATTCACACCTCCAATTTTTCCTTTCTTACTTTTAGTTTCTTTAACACTTACACCTGTATGTTTTGTTGAACTACAAAAACTTTGAGCTAACGAAGAAGTAGCTAAAGTGAAAACAAATGGAATAAATTTTAATAATTTCATTTTTTATAATTTTTCAATAAAACAAAGTAAGAATAGATAAATTAATCAAATAACTTTATATTTTATATTTGTATTTTATCAACCAATGAAAAAAATAATATTTTTTTTTTTTTTTTTTTTTTTTTTTTTTTTTTTTTTTTAGTTTTCTTTAGTATTTAATATTTATAATATGAATAAAAATTATACTATTTAATTATTATATTATATAATTACAAGCGATAAAGCTGTCTTTTTATACTTTTTATTAAATTATGAAAAATAATAATAAATATTTAATATTATTATATATATTTTTTAATTTTATACAAAAATAAATTCTAATTAAATTAGCGAACTGTATAGAGACAGATAAGCAATAATTTATTTAAATAATTGATCAAAATTGTCATATAAAAAGAATAAAATAACTATGAATCATAATTTTATATTGAAATTTATATCAATATAATTATTTCTATGAAATTAAATTATTTCTATACTACTAAATTATTTCAATCACCAAACTTTAATTATTTATTTTGTTTTTCATTTTTCATTACTTTTTCTATAATTTAATTTAATTTATTTTTTTTTTTTATTCAATCTGTACTTTAATTACGCTCATATTTTACTATTTATTTTATTAAATTTTATATTTATTTTATTTGTGTATGTAATTTTCAATATGCTTTATTATTTTAATCTAGAAATCCCCAATTTAATCCATTAATATTATAAAATTCAAAAATATCACTAAGAAATAAAATAGCTAGAAATTTTGTCTCATAAATACTCAATCATAGATCATATTTTTTAATGATAAATTAAAAAAAAAAATCTTAATAAAAATGAATATTTTTAAGTTGTGATTATAACTTATATTTTATACTACTACAATATGTATTGTCAATAATATACCAAATAAACAAGCCATATTTTATTATATATTTCAATTATTATTAACTAAATTAATTAGATGTATATTAAATATTTTAAACTTTATTATCAAAATTTCTTTTTTATTTTATAATAATTAATAATTATTATATATAAATTTATATCTATATATATATCTATATATATAGATTTATTGAATTAATTAATAAATATATTTATTAATTTTATTTTCATTTATTTATTTTAGTTATTTATTAATTTTATTTATTTATTTATTTATTTTTATTTATAATTACTTATTTATTTAATAATATTCCTAATATAATATTTAAATAATATTTATGATTTTGACATAAAAAAAAAATTATTATTATTATTATTTTTAAATTTTTTTATAATTTATGATTTTATTTGATAATAAATAAATAATATAATAAAAATTTTTATATTGCGATTGTTTTATATAATATAATGAATATAATATATATAATAAATATAATAAAAAAAATATTTTGATATTTTAATTAATTATTTTAATTATAAATCATTGATAATATTTTTTTTTTTTTTTTTTTTTTTTTTTTGGTATTTAATGCGAATAATATTAATTGCAATAATAAATATTATAATTATGATTATACGAATGCTTTTTTATTTTTATTTATTTTTTTTTTTTTTAATATTTTTTAATTTTCTTTATTATATTTTATTTTATTATTATTTTTAATTTATTTATTGAAGAGTCATGGCGGTGTCAACTGAAACATTTTCTAATTTAATTCCATTTATTAATTTTTCTTCAGTTGCTTTTCTAGGATATATAAAGAAGAGAAGAAATTGAAGAAGAGCTGAAATTACGCCAAGGCCATTTGGGAACCAAATATAAAAATCATTAAAGAAGAGTCCATAAGTTAACCAGAAAGCACCATTTAAAGTTAGGGCTACAGTAGTTAAAAAGTTAATAGAATTACTATTTTTTGTTTTAATAACTTCAAATACAGTAGTTAAAGGAGATACATAAACCCCACAAAGAATAATGATACCAATAATTCCCATTGAATTTTTAGCAGCATCATAATTATTTTTGAATAAAATAAATGATAAAGCACCTCCACAAATATCCAATAATGTAAAAACTAATAAAGTTATAAGAGAAATATTGAAATCTTTTGGTTTTAAATTTGAAGAAAATAAAATCATAATATAATATTGACCTAAAATAATTCTATGAATATTAATAAAAAAAATTATTTTAAAAAAATTTTTTTTTAAATTGTATTATTAAAGTGAAATATTTAAAATTATTTATATTTTAATAAAAAAATATAAATTAATAAAAAAAAAAAAAAAAAAAAAAAAAAATACCCTCCAACATTTGGCCTGAATATAATTAAATTATATTTATATATAATTAAATAAATTAATAATATATATTTAATAATAGAAAAAAAATAAAAATCAGTTTACCATATAATATATTTAATTATATAGATAATTTGATAATAAAATTTACATAAATTTATATTGAATAAAAGCTTGAATAATAATATTAAATAATTACCAAAAAGTCCAATGATTATGAATTACAAATGAATAAAGATCTTGACAAAGACAATTACAAAAAATCATAATACTTGGAAATGGATTAATTTTACAAACTTCATTTTTACCTCTTAAAGAATGAATTTCTTTGAAAGGACTTAAAAATATGAAATATCTATTATATTATATTTATATATTAATTTATATATAAAAATATTTTATTATTATTTCAAACATTAATAAATATATATATTATTATTATTAATGTATATTATTATCTAATAAAATAAAAATGTAATATATAATTACGCAGTAAAACATCCTAATAAAGGAAAAACCGTTTCAGTAATAATTTCACAAGCTTGGCTAGTACACTCAATCATTTTTTTTTTAATTTATTTACTAATTATTTTCAATATATAATTTTAGATTATTTTTTTTTCTTTGGTTTCTTTTGTAAATTAGATTATATTATATGTTTTTATATTTTTAAAAATAATATTAATTATATTTTTTATTTGTAAATATTTATTTTGGAATGATAATAATAAAAAAAAAAGAAGAAAATACATGCTTATTTATATAAAAATATGTTTAATATCTTTAATATAATTTCTTTATTTTTCCTTTCTATTTATTTCATTTCATTCCTTTTTTTTTTTTTTTTTTTTATTAATATTTATTAGATAAAATTTTATTAAAATTTTCAAATACTTTTTTAAATTTTACATAATAAATATTTATGGTTCCATATTTTAATTATAAAATTTTTAAATTTGTATATAATAAATTATATATATATATATATATATATTTATTTTATTTTATTTTATTTTTTTCCCCTATAACATATATATTAATGAGTTTACGACTTAAAAATAATATTTATGATTAATCCAATATTTTCTAATATTACATTATTAATGAAAATTTCAGTGAAATAAACAGAGATAAAAATAATATTTAACAAGATAATATGGAAATTTAATAATATTTATGGAAATATAATTGTTTTTGAAAAAAAATTTTTTTATTTGACATGCTTTATTCTAATATATAATATTATATATTGGTATTATAATAAAAATTAAATAAAAAATAATTATTTTATCATATAAACAAATTTATCTATATACATAATGAAATAATATAATCAATAATAATATAATATAATTTTACAAAGAGTAATAATAATAATAATAATAATAATAATAATAATAATAATTTATTACTAGTAATATTAATTTTTCTACATTATAACTTAGAAAATTTTTAATCAGTTTACCAGAAATTAAATTAAAAAATAAAAAAAAAAAAAAAATTATATTTAGTAGAAAATTAATAAATGATTTATATCGAGTAAATATTTAGAAGATTACATACCGCTAATGATGAATAATGAAAATTAATACATTATTTACAAAAATAAATATTTTAAAGGTTATATCCACAGCTAATAATGAATAATGGATTCTTCTTTAATAAATAAATTTCCCATTTTAATATATATTATATAAATTTTTTTACATTATCTTTGATTTTATTATTATAAATATTTTGTTTTTGTATAAATAATAAATTATTAAAATGATTATATAAAATTTTCTATTAATATTGAAGCTATAATGAATATTTATATATATATATATTTATATATATTATATAATATATCATAAAAATTTTTCATTTAGAATTAAAATTAAAATACAAATAATATTTGTTAATAAAACTTTTCAATGTTATTTAAAAAAATTATAATATAGTTATCTATATTATCCTAGCATATATATATTATTAATTTTATAATTTTAATAATAATGAAACGATTCCATTTTATTTATATATAAGTTTTAAAAAAAATAACATTAATATTCCTTTTTTTATTTAAATTATTTGTGATTATTTTCATAAAAAATTTTTTTAATATAAAATTTAAGCCATTTATATTAAATATAAAAATTTTAACTAATTTTTATTGGATTAAATATAAAACCCATTTAAAATCTTTTTATGGTAAAAAAGATTAAATTAAATTAATTTTTTCAAATATTATTATATATATATATTACTTAAAAATCTCCATTTTCTTCAATAAATCTCCATGATAATTATTTGTGTTTTATTATTTTTTAAACTTTATTTATAATAAAAAAATATATTTATATTTCCTAAAAAAAAAATTATAAAGATTTTATAATTAAATAATTCTCTCTCCTCAGTATTTTATTCCATTCTAATAATTAATTTTTATTTTTGATTAAAAATTAAAATTTCATTAGAACTTGTTATTTATATGGATATAATTATTAGAATGATAAAAGTTTTAGGATACATTTATAATTTATGAATTACAAAAGATAATTGAGATTATGAAAATTTTTAATTAAAAATATTTATATAGATATTTCATAATTAAAACTTCATTTTAAAATGATATATTAATGATATTTAAATAATAAAAAAAAAGAAAAAAAAAAATTTTTTTTTTATTCCATAAAGTTCAAATTTTAATTTTTCAATAATAAATTTAACAAATTGCTTAATTTAAAAAATTTTCTTATTATTAAAAATTTCTAATTATTAATATGTATTTATTGAATTTAAAATTTTATTTTTATTTTTATTTTTATTTATCATAAAATGGTATTACTATTACAATAATATTTTATATTTATACATAATTATATATTTATATTTATATTTTTGATTTTATTTAATTATAGATTATATAATAAACATTTATTTATTGTTTTTTTTTTTTTTTAAAAAAAAAACGAATTTATATAGAAGAGTTTATATACTAAATATAAGTATTTTATGAAAAAATATATATATATTTTGATATTTTAATTATATAATATATTAATTATTTTATTTATAAATCATTGATAATATATTTTTTTTAGTATTTAATGCGAATAATATTAATTGCAATAATAAATATTATAATTATGATTATACGAATGCTTTTTTTTTTAATATATATATATATATATATATATATATATATTTTTTTTTTTTTTTTTAATATTTTTTAATTTTATTTTATTTTATTTTATTTTATTTTATTTTATTTTTTTTTATTATTATTTTTAATTTATTTATTGAAGAGTCATGGCGGTGTCAACTGAAACATTTTCTAATTTAATTCCATTTATTAATTTTTCTTCAGTTGCTTTTCTAGGATATATAAAGAAGAGAAGAAATTGAAGAAGAGCTGAAATTACACCAAGGCCATTTGGGAACCAAATATAAAAATCATTAAAGAAGAGTCCATAAGTTAACCAGAAAGCACCATTTAAAGTTAAGGCTACAGTAGTTAAAAAGTTAATAGAATTACTATTTTTTGTTTTAATAACTTCAAATACAGTAGTTAAAGGAGATACATAAACCCCACAAAGAATAATGATACCAATAATTCCCATTGAATTTTTAGCAGCATCATAATTATTTTTGAATAAAATAAATGATAAAGCACCTCCACAAATATCCAATAATGTAAAAACTAATAAAGTTATAAGAGAAATATTGAAATCTTTTGGTTTTAAATTTGAAGAAAATAAAATCATAATATAATATTGACCTAAAATAATTCTATGAATATTAATAAAAAAAATTTTTTTAAAAAAAATTTTTTTTTTAAATTGTATTATTAAAGTGAAATATTTAAAATTATTTATATTTTAATAAATAAATATAAATTAATAAAAAAAAAAAAAAAAAAAAAAATACCCTCCAACATTTGGCCTGAATATAATTAAATTATATTTATATATAATTAATTAAATTAATAATATATATTTAATAATAGAAAAAAAATAAAAATCAGTTTACCATATAATATATTTAATTATATAGATAATTTAATAATAAAATTTACATAAATTTATATTGAATAAAAGCTTGAATAATAATATTAAATAATTACCAAAAAGTCCAATGATTATGAATTACAAATGAATAAAGATCTTGACAAAGACAATTACAAAAGATCATAATACTTGGAAATGGATTAATTTTACAAACTTCATTTTTACTTCTTAAAGAATGAATTTCTTTGAAAGGACTTAAAAATATGAAATATCTATTATATTATATTTATATGTTAAAATTTATATATAAAAATATTTAATAATTATTTCAAACATTAATAAATATATATATATATATATTATTATTATTATTATATTATTAATATTATTATTATTAAAATATATAATTATCTAATAAAATAAAAATGTAATATATAATTACGCAGTAAAACATCCTAATAAAGGAAAAACCGTTTCAGTAATAATTTCACAAGCTTGGCTAGTACACTCAATCATTTTTTTTTTTTTAATTTATTTATTAATATTTTTAATATATAATTTTAGATTGCTTTTTTTTCTTTGATTTCTTTGGTAAATTAGATTATATTTTATGTTTTTATTTTTTTAATAATAATATTATTTATATTTTTTATTTATAAATATTTATTTATGAATAATAGTATTAAAAAAAAAAAAAAGAAAAGAAAATACATGCTTATTTATATAAAAAATTTTTTAGTATATTTTTCTTTTCATTTTTTTTTTATTAATGTTTACTATATAAATTTTTAATTAAAATTTAACTACTTTTATGAATTTTACATAATAAATATTCATAGTTCCATGTTTTAATTATAAAATTTTTAAAATTGTATATAATATATTATATATATATATATATATTTATTTATTTATTTTATTTTGTTTTATTTTTTTTTCCCCATAACATATATATTAATGAGTTTACGGCTTAAAAATAATATTTATGTTTAATCCAATATTTTCTAATATTACATTATTAATGAAAATTTCAGTGAAATAAACAGAGATAAAAATAATATTTAATTAGATATAACATAGTAATTAAATAATTTTTATGAAGATATAATTGTTTTTGAAAAAAATAATTTTTTATTTGACATGTTTTATTCTAATATATAATATTATATATTGGTATTATTATAATAAAAAATAAATAAAAAATCATTATTTTATCATATAAACAAATTTATCTATATACATAATGAAATAATATATTCAATAATAATATAATATAATTAAAAAAAGTACTACTACTACTAATAATAATAATAATAATAATAAAAATTATTACTAGTAATATTAATTTTTTTTTTTTTTTTCATTTTAACTTTTAAAATTTTAAATAATTTTCCAGAAATTAAATTAAAAAATAAAAATAAAAAAAAAAATTATATTTAGTAGAAAATTAATAAATGATTTATATCAAATAAATATTTAGAAGATTACATCTGCCGCTAATGATGAATAATAAAAATTAATATGTTAGTTACAAAAATAAATATTTAAAAGTTATATCCACAGCTAATAATGAATAATAGATTCTTTTTTAAAAAATAAATTTCCCATTTTAATATATATTATATAAAAATTTTTACATTATCTTTGATTTTATTATTATAAATATTTTGTTTTTGTATTAAAAATAAATTATTAAAATGATTATATAAAATTTTCTATTAATATTGAAATTATAATGAATATATATATATATATATATATATATGCAATATATAATACATCATACGAAAAGTTTCATATAGAATTAAAATAAAAATACAAGTAATATTTGTTAATAAACCTTTTCAATGTTATTAAAAAAAGAATTAATAATTTAATTATATATGTTATCCAAACAATATATATTTTCATATATTTTCCTAGTTTTATAATTTGATTAATAATGAAATGAATCCACTTTATATATATATATAAAATAAAAAAAAAAGGAACATTAAAAGTCCTTTTTTTTTTCTTTTTTTTTTTTTATTTATATATTATATATTATTTATGATTATTTTCATAAATAAACTTTTTTTTATATATAATATTTATGCCATATATATTAATTATTAAAATTTTAACTAATTTTTATTGGATTAAAAATAAAACCCATTTAATATCTTTTTATGGCAAAAGATTAAATTAAATTAATTTTTTCAAATATTATTATATATATATTTGAAAAAAAAATTATTTTTTATTATTACTTAAAAATCTCCATATTCTTCAATAAATCTCCATATTTTCAAAATGATAGTTATTTATGTTTTATTATTTTTTAAACTTTATTTATAATAAAAATATATATATATATATATTTATTTTCCCTAAAAAAAATTATAAAAATTTATAATTAAATAATTTTCTCTCCTCAGAATTTTATTCCATTTTAATAATTAATTTTTATTTTTTTTAAAAATTAAAATTTCATTAGAACTTGTTATTCATATGGATATAATTATTAGAATGATAAAAGTTTTAGGATACGTTTATAATTTATTAATTACTAAAGATAATTGAGATTACAGAAATTTTTAATTAAAAATATTTATATAAATATTTAATAATTAAAATTTCAATTTAGAATAATATATTAATGATATTTAAAATATGAAAAAAAAAAAAATACTTTTATTCCATGTAATTCAAATTTTAATTTTTCAGTAATAAATTTAAGATATGGTTTAATTTCAATTTCTTTTTTTCATTATTGAAAATCACTAATTACTGAGATGTATTTATTGTATTTAAAATTTTATTTGCTTTTTTTTTTTTTTTTTTTATAGAAAATTATTACTATTACAATTAAATAATAACTTTATGTAATTGTATACTTATATATAATTACATATTTATATTTATATTTTTATTTATATACATAATTTAATATATTTATATAAATTATGAATTTTTATTTTTATATATAGATATATATTTTTAATTATTATTTTGATAATATTCTTTCTTGCATAATATTAATTTATTTACTAATATAAAGTTTAGCATATGGGAAATCTGCTTTACCACTTTTATATGATTTATTACTACCTGCTTCTCCTAAAACTTTAGTTTCAAATGTCCAATTTGAATATGAGTCTTAGTACTATCAAAGGAAAGTCCACTACGACATAAATAATCTTTAGTATTTTTTAATGAATAAGAAAAAGAACCATCAGAATAGAAAGTAGCACCGTTATTACTGCCATCAGCCCATAATTCATTATTCACACCTCCAATTTTTTCTTTCTTATTTTTAGTTTCTTTAACACTTACATCTGTATGTTTTGCAGTACTACAAAAACTTTGAGCAAACAAAGAAGTTACTAGAGTAAAAAAATGGAATAAATTTTAATAATTTTATTTTTAATAATTTTTCAATAAAATAAATTAAGAATAGATAAATTAATCAAACAAATTAATATTATATTTGTATTTTTTCAACCTATGAAAAAATAATATTTTTTTATTTTTAATTTTCTTTCGTATTTATTATTTATAATTTGAATAATAATTATTATATTTAATTATTATAAATATTATAAAGTAGTATTGAAAGAGAAAAAACAGTCCTTTTTTATATTTTTTGTGAAATTAGTAGAAATAATAATAAATAATTAATATTATTT
Organism: Neocallimastix lanati (nom. inval.); assembly: GCA_016946835.1. Taxonomy (NCBI): domain Eukaryota; kingdom Fungi; phylum Neocallimastigomycota; class Neocallimastigomycetes; order Neocallimastigales; family Neocallimastigaceae; genus Neocallimastix; species Neocallimastix lanati (nom. inval.). The sequence continues at coordinate 481,084 of JACVTC010000043.1, forward strand.
TATCTATTATATAATTCTATACAAAAATACAATCTAATTAAATTAACGGACTGTATAAAAATAAATAAACATTAATTTATTTAAAATAATTGATCAAAATTGTCATATAAAAAGAATAAAAAAATTATGAATAATAATTTTTAAATTGAAATTTATATCAATATTGTTAAATTATTACTATAATATTAAATTATTTTAACTTTATATATTAATTTTGATTTTCAGTTTTCATTATTTTTTCAAGAAAAATATTGAAAATGCTTTAACATATAATACATTAATACTTATTTTCATTTATAAATTACAATATTTTATATTCATAAAATTTGTTTTTTTGTTATTGATTTTTTTTAATTATTATTATTATTCTAGGTTTTTATAGTTTTGGTAAATTATTTAAATATTCAATAAAAGATATATTATTATTATTATTATTATTATTATTATTATTATTATTATTATTATTATTATTATTTTAATTTATTTTAATTTATTTATTTATTTTTTTTTTATTCAATCAGTACTTTAATTATATTTATATTATTTATTTTACTATTTATTTTATTTTATTTTATATTTATTTTATTTATATAGATAATTCTCGACATACTTTATTATTTTAATTTAGAAATCCCATTTAATCAATTAATATTATCATAAATTTCAAAAATATCAACAAAAAATAAAATATCTAGAAATTTTGTATCATACGCTCTCAATTATGTGGTATAAAAATAAAAATAAAGATCATATTTTTTAATAATAAATAAAAAAAAAAAAATCTTTATAAAAAGGAATATTTTAGAGTTGCTAATATTGCTTATATTTTATACTACTATAATATGTATTGCCAATAATGTAATAAATAAACAAGCCATATTTTTTACATTTCAATTAAAATCAACTAAATCGATTAATTAAAGAAATATATATATTAAATATTTTAAACTATAATATTAAAAAAAATTTATTTTTTATTTTATAATTATTATATATAAATTTATATATAAATTTATTTTATGTAATATATCTTATTTTTTAATTAATTAATATATTTATTAATTTTATTTTTATATAATTATTTTATTTATTTATTTGCTATATATCTATTATATTTATATTTTTTTTAAATTTTTTGTATTTATTTAATGATAGATAATATAATAAATATTTATATATTGCGATTTTTTTTTTGTCTAAAAAGAATTTATATAATAAATATTATAAATATATTATAAAAAAATATTTTGATATTTTAATTAACATTATATTTATTGTTTAATTTATAAATCATTGAGAATATATTTTTTAGTATTTAATGCGAATAGTATTAATTTCAATAATAAAGATTATAATTATGATTATATGTATATATTTTTTTTTATTTTTTTTTAATTTATTTATTGAAGAGTCATGGCGGTGTCAACTGAAACATTTTCTAATTTAATTCCATTTATTAATTTTTCTTCAGTTGCTTTTCTAGGATATATAAAGAAGAGAAGAAATTGAAGAAGAGCTGAAATTACACCAAGGCCATTTGGGAACCAAATATAAAAATCATTAAAGAAGAGTCCATAAGTTAACCAGAAAGCACCATTTAAAGTTAGGGCTACAGTAGTTAAAAAGTTAATAGAATTACTATTTTTTGTTTTAATAACTTCAAATACAGTAGTTAAAGGAGATACATAAACCCCACAAAGAATAATGATACCAATAATTCCCATTGAATTTTTAGCAGCATCATAATTATTTTTGAATAAAATAAATGATAAAGCACCTCCACAAATATCCAATAATGTAAAAACTAATAAAGTTATAAGAGAAATATTGAAATCTTTTGGTTTTAAATTTGAAGAAAATAAAATCATAATATAATATTGACCTAAAATAATTCTATGAATATTAATAAAAAAAATTATTTTAAAAAAATTTTTTTTTAAATTGTATTATTAAAGTGAAATATTTAAAATTATTTATATTTTAATAAAAAAATATAAATTAATAAAAAAAAAAAAAAAAAAAAAAAAAAAAAAAATACCCTCCAACATTTGGCCTGAATATAATTAAATTATATTTATATATAATTAAATAAATTAATAATATATATTTAATAATAGAAAAAAAATAAAAATCAGTTTACCATATAATATATTTAATTATATAGATAATTTGATAATAAAATTTACATAATTTTATATTGAATAATAATATGAATAATAATATTAAATAATTACCAAAAAGTCCAATGATTATGAATTACAAATGAATAAAGATCTTGACAAAGACAATTACAAAAAATCATAATACTTGGAAATGGATTAATTTTACAAACTTCATTTTTACTTCTTAAAGAATGAATTTCTTTGAAAGGACTTAAAAATATGAAATATCTATTATATTATATTTATATATTAATTTATATATAAAAATATTTTATTATTATTTCAAACATTAATAAATATATATATTATTATTATTAATGTATATTATTATCTAATAAAATAAAAATGTAATATATAATTACGCAGTAAAACATCCTAATAAAGGAAAAACCGTTTCAGTAACAATTTCACAAGCTTGGCTAGTACACTCAATCATTTTTTTTCTAATTTATTTATTAATTATCTTCAATATATAATTTTAGATTATTTTTTTTCTTTAGTAAATTAAATTATTTTTTTTATTTTTATTTTTTTAAAAATAATTTTATTAATATTTTTTATTTATAAATATTTATTTTGGAATGATAGTATTAAAAAAAAAAAAAAAAAAAAAAGAAAATGCATGCATATTTATATAAAAATTTTTTTAGTATCTTTTACTTTTCATTTTTTTTTTTATTAATGTTTACTAAATAAATTTTTAATTAAAATTTAACTACTTTTATGAATTTTACATAATAAATATTCATGGTTCCATATTTCAATTATAAAAATTTTTAAATTTGTATATAATAAATTATATATATATATTTTTTTTCATAAAAAATATATTAATAAGTTTACGGCTTAAAAATAATATTTTTTATACTACATTTTATAATATTATTTTATTAATGAAAATTTCAGTGAGATAAACAGAGATAAAAATAATATTATAATATGGAAATTAATTTTAATTGAAATATAATTGTTTTTGAAAAAATATTTTTTATTTGACATGCTTTATTCTAATATATAATATTATATATATTGATATTATTATAATAAAAATTAAGTATAAAAAATTATTTTATCATATAAACAAATTTATCTATATACATAAAGAAATAATATAATCAGTAATAATATATGATAATTTTAAAAAAAGTAATATTAATAATGATTATAATAAAATTTTATTACTAGTAATATTAATTTTTCTACATTATAACTTTAATCAGTTTACCAGAAATTAAATTAAAAAATAAAAAAAAAAAAAAATTTATATTTAGTAGAAAATTAATAAATTATTTACATCAAATAAAAATTTTTAAGATTAGATCTACCGTTAATGATGAATAATGAAAATTAATATATTATTTACAAAAATAAATATTTTAAGGTTACATCCACAGCTAATGAATAATGGATTCTTTTTTATTAAATAAATTTCCCATTTTAATATATATTATATAAAAATTTTTACATTACCTTTGATTTTATTATTATAAATATTTTGTTTTTGTATTAATACTAAATTATTAAAATGATTATATATAATTTTCTATTAATATTGAAACTATAATAAATAATAAATATTTATATTTATATGTATATATATATATAAGAAAAGTTTCATTTAGAATTAAAATAAAAATAAAAATAATATTTGTTAATAAACCTTTTCAATGCTATTTGAAAAATATTTATGATTTGATTATCTATATTATCCGAGCATATATATATTTACCTAGTTTTATAATTTGATTAATAATGAAATGAGTCCACTTTATATATATAAAAGATAAAAAAAAAAGGAACATTTAAAATCTTTTATTTTTTTTTTTTTTTTTTTTTTATTTACATATTATTTGTGATTATTTTCATAAAAATTTTTTTAATATAAAATTTAAGCCATATATATTAAATATAAAAATTTTAACTAATTTTTATTGGATTAAAACTCATTAAATTTCTTTTTATGGCAGAAAGATTATATTAAATTTATTTTTACTACTTAAAAATCTCCATTTTCTCCAATAAAATATAACATATTTTCAAAATGATAATTATTAATGTTATATTATTTTTTAAATTTTATTTATAATAAAAAAAAATATATTTATGTTTCTTTAAAAAAATTATTTTAATAATTTATTATTAATACAAATACAAAATATTTAAAATAATAAAATCAAAGATAAAGTAAAAATTTTTTAAATAATATATATTAAAATGGGAAATTTATTTATTAAAGAAGAATCCATTATTCATTATTAGCTGTGGATATAACCTTTAAAATATTTATTTTTGTAAATAATGTATTAATTTTCATTATTCATCATTAGCGGTAGATGTAATCTTCTAAATATTTACTCGATATAAATCATTTATTAATTTTCTACTAAATATAATTTTTTTTTTTTTTTATTTTTTAATTTAATTTCTGGTAAACTGATTAAAGTTATAATGTAGAAAAATTAATATCACTAGTAATAAATTATTATTATTATTATTATTATTATTATTATTATTATTATTATTATTATTATTATTATTATTATTATTACTCTTTGTAAAATTATATTTTATTATTATTGATTATATTATTTCATTATGTATATAGATAAATTTGTTTATATGATAAAATAATTTTTTATACTAAATTTTTATTATAATATATATTAGAATAAAACATATCAAATAAAATATTTTTTCAAAAACAATTGTATTTCCATAAAAACTAATTAATTTCCATACTATCTAATTAAATATTATTTTTATCTCTGTTTATCTCTCCGAAATTTTTATTAATAAAATAAAATTAAAAAATGTTGAATTAAACATAAACATAAATATTATTATTAAGCCGTAAACTCATTATATATATTTTATGAAAAAAAAAATAAATATATAATTTATTATATATAAATTTTTAAATTTTATAATTAGAATATGAAACCATGAATATTTATTATATAAAATTCATAAAAGTATTTGAAATTTTTAATAAAAATTTATCTAATAAAGATTAATAAAAAAAAAGGAATGAAATGAAATGAAAAAAATAGAAAGGAAAAATATATAAATTATATTAAAGATATTAAAGAAAATTTTTATATAAATAAACCTGCATTTTCTTCTTTTTTTTTTTTTTTTTAATTATCATTCAAAAATAAATATTTATAAATAAAAAATATTAATAAAATTATTTTTTAAAAAAAACATATAATATAATCTAATTTACAAAAGAAACCAAAGAAAAAAAAACAATAATCTAAAATTATATATTAAAGATAATTAGTAAATAAATTAGAAAAAAATGATTGAGTGTACTAGCCAAGCTTGTGAAATTATTACTGAAACGGTTTTTCCTTTATTAGGATGTTTTACTGCGTAATTATATATTACATTTTTATTTTATTATATAATTATATATTTTAATAATAATAATATTAATAATATAATAATAATAATATATATATATTTATGCATTTATTAATATTTGAAATAATTATAAAATATTTTTATATATAAATTTTAATATTTTAATATATAAATATGATATGATAGATATTTCATATTTTTAAGTCCTTTCAAAGAAATTCATTCTTTAAGAGGTAAAAATGAAGTTTGTAAAATTAATCCATTTCCAAGTATTATGATTTTTTGTAATTGTCTTTGTCAAGATCTTTATTCATTTGTAATTCATAATCATTGGACTTTTTGGTAATTATTTAATATTATTATTCATATTATTATTCAATATAAAATTATGTAAATTTTATTATCAAATTATCTATATAATTAAATATATTATATGGTAAACTGATTTTTATTTTTTTTCTATTATTAAATATATATTATTAATTTATTTAATTATATATAAATATAATTTAATTATATTCAGGCCAAATGTTGGAGGGTATTTTTTTTTTTTTTTTTTTTTTATTAATTTATATTTTTTTTTATTAAAATATAAATAATTTTAAATATTTCACTTTAATAATACATATTAAAAAAAAATTTTTTTTAAAAAATTTTTTATATTAATATCTATAGAATTATTTTAGGTCAATATTATATTATGATTTTATTTTCTTCAAATTTAAAACCAAAAGATTTCAATATTTCTCTTATAACTTTATTAGTTTTTACATTATTGGATATTTGTGGAGGTGCTTTATCATTTATTTTATTCAAAAATAATTATGATGCTGCTAAAAATTCAATGGGAATTATTGGTATCATTATTCTTTGTGGGGTTTATGTATCTCCTTTAACTACTGTATTTGAAATTATTAAAACAAAAAATAGTAATTCTATTAACTTTTTAACTACTGTAGCCCTAACTTTAAATGGTGCTTTCTGGTTAACTTATGGACTCTTCTTTAATGATTTTTATATTTGGTTCCCAAATGGCCTTGGTGTAATTTCAGCTCTTCTTCAATTTCTTCTCTTCTTTATATATCCTAGAAAAGCAACTGAAGAAAAATTAATAAATGGAATTAAATTAGAAAATGTTTCAGTTGACACCGCCATGACTCTTCAATAAATAAATTAAAAATAATAATAAAAGAAAATAAAAAAAAAAATTAAAGAAAATTAAAAAAAAAAAAAAAAAAAAAATCATTAAAAAAAAATATATACATATAATCATAATTATAATATTTATTATTGCAATTAATACTATTCGCATTAAATACTAAAAAAATATATTATCAATGATTTATAATTAAAATAATTAATATAATGTATAATTAAAATATCAAATATATATATATATATTCATAAAATATTTATTATATTTAATATATAAATTTTTTTATATAAATTCTTTTTAAAAAAAAAAAAAAAAAAAGCAATAAATAAATGTTTATTATATAATCTATTATTAAATAAAATCAAAAATATAAATATAAATATAAATACATAATTATGTATAAATATAAATATAAATATATAATTATGTATAAATATAAAATATTATTGTAATAGTAATAACATTCTATGATAAAATAAAAATAAAAATAAAAATAAAACTTTAAATTCAATAAATACATATTAATAATTAGAAATTTTTAATAATAAGAAGTTTTTTTAAATTAAACAATTTGTTAAATTTATTATTGAAAAATTAAAATTTGAACTTTATGGAATAAAAAAAATTTTTTTTTTTTTCTTTTTTTTATTATTTAAATATCATTAATATATCATTTTAAATTGAAGTTTTAATTATGAAATATCTATATATATATTTTTAATTAAAAATTTTCGTAATCTCAATTATCTTTTGTAATTCATAAATTATAAATGTATCCTAAAACTTTTATCATTCTAATAATTATATTCATATAAATAACAAGTTCTAATGTAATTTTAATTTTTAATAAAAATAAAAATTAATTATTAGAATGGAATAAAATACTGAGGAGAGAGAATTATTTAATTATAAAATCTTAATATCTTTATTTTAGAAATATAAATATATTTTTTATTATAAATAAAGTTTAAAAAATAATAAAAAATAATTATCATTTTGAAAATATGGAGATTTATTGAAGAAAATGGAGATTTTTAAGTAATAATAAAAAAAATCTTTTCCAAATATATATATAATAATATTTGAAAAAATTAATTTAATTTAATCTTTTTGCCATAAAAAGATATTAAATGGGTTTTATTTTTAATCCAATAAAAATTAGTTAAAATTTTAATAATTAATATATATGGCATAAATATTATATATAAAAAAATTTATTTATGAAAATAATCATAAATAATATAAAAAATATAAATAAAAAAAAAATGAAAAAAAAGGACTTTTAATGTTCCTTTTTTTTTATTTTATTATATATATAAAGTGGATTCATTTCATTATTAATCAAATTATAAAACTAGGAAAATATATGAAAATATATATTGTTCGGATAACATATATAATTAAATTATTTATTAATTCTTTTTTTAATAACATTGAAAAGGTTTATTAACAAATATTACTTGTATTTTTATTTTAATTCTATATGAAACTTTTCGTATGATGTATTATATATTGCATATATATATATATATATATATATATATATATATTCATTATAATTTCAATATTAATAGAAAATTTTATGTAATCATTTTAATAATTTATTTTTAATACAAAAACAAAATATTTATAATAATAAAATCAAAGATAATGTAAAATTTTTATATAATATATATTAAAATGGGAAATTTATTTTTTAAAAAAGAATCTATTATTCATTATTAGCTGTGGATATAACTTTTAAATATTTATTTTTGTAACTAACATATTAATTTTTATTATTCATCATTAGCGGCAGATGTAATCTTCTAAATATTTATTTGATATAAATCATTTATTAATTTTCTACTAAATATAATTTTTTTTTTTTATTTTTATTTTTTAATTTAATTTCTGGAAAATTATTTAAAATTTTAGAAGTTAAAATGAAAAAAAAAAAAAAAAAAAAAAAAAAAAAAAAAAAAATTAATATTACTAGTAATAAATTTTTATTATTATTATTATTATTATTATTATTATTATTATTATATTTATTATTATTACTTTTTTTAATTATAGTATATTATTATTGAATATATTATTTCATTATGTATATAGATAAATTTGTTTATATGATAAAATAATTATTTTTTATTTAATTTATAATAATACCAATATATAATATTATATATTAGAATAAAACATGTCAAATAAAAAAAAATTTTTTTTCAAAAACAATTATATTTCCATAAAAATTATTTAATTACTATGTTATATCTAATTAAATATTATTTTTATCTCTGTTTATTTCACTGAATTTTTTATTAATAATGTAATATTAGACAATATTAGATTAAACATAAATAATATTTTTAAGCCGTAAACTCATTAATATATATGTTATGGGGAAAAAATTAAAACAAAATAAAATAAATATATATATATATATATAATTTATTATATACAAATTTAAAAATTTTATAATTAAAATATGGAACCATAAATATTTATTATGTAAAATTCAAAAAAGTATTTGACAATTTTAATAAAATTTTATCTAATAAATATTAAAATATTAATAATAATATAAAAAAAAAAAAAAAAAAAAAAAAAAAAAAAAAAAAAAAAAGGAATGAAATGAAATAAATAGAAAGGAAAAATAAAGAAATTATATTAAAGATATTAAACATATTTTTATATAAATAAGCATGTATTTTCTTCTTTTTTATTTTTATTATTATCAATCCAAAATAAATATTTACAAATAAAAAATATAAATAATATTATTTTTAAAAATATAAAAACATATAATATAATTTAATTTACCAAAGAAACCAAAGAAAAAAAATAATCTAAAATTATATATTGAAAATATTAATAAATAAATTAAAAAAAATGATTGAGTGTACTAGTCAAGCTTGTAAAATTATTACTGAAACAGTTTTTCCTTTATTAGGATGTTTTACTGCGTAATTATATATTACATTTTTATTTTATTAGATAATAATATACATTAATAATAATAATATATATATTATATATATATTTATGCATTTATTAATATTTGAAATAATTATAAAATATTTTTATATATAAATTTTAATATTTTAATATATAAATATGATATGATAGATATTTCATATTTTTAAGTCCTTTCAAAGAAATTCATTCTTTAAGAAGTAAAAATGAAGTTTGTAAAATTAATCCATTTCCAAGTATTATGATCTTTTGTAATTGTCTTTGTCAAGATCTTTATTCATTTGTAATTCATAATCATTGGACTTTTTGGTAATTATTTAATATTATTATTCATATTATTATTCAATATAAAATTATGTGAATTTTATTATCAAATTATCTATATAATTAAATATATTATATGGTAAACTGATTTTTATTTTTTTTCTATTATTAAATATATATTATTAATTTATTTAATTATATATAAATATAATTTAATTATATTCAGGCCAAATGTTGGAGGGTATTTTTTTTTTTTTTTTTTTTTTTTATTAATTTATATTTTTTTATTAAAATATAAATAATTTTAAATATTTCACTTTAATAATACAATTTAAAAAAAAATTTTTTTAAAATAATTTTTTTTATTAATATTCATAGAATTATTTTAGGTCAATATTATATTATGATTTTATTTTCTTCAAATTTAAAACCAAAAGATTTCAATATTTCTCTCATAACTTTATTAGTTTTTACATTATTGGATATTTGTGGAGGTGCTTTATCATTTATTTTATTCAAAAATAATTATGATGCTGCTAAAAATTCAATGGGAATTATTGGTATCATTATTCTTTGTGGGGTTTATGTATCTCCTTTAACTACTGTATTTGAAGTTATTAAAACAAAAAATAGTAATTCTATTAACTTTTTAACTACTGTAGCCCTAACTTTAAATGGTGCTTTCTGGTTAACTTATGGACTCTTCTTTAATGATTTTTATATTTGGTTCCCAAATGGCCTTGGCGTAATTTCAGCTCTTCTTCAATTTCTTCTCTTCTTTATATATCCTAGAAAAGCAACTGAAGAAAAATTAATAAATGGAATTAAATTAGAAAATGTTTCAGTTGACACCGCCATGACTCTTCAATAAATAAATTAAAAATAATAATAAAAGAAAATAAAATAAAAAAAAATTAAAGAAAATTAAAAAAAAAAAAAAAAAAAAAAAAAAAAAAAAAAATATGCATATAATCATAATTATAATATTTATTATTGCAATTAATATTATTCGCATTAAATACTAAAAAAAATATATTCTCAATGATTTATAATTAAAATAATTAATATAATGTATAATTAAAATATCAAAATATTTTTTTTTATTATATTTATTATATATATTATATTTATTATATATATTATATTCATTATATTTATTATATAAAACAATCGCAATATAAAAATTTTTATTATATTATTTATTTATTATCAAATAAAATCATAAATTATAAAAAAATTTAAAAATAATAGTAATAATAATTTTTTGTCAAAATCATAAATATTATTTAAATATTATATTAGAAATATTATTAAATAAATAAGTAATTATAAATAAAAATAAATAAATAAATTTATAAATAAAATTAATAAATAACTATAATAAATAAATAAAAATAAAATTAATAAATATATTTATTAATTAATAAATTCAATAAATCTATATATATAGATATAAATTTATATTTAATAATTATTAATTATTATAAAATAAAAAAGAAATTTTAATAATAAAGTTTAAAATATTTTATATACATCTAATTTATTTAGTTAATAATAATTGAAATATATAATAAAATATGGCTTGTTTATTTGGTATATTATTGACAATACATATTGTAGTAGTATAAAATATAAGTTATAATCACAACTTAAAAATATTCATTTTTATTAAGATTTTTTTTTTTTAATTTATCATTAAAAAATATGATCTATATGTTTATACCTCATGATTGAGTATTTATGAGACAAAATTTCTAGCTATTTTATTTCTTAGTGATATTTTTGAATTTTATAATATTAATGGATTAAATTGGGGATTTCTAGATTAAAATAATAAAGCATATTGAAAATTACATACACAAATAAAATAAATATAAAATTTAATAAAATAAATAGTAAAATATGAGCATAATTAAAGTACAGATTGAATAAAAAAAAAAATAAATTAAATTAAATTATAGAAAAAGTAATGAAAAATGAAAAACAAAATAAATAATTAAAGTTTGGTGATTGAAATAATTTAATAGTATAAAAATAATTTAATTTCATAGAAATAATTTAATGATATTGATATAAATTTCAATATAAAATTATGATTCATAGTTATTTTATTCTTTTTATATGACAATTTTGATCAATTATTTAAATAAATTATTGCTTATCTGTCTCTATACAGTCCGCTAATTTAATTAGAATTTATTTTTGTATAAAATTAAAAAATATATATAATAATATTAAATATTTATTATTATTTTTCATAATTTAATAAAAAGTATAAAAAGACAGCTTTATCGCTTGTAATTATATAATATAATAATTAAATAGTATAATTTTTATTCATATTATAAATATTAAATACTAAAGAAAACTAAAAAAAAAAAAAAAAATATTATTTTTTTCATTGGTTGATAAAATACAAATATAAAATATAAAGTTATTTGATTAATTTATCTATTCTAGTTTTATCGTTTTATTTTATTGAAAAATTATAAAAAATGAAACTATTAAAATTTATTCCATTCGTTTTAACTTTAGCTACTTCTTCTTTTGCTCAAAGTTTCTGTAGTTCTGCAAAACATACAGGTGTAAGTGTTAAAGAAACTAAAAGTAAGAAAGGAAAAATTGGAGGTGTGAATTATGAATTATGGGCTGATGGTGGTAATAACGGTGCTAATTTCTATTCAGATGGTTCTTTCTCTTGTTCTTTCCAAAATACTAAAGATTATTTATGTCGTAGTGGACTTTCATTTGATAGTACTAAGACTCATACTCAAATTGGACATTTGAAAGCTGATTTTAAAGTAGTTAAACAAAATATCCGAAATGTTGATTACTCATATGTTGGTGTCTATGGTTGGAGTAGAAGTCCACTTGTTGAATTCTATATTGTTGATAATTGGCTTGGACAAAATCGACCAGGAGATTGGGTTGGTAATAAGAGACATGGAGAGTATATCATTGATGGAGCACAATACACCGTTTATGAAAATACTCGTTATGGTCCATCGATTGATGGTAATACTCAATTCAAGCAATATTTCAGTATTCGTAAGCAAGCACGTAATTGTGGTACTATTGATATTACTGCCCATTTCAAACAATGGGAAAAAATTGGAATGAAATTAGGTAAAATTTATGAAGCTAAAGTTTTAGGAGAAGCAGGTAGTAATAAATCATATACAAGTGGTACAACAGATTTCCCATATGCTAAAGTTTATATTAGTAAATAAATTAATATTAAACAAGAAAGACTATTATTAAAGTAATAATTAAAAAAAAAAAAAAATATTATCTAAGTTCAAAATTTTATACAAATATGTATAATTATTTATTAATATAAATATAAATTAAATATAATTATAGATATAAATATAAATTGTAATTATACAACATAATAAAAAAAAAAAAACTTGTATTTTATAATAATAGTAACAGTACTTATCTTTTATAAAAAAAAATTAAAATAAAATAAAATAAATACTTGAAATATAAATATAAAATACAGATTGAATAAAATAAAATAAAATAAAATAAATAGTAGAATATGAATATAACCATTGTGTGTCTACAGATATGCAGCTGCGGAGAAATCCTGCTACGGTCGTTAAAAAAAAAAAAAAAAAAAAAAAAAAAAAAAAAAAATATGAATATAATTAAAAACAAATTGAAGAAAATAAAATATAATACAGTAAAATAAATAGTTGAAATATAAATATAAAGTACAGATTGAATAAAGTTAAATAAAATTTATTAAAATAAAATATATTATATTATAATATAACAAAATATAATATTATATATAAATTTTAAAAATTCATATAATTTATTTATAATTATAATTTATCATTTTAATTATCTTGATTATTAAAATATTCTCCTTTAATTTATAATATTTAAGATTCATATAAATAATGACACAAATAATACTTTCAGTACACTGAAAATCAAATAAATATATAATATACAATTAGAAAATACACACTTTTATAAAATGCGCTTTTAAAAAAATTTTTTATTATTAAATGATATATATTTTGTATAATATATCAAATAAATTTTAAATTTTATATAATATATGTTTATATATTTATATATTTATTTAGTAATAAATGATTTTTTATGACATTTTCATCGTTTATTATTAAATAAAATTGTAAAATTTATAATAATAATATACTTTTATTTTTATTGTTTATTTTTTATTTTATTTTATTTTATTTTATTTTTTTTTTTTTTTTTTTTTTATTATATTATTTGCATTATATAATGTTTGATAACTTTAACGTCTTTTTTAATAAATATAAATTTAAGAACAAAAAAAAAAAAAAAAAAAAAATTAATTCTTATATATTTAAGTAAAATAATATATATACAATTTTTGTAGTTATAAAATATATTGATTGATATTGGTATAAATATAAATTAATATTGGTATAATAACAATTTTTTTTTTTTTTTTTTAAATGCAAATATACTTTTTCTTTTTTATTTTTTTTATTATTATTTTTATTTTCATATTTTTTTTTTTAAATAGATATAATTTTTATAATAATAAATATACAATAATGATTTATATTGATAAGATAAAAAAAAATTTCCCTTATATATATTTACAATATATACAATCTGTATATAAGTCGAAAACCCTTTTCAAAAAATTTAAATAAGTGCATGTTTAATAGTAACAATTTTTTTTGTTTTCATAATTTTTGATTTCTTAATTATAAGGACATCCTTTGAAGAAGATAATGTCTTCTTAACAATAATTTTCTTTATAGTAACAGTACTCTTTATAAATTGATTCTTATTTTTAATGTAGATGTCATCTTTAACTTCCTTTGGTTCAGAAGAAACCTTCATATCAGAAATAGTATCTTTTGTTGGTTCATAATCTCCTTTAAATTCAGTGTATAATTTATTTTTGTCATTTTCAGAAGGCTTGTTCATTTGCATTTGATATGCAAATAATGATTCATCATTCAAAAATTTAACAAAAAACATTACGGAGTAGAAAGTAAGGAAGATAAAAAATCCTTTGAGCGATATAAGCTTGATCAATAAAATAAACAGAATTATTGTTGAAACCATTTTTTATTTATTATTATTATTATTTCTACTTTATAATACAATGAATAATTATGATACAAAATGATTTAAAATTTCTTTAAACAATTTATTTATTATTAATTTTTCCTTTTCGAAATTAATTATTTTTTTTTAACATCTATTTAAATTACAGCGATATATTTCTTTTAATATGATAGAATATATAATTACACTTTATTTATATATATGTTATATATTTTTATACTTTTTTTTTTTTTAAATTTTTTTAATTTTTGATATTTTTTTTATCATTGTTTTTACTATAAAAAGTTGATGTATCATAATTAATTATATAAATTAATTTTTAATTCTTAAATTAATTAATAATGAAGAACGTGTAGAAAAAAAAAAAAAAAAGGTGTTATTTTCTCTTTTTAAATACTTTTTTTTTTAATTAATTTTATTGAAAAATATAATTAAAAATATTTTATTAATAAAAAAAAAAAAAAAAAAAAAAAAAAAAAAAAAAAAAAAAAAAAAAAGTCAAATAATAATAATTTACTATAATAAATGAATTTAAATTTCCTTTTATTAATATATGTCACAAATATATTAATATTACATTAACTAATTATTAATTATTTTTAAAATCCAATAAAAAAAATTATTTTTAAATTTTTTAAATTTAAAGTTTTATTATTTCATTTTTGTTATTAAATTATTAATAAATTTTTAGTTTAATTTTTTAATAAACTAAAAATTATTTTACATATCACATATTTATAAAATAAATTTTAATTATATTTTAATATGCATGCCTTTTTATTTTTAATGAATATATATAATTACAATCCATATATAATCAGGACTCAATTTAAAATTTTTGACTTTATTATTATAAATATTACTTTAAATATTATCATTAACATTATTGGAATGACCACAATATCCTATATAAACAAAAACCTGGTTATTACAATGCTCTAAAACTAAATTTGAATCAAAAGAAGTAATTAAAATATTATATCAATATTTAAACATGTTTTTTTTTATTAATAATAGAATTTTCTTTTCCTTAACTGTAAACAATTTATGATTTTTTTTATATGAATTAAATATTGATATTATTAATAAATATATATAAATTTATAATTTTTTTTTCTATATATATATATATAATAAATAATATAATAAACCAAAATTTTCATAAATAAAATATTTATTATTATATTTACAAAAAAGAACTATCATTAATATAAATATACTAATAAATATTTTTATTTATAAAAAGTTATTTTTTTTAATAAACTTCTCGAGTAATTGTTACTTAACTAATAATCAGTATAACTAAAAGATTGTACATCAACTTATTAACTCTCTATAAATGTATAAAATAAAATGATATCAAAATAAGTTTTTTTTTAAAAAAAAAAAAATTATTATAAAATAAATAATAAAACTTTAAATTTTATTTTTATGAAGAATTAAACTATGCAAAAAAAAAAATAAAAATAAAGTTAATATATATATAGCATTTTTTTCATCTATTTTTTAAATTTATTAACATATGAAAATATGTCAAGATTATAAACTTTTTCTTAATTTATTCAATACATAGATTTATAATTAAATAAATGATATACAAGTATCATTAATAATATTTTTATTTTCAACCTTTTTATTAATAATATATAAAGTTTTTAAGATTAGTAAACTACATTATTACTAATCGAGATTTATTTTATTTTATTTTATTTTATTCTTTTTCTTTTTCTTTATATAGTTCATACCTTATATATTTTATTATTAATAATTTTTTTTTTTTAAATAAATGAAAGCGGACAAAAAAGGAGAGAAATTAAATATTCTTTCTAACATTAATATTTTAACCTTTTTAGATTATAATTTTATTTTTTCATTTTAATTTTTCATTTTAATTTTTCATTTTATTTTTTCATTTTATTATTTCATTTTATTTTTTCATTTTAATTTTTGATTTTAACTTATTTTAAAAAAAAAAATTTTTTTAAACATTAACATAAATTCTTTTTTATTAACTAATAATGATTAACACAAATTTACTAATAATTTGCTAATTCATTAAATTGAAAATTTTATTATTAATTAATAATTATTATTTAGTTAATACTTTTTTTTTTTCTATTAAGACATTTTCATAAATCCTTAATTAAAAAAATTAATAATAATTATAATAATAATTAAATAGTTTATAATTGAATAATAAAATTTTTGAAAGGTTAAACTGTCAATATTTATTAGTTATTCTTTTTTTTTTAAAAAAAAAAAAAAAAAAATATAATTATTACTTAAAAAAGAAATTTTAATTTTTTTTTTTTTTTTTTTTTAGATTTTTTTTCATTTTATATTTTCAAAAGTATAAAACTTCTTATGAAAAAAGAAAAAGAAAAAAAATACATATATATATATTAAAACAAATTACTTAATTTTATTATATACAAATGATTCAAATTTAAACAAATTATTTTTCTTTAATTAAAAATTAAGAACAAGAACGTTAATGTCTTAACCGTTCTCTATGATACAGAATAACTAACTAATTATTGAAAACAAATTGACAAAGAAAACTTTAATAAGAATATTTAAAAAAAAAAAAATATATATATATATATATGTATATATATATTAATTATTAGATCGCTCTATTATTAATACAACGTTAATAAATATTATTTCATTTTTCAAATAAAATAAAATATTTTAAATTATTTCATTAAATTAATAATTATATAACAATATAACAACATATTGTAATCTTTTTTCTTTTTATTTTTAAATATTGAAAGATTAACTTATATTATATATTATAATCAAATTTTTTATTTATTTATTATTATTGATTTATTTATTATTGATTTATTATTAATTTGTTATTTATTTATTATTTATTTTTAATATTTATTTATTATTTATTTATTCATTATTTATTTATTTATTATCATTTATTTATTATTTATTTATTATTTATTTATTTATTATTTATTTATTTATTTATTTATTTATTTATTTATTTATTAGTTTGTTTATTTATTTATTTATTTATTATTTATTTATTTATTAGTTTGTTTATTTATTTATTTATTTGTTTGTTTGTTTTCATAAAAATATATAATAATAAAATATATAAAATATATAAAATGTATAAAAATTTATTTATTTATTTGTTTGTTTGTTTGTTTTCATAAAAATATATAATAATAAAATATATAAAATATATAAAATATATAAAAATTTATTTATTTATTTGTTTGTTTGTTTGTTTTCATATAAATATATAGTAATAAAATATATAAAATATATAAAATATATTAAAATATAAAAATATATAAGAATATAAAAATTTATAAGAATATAAAAATATATAAGAATATAAAAATATATAAGAATATAAAAATATAAAATTATAAAATTATAAAATTATAAAATTATAAAAATATAAAAATATAAAAATATACAGAATATAAAAATACAAATTATATAATATATTTAAAATATATAAAAATGTAAATATAAAAAATATAAGTATATAAGTATATAAGTATATAAAAATGATATTTTTTGTTTAGTGATATATACAATACAAAAAAAAAAAAAAAAAAATATTAAATTCATATTTAATATATATATAATCATTTAATAGATTTATGATAGATCAATAAAAACTGTTTTATTGGTGGATTGTTCCTTTAATATATTTGAAAGAATAGAAAGAATAGTTCTCATTTGAGTTACCTAAAATTCCTTGGAAATCACTCAAATTTATATACCCTGCATTTTTTTAATAGATATAAATATTAAAAGAAAAATGAATAGAAAAAAATAATTAAAAACTCGGTTATGCTTTATACCATAGTCTATAAATATATTTTAATTATATATACATATATATGTAAAAATAATAACTTGATCATTTCATTTAACAATTTAGTTATTGTGATTCTTCATATTTATTTATAAATATAAATTGTGTAACTTTTCTAAATTTAATTATACATATTGATATTGTTTCTATGTATTTTAATATAGATTGATATTCTTTTAAATTTTTTATAATTATAATAAATCCAAATTTTATTCATATATTTTTAGTACATTTGATTAACTTTTTTTAAAGTTGGTCAATTCAGAATTAAATTTACAATTCAATTTAATGTAGTACAAATATTTTAAATTTGATACAAATAATAAATATAAATATACAGAAATGTACTAGCGGAATTAGGTGGAAATTAATTGAATGTATGCCAAGTGTCTCAAACAATGCAATATTATATAATGATTTCTATATATATATAATATGATATAATATTATGAATGTATTACTAATAAATTTAATATATTTGATTAATATATATAATTATTAAAAAATATTATTGACTACTTTTAATAAAGTTATTAAAGCAAAAATATTATCATATATATATAAAAAAAAAAAAAGGTAAATTTTTATAAATTCGATATTTATATAATTTTAGATAATTTATTTTTTTTTCTTTGTATTTTATAACATAAACTAATAAATTTTTTTTTTTTCTTTGTATTTTATAACATAAACTAATAAATTTAAAAATAATAAATTATTAATAAAATACTTTGTTAATATAATCTATATTTTTTTTTGTAACATATTAACAATAAAAATAAAAAAATAAAATAAAATAAAATAAAATAAAACTTTTAAATAAAATCAATTACTCAATTAACTAATAAAAATAAAAAGATAAAAATGGCGACAACTGTTGAAGATTTCAGAGAATTACTTAATGCCGAAACTCATATAGATATGGAGAAATTACGACAATTTTCTAAACATGGCATTCCTGATGAGGTAATATATGTAACATGGTAATAAGTAACTGAATTATTAAAATAATTCAATTAAAATAACTTTTGAATTAGAAACTAAAAAAAAAAAAAAAAAAAAAAAAAAAAAAAAAAAAAAAAAAAAAAATATATATATATATATATATATATGTATATTTATATATATATGTTACATAAATTTATCTCTTTTGTTTTTGTAAAAGATATATTATGTTTATTATATAAAAACTTAGAAAAATACTATTTAATAAATGATATATGTTTTTTATATACATATCTTGTTCAACATAACTAATATTTTAGAAGTTTATATCAGTCTGTTTACCTTTAATCATTTTTTAAAGACAAATGATAATTATAAAATTAATAATAATAATAATAATATATATAAATAATACTATATGTATTTATAAATATTAAGGTAAGAGGTGATGCTTGGAAATATTTATTAGGTGTTGAACAACCAAATAAATGTAATTTAAATAATAATTTCAATTACCAAATTTTTATTATAATTTTAATTTTATAATAATAATTTTTGGCACATATTCTTTTCTATTATTATTATTATTATTATAATTATTATTATATTTATTATTATTATTAATTATTATTATTATTATTATTATTATTATTATTATTATTATTATTATAAATTAAAACAAATATAAGCTATTGAACTTTCTGTATTAAAAACTAAATATGAAACTTATAAACAGTATGATAAA
Source organism: Neocallimastix lanati (nom. inval.) (assembly GCA_016946835.1). Lineage (NCBI taxonomy): Eukaryota > Fungi > Neocallimastigomycota > Neocallimastigomycetes > Neocallimastigales > Neocallimastigaceae > Neocallimastix > Neocallimastix lanati (nom. inval.). The sequence continues at coordinate 501,627 of JACVTC010000043.1, forward strand.
ATAAGTAATGAATTATTAAAACCAATAAGAGGAGAAGCTACAAGATATAGTAGAAGTAAAGAAAAATTTTTTAAATCCAAGAATCTTACAACTACTTTAGTAAATGTAATATCTGTATACATAGATCACAACCGTACTGTAGATTATAATCTTGCTTTTATTCATTTATGTGGACCTTTCGCATATTCATACGACAATGAATATGATATATATTATAGCTTCGAAAGACTTATGATTCTTTTAGGTGAGAATACTATAAGCATTTATTTGATATTTGTTAACTTTTTATTTTATTTTTTTTATATATATATAGTTTTTAGAGTTTTTATTATTTATATTTATTTATTTATTTATTTATTTATTTATTTATTTATTTATTTATTTACTATCTATTATTTATTATTTATAATTATTATTATTATTATTATTATTATTGTTGTTGTTGTTGTTGTTGTTAGTGTTATTAGTGTTATTATTGTTATTACTACTGTTATTATTATAGTACCATTAATTTATAATTTCTATATTATTTATATTATTCAATTATATTAAATATATATATATATATATATATAGATGAATATAATACATTCCATGATATAAATGAAAGATTAGCTAGGTTTTTAATGAGATTTAGAATGATATTACCAGATTTATATAATCATTTTGAAGAAGAAGAAATTGATTTTAAAGAATGGGCAACTTCATGGTATTATATAATAATTTATATAAATATATTTATATATTATAAATATATATAATATTTATTTATACCTTAAATTTTATATATTATTTTATTATTATAAATTAATAGGCTAAAATATCTATTAGCAAAAGAATTACCTTTAGATTGTTTAGTTAGATTATGGGGTATGTTGTTTAAATAATAATAATAATAATAATAATAATAATAATAATAATAATAATAATAATAATAATAATAATAATAATAATTTTAGAGTTTTATAAATTTATATGTTATTAAACTTTTATATTTTTTATATTATTTAAAATTTAGATACCTATTTTTCTATTGAAGAAGGTTTTGATTTGCATTTTTACGTCTGTTTAGGTAATTGTTTAGAAAAATATTAATTAAAATATTAATTATAAAAAGTATAAATATAATAATTAAAACCAAATTTAAATTCCTCTTTATAATTAGCAATATTAAAATATTTCAAGGAAGCACTGGAAGAATGTGAAAGTTCAGAAATTAGAGCATTACTATTACGTTTACCAGCAATGGATATGGATAGGGTATATTAAATAAAAATAAATAAAAAAGCTAATATATATATATATATTTGTATTATTAATGATATCTTTTTTTAAAAAAAAAAAAAAAAAAATTAATATTTAATATATATGAAAATTAAATTTTTATGTTCAAAAAATTAAAAAAAAAAAAAAAAAAAAAAAAAAAAAAAAAAAAAATCAATTTAATAATCAGATTATATCACAGGCTTTTACTATAAAAAATGAAATAATGGCTGAACAATTATTAGAACCATATTAGAAAATAAGCAAAATAATAATAATTACTTTATTTTTCTTATTCTTCAACATTTTCATTTCAATATAAAGTACATAAAAAAATGTTTATGTATATATATAAAATATTATAAGATAAAAATTATCTGTTTTAATATTAATATTAATTTTACAATTTTAAAGATTAAATAATTTCATTAATATATACTTTATAAGCATTAATAATAATTAAAGAATAAATAAATAAATTAATTTTTAAAAATAGATATATTATAAATAATGATTTATTTTTTTTTTTTTTATTTATTTATTTATTTATTTATTATTGTTGTTATTTATTTAAAGTTTATAAGAAAAAATCACAAATTTTATAAATAATAATTGACACTAATGAATGATTAATTAAAAAATATGTATTTTATATTTACTATGCATAATAAAAATTATAGAACAAATTAATAATTGATATATATAAAATTTTAAAAGCAATAATTTATTAATAATTAATAAAAAAATATTATAAAAGTTTGTAAATAATAGATAATATTACCAATAATTAACATTATATTTATTATTTGTATGTGTATTTATATAAATTTATATATATAATTTATAAATTAACATTTTTGTTATTAAGTAAAAGAATAAACTAATATTGGTGAAATTATTTTTCTTTTTTATTTTTAAAAAAAAATATTTAAAAAAATATATATGGATAGATAGATAAAATAATTTTGAATTTTTAATTTTATTAATATAAATTATATTAAATTTTTTAAATTAAAAAATAATTTGAATAAAAATTTTTTTTTCGTTTAAAATCATATCATGCAATTTCTTAAATTATATAATAATAAATATATAATATAGATAAACAAAAAAAAAAAAAAAAGAAAGAGATGATATACTAAAATACAAAAAAAAAATAAAAATAAAAATAAAAATAAAAATAATAGAACAAAAAAAAAAAATTATTATTAATTTAAGACTATCTTTATTTAAAAAAAAAAAAAAAAAAAAAAAAAATATATATATATATATATATATATTCATTAAATTATTATACACAATATTTATAGTATAATCCTAATCATTCAAATAGAAGTACAAAAATATAAATTTAATATCACATTTCATTTCTTATTAAACAATGTCCAGAAGAGATTTTAAAAACAAAAAAAATATTGTTTTCGGTCATATATATCATGAAAAACAACACTTAGGATATTGTGCTAAAGTAACTATATATATCAATACATTTATGTTTATAAAATAATAAAACTATAAATTATCTATTGAATATAATTCTAATATTTTATATAATTTATTTTATAAATTTATTATTATTTTTATTATTATTATTATTATTATTAAACTATTTCTTATACCTATAATGAAAATCAAAATATATTCAATTTTTAAAATTAACTCTGGGATTATCTATCTATATTATTAAAAAATGTTCTCAAAAAAAATAATTATAATAATAATATAACAAGCATGCTTTAAATAATTTAGTAAACATTAACATAATTTGATAAAATTATATATGAATATTAAATGAAGGATATAATTTTGAAAGTCCAAAAATATTTTTATGAAACTAATTCAAATAATTGTTCAATATTAATATATACATATATATAGTTTCAAAAAGAAGAATTCACAATTGCAGATTTGGATAAAATATGTAAATTATTAAAAGTTCAATATGGAAGTACAAAATTTTTCAATCCTCATAAAAGTATTCTGTAAATATTGTCCTTATAATAAAAATATATAAAACATTTTACTTTGAAAAAAAAAAAAAAAAAAAAAAAAAAAAAAATATATATATATATATATATATATTCAATATATTTTAAAATAATTTCAAATTTATATAGTTTCAATATTTTATGATACTTATTAAATAATTTACATAATTATATAATATATATTATATATTAAGTAAAACCGTAATTCTTGTATTAATAAGTGTATTTTATAAATTTTTATATATATATTATAATATAAATATTATAATAGACCTATAGGAAATTATGATATTAATGTTATTATGTGGGCATTAGAATCTCGAGGAAAAGAAATGAAATGGTTTGACAGTAGACACGCAGACGGTAAATAATGTTTAATATATTAATTAAAATATTGTAATATTATAAAATGGAATTTCATAATATTTTTTCATATACATAATTTTTTATAAGTATATAATTTTTTTTTATTATTATTATTTATTTATTTATTTATTTATTTATTTATTTATTTATTTATTTATTTATTTATTTATTTATTTTTTATTTTTTATTAAAATATTTTATTAAAATATAAATAAATTAAAAAAAAAAAAAAAAAAAAAAAAAAAAAAAAAAAAAAAAGACATTGATGAATTAGATATAGATAATCTCTATGGCATTATAATAAATAAAGGGAGTACTGGGTCTGTATTTTCAAAGCATTGGTATACATTAAGACCTCTCTTTACAAGTCAAGATAAAATAATAATTCATGAAACTAAACGGAGACCGAAAACTCCACCCTCTCCTTCCCCTGAAGAAAACATAAATGAAATAAATACGACAAATTCAAATTCAACAAATATTGATAATAATTCCAACAATAATATGGATAACAAAAATGACAATAATAAAAAAAATAATAATGATAAAGTCAATGATAATAATATTGGTAGTGATAATAGTAATATTGTTAATAATATAAAAAATATTGAAGATGATGTTGATCATAACAAAAATAATACATCAACCATACCACCAAAAATTCCTTTATCCAGTACTACTACCACTACTATAACAAAGACAAATATAACTATAATTAATACTAACAATAATAATAGTAATAATAGTGGTAATAATAATAATAATAGTAGCAATTGTAAAACCATTGAACTGGAACCCCTGCCAATTATTAATAATAATATAAATGGGGATGAAGAAGACGATAATGATTTTCCATGGTGGAATTTAGATTCAAAACTTGAAAATCCAATTCGATTTCTAGCCAAAGAAGATGTATGTAAAATAGAAATCATTTTAATATATAATATTTTAAAAATAATAATAATAATAATAAGAAGAAGAAGAAGAAGAAAATGAAATAATATTTATAATTATAATAATTATAATAATAATTTTAAAATAATAATATTAATATTAACCTATGAATCATCTTTATATAAATATATATATTTATTTATAAAATATTTTATATTATATTTAATATTAATTATCATCATCATAATCATCATCATCATCATAATCGTAATTAATAATAATAATTTTAAATAAAATATTTTTATTTATTATTATTATTTATTTTTTTTTTTTTTTTTTTTAAAAAAAAAAAAAAATACTAGTTAATATTTCATTTAAAATGTCAAATCTTAAATAATGCCCAAATAATTCTTATATATAATAAATCATGATACCAATAAGGATTATGGATCATGATAATTGATAATGACAAAATCATTAATTAATCAATTACAAAATAAAAAAAAAAAATAATAATAATAATAATAATAATAATAATAATAATGAAATAAAAATAAAAATAAAAATAAAAATAAAAATGAAGAGTAAAGAAAATTTATATTAATTATATTATAATAAATTAAATTAAAAAAAATATTAATAATAAAAAATAAAATTAAAATTTATGAGATTTTAACCTCTCCTCATCTTAAATATTATTAAGAACGTTAACGACAACCTTTTTTTTTTTCTTTCTCTTTTTTTTTTTTTTTTTTTTAATAAAAAAAGTTCATGATTATTTTTTTTTTTTATTAATTTATTTATTTATTTATTTATGAATTAATGAAATTTAATAAAAATAAAAAGAAAATAGGAAAAAAAATAATAATATTATATATTTATATTATTTTGTGTCTATAAAAAAAAAAATACTAAAATAATAATTAGAAATAGATAATTAAAAAAAAAAAAAAATACTTTTTTTTTTAAATTAGTTATAATACTTTTACTCTTTATTTAATTGAATTTATATAATGTTTATTTAAAATATATATAATATTTACTGAAATAATAAAAAAAAAATATATTTTTTTCTCTTTTTTTTTTATTTTTTTTTTTTTTTTTGAAAAAAAGCTTTTGTAATAAAAAAAAAAAAAAAAATTAATAAAAATAAAAGGATAAATTAAATAATAAATAAGATTTTGATTTATAAATTAATGAAAAATATTAAAAAGAAAAAAAAAATTTTTTTTTTGATTTTATAAATCTTTTTTTTTTTTTTTTCTTTTGAACTTTTATAATAATAATTAAAAGAATTTATTTCATTTAATTCTTGTCCTTCTTTTCTTTCTTTTCTTTCTTTTCTTTCTTCTTTTCCTTCTTATCCTTTTTATCTTTTTTATCCTTCTTTTCTTTCTTTTCCTTCTTTTCCTTCTTCTTTGGTTTTTCATCATCAGAATCTTCAGCCTTTCTCTGTTATTTATATTATTATTATTAAATATAATGCATTCATTAATATTAATACATAATATTATTTTGTTTTTATTCTTAATTTCATTTTATTTTACTTTAGATATATATATATTATTTTTATTTAAAATAAAAGTATGTTATTTACCTTCTTTGATTCCTTTTCTTCCTTTGGAGCTTCTGGAGCAGCAGCTGGGGTAGCAGCTGGAGCAGTAGCCCTATAAAAAGTTTTAAAAAAATATCCAAAAAGAAAAAAAATCAATATCCAACAAATAATATTTAATAATTTTTTTTTTCATTTCTTCATTTATAATTCTACTATTAAAATATGTAGATTTTTATTTAATTACTTTTCACTATATTCCTTCCATTCCTTTGGAGTGTTTTCGTTGAAACGACCATACTTATCTAATTTTCCTTCCTTTATTAATTGCTTCTTCTTTTGAGCCTTTGGACCAAGACCCCATCTACGTGGGTACTAAATTAAAATTTTTAAAAAAAGAAATATATCCAAAAAAAAATTTTTTTTTTATATATTAATAAATATTTTATATAAAAATATATAATTAATTTATATAAAAATAACTAATAAATAATTACAGTATCTCTTTCCATAATAACTCTCTTAATCTTAGCAACAACACCGTGATCACAAGTAGCTAATTCAGTAGTGTTCATTTGAGCAATAGCAATTGCAATAGCTTCACCCTTAGTTGTAATTAAAACAACTTCTTGATTAACTTCAATACCGTTTTCGTATCTTAATAAACCTGGAATCATTAACTTAGCACCATAGCATATAGCATTAACAGCACTGTCCTTAACAACAATTCTCTTGTAATTAGTTAATAAACATTCTAATGGACGAACAACTCTTCTTAAGTATGATTCTATTTAATAAATATTATCAAATAGTAATAATATATATATAAGTTGTTTGAACTAATTTATATATATAACATCTTTGGTTGAATATATATAAACAATTTTCTTTCATCACATACCATCCTTAGTATTATCATAAACCCATTGAGCATCTAAAACATCATGCATAGTAACCATTTCATCCTAAAATTAATGTAATTAAATAAAAAAAAAAAAAACTATTAATAAAATATTTCCATTTAAATTAATATTATAAATTCAGTATTTTATATCTTATGATAATAAAAAAAAATTTAACATACATTTTCACTTAAAATACCAGATCTAACACGTCTAAGTTCTTGCATGTGACCACCACAACCAAGAAGAAGACCTAAGTGAACACAAAGAGTACGAATATAAGTACCAGCTTCACAGCTAACCCAGAAGACAGCTAAATGTCTGTCATTATCGAATTCAATTAATTTACTTTCGTAAATAGTACGAATACGAAGTTGACGCTTAACAGCAGAAATAAGTGGTGGACGTTGGAATAAAGCACCAGTTAAAGTTTCCAAAGCCTAAAATATTATATTAATTCATTTTTTATTATATAAAAAAATTATTAATTTAAACTTTCTTCTTTTTTTTATTATTATTATTCTATTTAAATAATTTTTATTCCATTTTGTTCTTATATTTTATCTATAATTTTCCAATTTAATTTTAATGATATTTACTTGACCAAGTTTCTTTTCATTTTCAAGAGCTTCGTGAAGTCTTAAAACAGCAACGTATTCCTTACCTGTTTATTTAAATTAATTTATATCAATTCATAAACTTAAATAAATCGATATTCTTCTTTCCTTAATGTATATTAATATTAAATTAAAAATGATTATTTAATTACCAGCTCCTTGTTGAGATTTTACTAAACGAGTAGCTCTATCAATACAAACAACTAAACATCCAGTAACCTTTGGATCAAGAGTACCACTATGACCAGTTTTTTCAACTCTTAAAATTCTTCTAATCCAAGCAACAACTTCATGTGAAGATGGATTAGCTGGTTTATCAAGATTAATAACACCAGATCTTTATTAATATAAAAATATTAAAATTCATTTTATATTCATGTTAATTAATAATTAATATATAATATATATAATATAATATGAATTGAAATTTAATGCTAACTTGATGTAATTTTCTAAATTACGCTTTAATGGAGAGCTACCACATGGAATTGGAGTGTAGTGACCAGTACGAACATTTAATTTATCATAGTTCTATAATTAATAATTAATAATAATTAAATTATTTTGTAATTGGACATATTGTATATATAATAGATAATAGTTTATATTAACAGTTTATTAATCAAATTATTCTTTAATGTTTTTTTTTTTTTGAAATTAAAATAAAAGAAAAAAAAAAAGGCTTTTAAAAAAAAAAATTATTAACGTTCTTTAAACATTAATAATAAAAAAAAATTATTTATGTTCTTTTATAGACAATATATTTATAATTATAAAAAATATTTTACTTCA
>JACVTC010000043.1:517500-652500 GCA_016946835.1 Neocallimastix lanati (nom. inval.)
TGGAAATATGATCAATTTTTCCTGCTCCATAAAAATCACATGCCTTCTTCATAACATCAACAATATTATTCATAGGGAATTTATAGATCGAAGAGACTTTAATTTCTCCTCTATTTTGTTTTCTATTCAATAATGTTAAATCTGTATTAATAGATGTATTAAAGGTATTACTCATTTGAGTTTTATTATTAGCTGTTGATATTGTAGTAATAGTATTAGCATTTGTATCGATAGTATTTATAGTAGCATTGGTATGAATGCTATCATTACTATGATCACTTTTTACACTATTTACATCTTCATTTACTGTAGCAAGAATATTAATATCATTCATAGTAGTATTACCATTTTGACCTGAATTGCTCATAAAGGATATATCATTAAAATCACTATAATCTATATCATTCATATTATTACCATTATTTGTTTGATCCATAGGAGTAGGTTCCTCTACCATAGTATTTTTATTTTCATCTTCATTCATATTTTCATTTTTATTCTTATTTTCATTTTTATTCTTATTCTCATTTTCATTTTCATTTTCATTCTTATTTTCATTCTCATTTTCATTCTCATTTTCGTTTGCCTTTTCATTATCAATTTCATTATCCTCTATATTAATATTATAATCATCCAAAGTAATTTCTTTATGCGGGGATAAAGATGGAACATGAGAAGAATAATTAGAAAGACGATATGAAGAAACACTATTGGGACGACTTGATCTTGGTCTAACTATTGATTTATAGGTAATAGGAGAGCCAAATCGTAAAGGATTAATATTAATATTATTATTTTTACAGACGGTATAAAAATCTTTCTTTAAAATTTGACCTAAATAATGTAAAAAGAATCCCTGTTTTCGAATATAACCTAAATCTCCATAAAGTTTTACAGCTGCTAATAAATATGAAATTTTATCTGAAATGGCAGGTAAATGAACAAAACCTGATTCAAAACCTTTCATTAACCAACTAGAAACATCAGATTTTATAATATAATAAGCAACTTCACCTTTTTGATTTTGAGTAGCAATTTCAGATTCAGGATCAATAATTATATTATTTGTTATACCTATGCCTTGTGCTAAAGCATGATAAGCTGAATGTTTTTCATTATTAAATTGAAGATAACTAATACCACCAACAAAACTACCTTTAAAATTAGACTTTCGTAAAGTATTTAAAAGATTAGCAAATCTTAAGCAAAGATCTGAAATAAATAAATCTGGATATATTTTTTTTGGATTATGCTTTTGATAAATGATAATTAAATCACGTAATAAATCTGGCAATTCTTCAATATATGCTAATAACTTTTTACTAATAATTTCACTTCTATCTTTTGGTGTTTCAGGTTTATCTTCCTTCTATTGGTATTAAAAAAAAAAAAATAAAATAATAATATATTCCATTATTAGAAATTTTAAATTTTAATATCAATTTCAATTATTATTGTTAAAATAAATAAATTTTATAATATTTAAATAATGTATTAGAATTTAATATATAATAATTTATATATAATTTTATAAATTATATAATTAAAAATATATGATAACATATTATTAATTTTAAATAATTTTTTTATTATATTTTTTAAAAATTCTTTCATAATTTTTTAATATATATATATATATATTTACCTCTTCATTTTCAATTATATAACTTTTTATAAACATTCCAGAAAGATATGAATCTACTGACAATGCCTGCCAGAAATATTCACCCATATTTTTAAATTGATCTGTTACTTCAACATATCTTTTTTAAAAATATATAAACAAATATTGTTTAAATAATTTAAATATAAGCATATAAAATAAACTATTGATTAATTATGATTATCTATTTTATTTGTTTGCTTGTAATCGTTTTGTTTGTTTTTATCAAAATAATTAATTAAATAATTACATAATTATTTATATTTATATTATATTATATTTATATTTATATTTATATTTATATTTATATTTATATTTATATTTATATTTATATTTATATTTATATTTATATTTATATTTATATTTATATTTATATTTATATTTATATTTATATTTATATTTATATTTATATTTATATTTATATTTATATTTATATTTATATTTATATTTATATTTATATTTATATTTATATTTATATTTATATTTATATTTATATTTATATTTATATTTATATTTATATTTATATTTAATTACGTTTTCATAGCTTCTTCTACATGACCTGCAAGCATATATAGATCTGCAACTAATTTTCTGGCACGAAGTTTTTCAAATTTACTTGTACGTGATGATTCTGAATAACTATCACCAAAACTATATCTCAGAAAACCTGATGAGGTATCTCGATGTGTATTATTATTATTAATAGATGTAGGATTATTTGATAAAAAGGCTCCATTATTAGAATTTATAGAATTACCACCATACTGATTTAAATCTGATGAAAAATCTTTAGTTCTTGCACTCATTGGTGGTAATATTTTATTATTTTCTTTTGATTCTGGGGATCTACTGTCAAGACTTATAGTATTTCTCTTTATTTTACTTTTTTTATCAGCTAAAAAAATTTCGGGTATATTTGGTGGATTTTTTTCAATTTCTTTTGCCTGTTAGCCATATTAGGTATATAAATGTATAATAACAGAAATATAATAATAATTAATTATAAATTTTCTAATATATTTTAACTATTATTATTTTTTTTTTTTTTTTTTTTTTTTTTGTTATTGTTGTTGTTGCAGTCGTTATTTTAGTTTTATCTATGTTTGGGTTTTGGAATTTTATTTTTATTCCTATTAATAGTTTTTAATCATATATTTATTTATATATTATTCCTGATGTATGAGGAATAAAAAAAAAAAAAGAAAAAAACTAACCCAATAATCAAAATTTCCTAGTATATCTGCTATGACATCAGACATCATAGCCCTTAAAATATAAAGATAATTTCCAATAGTAGGAATAAGTACAATTTCATTATCCAATGAATCAAAATGACAATGTTCCGGTTCAAATATAAAACATTTTTTAGCAAATATTGAATCATACTATTATAATATATTTAAAAATGAAATATAATAGAATTAAATAAATAAAAAAAAAAAAAAAAAAAAAAAAAAAAAAAAAAAAAAAAAAATACTTTAATAAAAAGATTTTTTTATATAATTAAAGTAATAGTATTTCGTATAAATAATTAAATAATATATATATATATATATAAATTATTTTAAATGTAAAAATTTAAAATTTTATTAAAATATCTGTATTATACCTCTTGCGCTATACGTTTAAATTGTCTAACACAATAATCTATATTATTATTACATTTTCCATTAATAATACCTATCATCTTTTGAATATTAAAAATAATTTTTCACATATATTAAATATAAAATAAAATAGTAAATAGTAATAATAATAAATTAAAATAAATTCATTAATAATGTTTAACTATTATTTAAATATATATATTTATTTATTTCTTCTTATGTCATTATATTAAAGCATTATAAAGTCAATAGAATTTTCTTAATAGCAAAGACAAAAAAAAAAAAAAAAAAAAAAAAAAAAAAAAGAAAAAAAAAAACATACACCTAAAATTCTTCGATAAGGTTGTATTTTTTCAACATGATTACGATGTTCTTCATTATAGCTTGTTCTATAATTAATAAATACATTTCCTTTATATCTAAAATCATTGAAATTACCTAAAAATAACAATAATATAAGTGAAATAAAACAAATGATCAATTATGATAAATAATTATATTAATTTTTTTTTTCTTTATTAAAATATTTATAAATAAATATATACATATATATTTAATTATTTATTATATAATTTAAATATTAATATACTAATATATAGAAAAAATATATATATGTATATATATATAATACTTCTTGAATTATTTATAGGTTGTGAAAGTTCCTGAAGTGGTATTCTATTAATACATGAAATATCTTCTACGTGTTTTTGAAATATTTCTGAATCTAAATTTCCTAAAGGAACTAATAAAATACGTATTTTTGATAATTCGGCATAATCCAATAATGACATATTGTATATATACTTTAAATTTTTTTTAATATATATATTTGAATAATTTTTTATAAAATGTTTGCTATTATTAATTCTTTTTTTCTTTTTTTCTTTTTTCTTTTTTTCCTTTTTTCTTTTTTTCTTTTTTTTTTTTTTTCTTTTACTGGTCTTGCTATTTTGCTATTTTTTTTTCTTTCGTTTTCTTTATTATTATTATTATTATTAATTTATTCTTGTCTTTTTTAGTTACTTTTAATTTTGATAATTTGTAATAAGAAATTTTTTTTCTTACAATAGTTCTTTCAAAATAGGTATTATATTTGTCAATACAAAAAATATTAGATAATATATTTGAAGATATTGATAATAATTATAAATAATAAAATATTATACAACATAATATTAAAAAAGAAAATATGTTAATAATAGTTATTAAAAAAATAATAATAATATATATATATATATTTATATATTTTTAAAATTTAAAAAAAAATTATTATAATAGGTTTTATTTGAATCGTAAATTGCTATAAGATAAATTATTATATAGAGTTTTATGAAAATTGAGAGTCATATACTAAATAATATTGATATTATATTTAAAGGATATTCATATTATATATTCTGTATAAACGAAATTATATATATATTAATTAATTTTATTTTATTTTATTTTATTTTATTAATTCCTATCACACTTTTTATATTATATAAAAATATGTATTTAGAAGTTTATATTCGTATTTATCTGAAATTTCATTATTATATAAAAAATATATATATATTAATATTAATAATGAAATGTGCAAATAAAATAAAAAAAAATGCTTTTGAAATTTCTAATTTTTTGAATTTTTAATATAACATTTGAATATTTATATTTAAAAATTAAAAAAAAAAAAAATGTTTTTTGCTATTTAGTTAATAATTTTTAAACACCTATGTTTAACAACTTTTTTGTTTTTCAAATATTTCTTAATTTGGTCTTTCCATAATAAATTAAAGTAAAATTATTTCATTAATAATATAAAATTCTGAATTAATATATATCAAATCTTTATATTTTATTGAAATGATTTTATTGTTAATTTCAACATTTTTAAAATTCATTATACTTTACCTTTATTTTATTATTATTACTTATATATTACTGAGTTATATATAAATAGTTTTAAAATTTGCTATAAATTTATGAATTACATGTAAGTTGTATTTAAATAAATAATTATATAATTCTTGTATTTTTTTATTTTTTTTTTATTATTATTATTATCTCATAAACATTTCTATATATTTATTTTTATCTTTATTTTTATTTTTATTTTTTATTTTTATTTTTATTTTTATTTTTATTTTTTATTAGTTAATTTATTAAAATAATTACACACAAAGAAAAAAGAAAAATTATAATACAATATTTTTTTAAAATTTAAAGAAATTACAATTTGATATATACATCAAATTTATAATGAAGAAAAAAAAAGTTTAGATTAAAAATTATTATTATTATTATTATTATTAATTAATTAATTAATTAATTAATTAATTGATATTAAACAAAAAAATATTTTTTAAAAAATATATATATAAACTTTTTAATTTTTTTATTTATTTATTCATGCATTCATTTATTTATTTATTCATGTATTCATTTATTCATTTATTCATTTATTCATTATTTAATTTTTTATTATTTACTTATTATTATTATTATTATTATTATTATTATTATTATTATTATTATTATTATTATTATTATTATTATTATTATTATTATTATTATTATTATTATTATTATTATTAATTATAATTATTATTATTATTATTAGTAGTAGTATTAGTATTAATTATAATTATTATTATTATTATTACTAGTATTAGTATTATTATTTATTATTATTATTATTATTAATTTATTAATAAAAAAAAATATTGTATTTAATTATTTGGTTATATTGTTTTATTAATGTTATACTTTATAAATTTTGAAAAGTTCAACTTTAAAAATATTATTTTATAAATTTTGAAAAGTTCAACTTTAAAAATATTATTTTATAATTGTATTAAATATGTAATATATTTAATATTATAATAAAAATATATTTTTTTAATTTAATCAAAATAAACAATTTGTTTTTTTTTTTAAAAAAAAAATGTTTTTATGCATGAAAAAAAAAAAAAAAATTTAATGTACATTCAAAAAAAAAAAAAAAAAAAAAAAAAGATATAAATATAATTTTTCTTTTTTTTTTTTTTTTTTTTTTTATTTTTTGTTCCTAAACTAAACTATGTATTTTTATAATAAATATATAATTATATAAATTTCTGTATATTTCATTATAAAATACTAATAAAATAAATTTTTTAAACAAAAAAATTTTTAAATTTTATCTTAATAAAACTAAAAAGTTCTGCTGTACTAAAAAAAAATGCAAAAATAAAAATAAAAATAAAATGGAATAAAAATAAAATGGAATAAAAGTAATACTAATAAAAATAATAATTAAAAATAGGTATGAAAAACTATTAGGTTTAAAGATTAACATTTACATTTGTTATTAGTAATTAATATAGTTAAACATACTTTTTTTTTTCTTAAATTAATACTATAAACTATAAATTATCACTTTTTTAATGAAAAAGTATATTGTTATTATTACTAGTAGTAATTATTTTTGATTTAGCATTAGAAAGAATATTAAATAAAAACAATGTTGTTATTAATAATATAATTATTACTATTAGTATCATAATTATTTAATTATATGTATTATTACAATTTAAATAATAAAATTAAAATTTAAAAATTAAAAATTAAATAATACAACAAAAACTGTAAATAATATAAAAAAATAAAAAAATAATTAACCGTTATGAAATTATTTTTTTATTTTTTTATGAAATTTAAAAAATATAAAATAATTCTATATCATGTCATAATAAAGTTTGGTATTAATATTCTATATTCTTATAAGTAAAAAAAAAATCTATAAAAAAATATGAAAAACAAAAACAAAGATAAAAATCAAAAAGTCATATTTAAAATAATTAAATAAAAAATAAGAAATAAGAAATAAGAAGTAATAAGAAATAATATGAAGTAAATAATACAATTAATAAAATAATTAATAAAATGTAAAAAAGCTTAGCAGTATTCCTTCTAGCAAGGTATAAATTATTATGTTATATTGGTCAATTAATATTTATAAATAAACATGTAAATATACTATTTAGGAAAATCTTTTTAAAATAAAAAATTAAAGAATGAACTTATTTCAATTATTATTAAATTATATTATTAATTTATTTAAATAATATGAATCATTTTTATTAATTTATGAATATATTAAATGATAAATTTATTATTTCCAAAAAAAGTAAATGAATTTATGCCGCTTTTAATAAAGTAAAATTTTAAAAATAAACCTAAGAATATATATTTCTATTGAAGAAATAACACGTGAATATATACACGTGTTATAAATGTTTATTTTATTTTAAAGCCACAATTTCATTATTCATAAATTTATGTATATTTTATAATTTTATGTTTAATATTTTTTAAAGTATCCAATATAATACCTTTTAATTATAAAATTTTTTAAATTATAAAATTATATTAATTTTTTTTAAAATATAAATAATTATTTAATTATTTATTATTATTAATATATTTATTTATTTATTTAGTTAGTTAAATAAAAGGCATTTATAAAATTATTTCAATTTTCATAAATAATAAAAATTCAAACTATAAAATAATTATAAAATATGATATGTTTTTTATTATTATTATTATTATTATTATTATTATTATTATTATTATTATTATTATTATTATTATTATTATTATTATTATTATTATATTATTATTATTATTATTATTATTATTATTATTATTATTATTATTATTATTATATTATTATTATTATTATTATTATTATTATTATTATTATTATTATTATTATTATTATATTATTATTATTATTATTATTATTATTATTATTATTATTATTATTATTATTATTATTATTATTATTATTATTATTATTATTATTATTATTATTATTATTATTATTATTATTATTATTATTATTATTATTATTATTATTATTATTATTATTATTATTATTATTATTATTATTATTATTATTATTATTATTATTATTATTATTATTATTATTATTATTATTATTATTATTATTATTATTATTATTATTATTATTATTATTATTATTATTATTATTATTATAATAACAATGTTAACTTTATATCATTATTAAAAATCATTAAATTTCTAATTCATATTGATTAATATCAAAAGTAAATTATGAAATTTTTATAAATGTTGTTCAGTTTTTTTTTAAAAAAAAAAAAAAAAAAAAAAAAAAAAAAAAAAAAAAAAATTATATTATAAATTATTATAAACTTATTCTCTAATAATATTAAATTTTTTAAAAGATAAACTTTAAGTTTTTAATTCAATATTAACAAAATTTTTTTTTTATATATATAATATATTTAGGTTAGCATAGACAACTGAAAGAACATATAACTATTTTTTAAGTAACCCAGTTCTTTTCATATCTCTTGTAATTTTATTTTTTTTTAATATTAAGCGAATATTTAGAAAAATTGAAAATCTATTAAATAAAAATTATTGTTAATTTGAAATAGAAATAATTATTTTATTAAAAAAAAAAAAAAAAAAAAAGATATATATATGTATATTTATATATATAAGTTCACATCATATATTCCAATATTTAATTTTCATATATTAAACGTCCGCCAAGAAGAGCACTCAATATAAAATAATAAAAATTATTATCATAATCTTTTTCTGAATCTAAAGAAACATCCAAGGATTTTTGTTCAATTATTAATGCAAACTTCAAAAAGAGATCATCTAGAAAAGGTAGAGATTTATTTCTGTAATTTTTCCAATTCTTTACAGGCAAAGATCCAGTGAGAAAAGCTAGGTACAATAACACCACAACATGGACAACATTTAGGGCAATCTTCTGAGATTATTTTTCTCTTAATGGAAATATTTATATATCAAATTTAAAACCACACCTAATTCGAAAAATCCAAAAGAATTCTAATTGATACTTCAGAATATTTAAATGTTAAGTCTTTGATTTCTGAAATAAATCCAAAATCATTCTCCTTGTAAATAATTGATTTTTTTTTTTTTATTTTAATTTTTGGGGGTTTGAAGACATTTCTTTCCCAACAAAACTTTTTTTCATTTCACATGATTTTATACCATTTAATTTCTTATCTTAAGTCCTAGATTCTTTAGTCCATGAATAATGTGACATAGTAGGAATATTATTAGTGAGATGATTAATAATGCATGATGAGTTTTTTCCATTTTTCTAGAGCAGCATAATTGGGATATAGCACAGATAGCTGAAAGAAGAGGTATTCTCAATTCACGAATAATATGATAGAGACTAACATAAGAATTACGAGATTTAAATCCATAACTTTAGTAAAATCCTCTATTAATAATTTTTTTTTTTTTGCGCTTTAGAATATCTGCTCTTATTTGAACCAAAGAGAGGAGCATAATATAAAATAAGATTAAGAATAAAGGAAATTAAAACATATTTCTTCAATGGTAGAGGAATAGATTTATTAATAAGAAACCGAAATTATGAATTTAACTTGACATTTAAATTACTGTTCAATTTGGATTGCGTAGGTTTCAATGATAAAGATTCATCAAAAGGAATACCAAGATAAGTATAGTTGTCAGTTTTAGGTAATTTGTTACTACAAAATAAAGAAAGATAGATTTTTCGTAATTTATCGCTTTAATAAAGTTAATCGGATTTACAACAAGGATAGCACACTTATTAATTCCAAAAATAAAAATCATTTCATTTTTAATACCCTATTCATGAACCTTATTCAAAATTTTCTTATGAGCTTGTTTAGATGGATCAACTAAAACAATATCATGGGCAAAAATTCTACCACAACAATATTTAGATTCTAAATATACACCATACTTATCACTATTATCCAGTACATCATTAATGAAAAAATTGAATAAAATAGGAGGCTAGAGGGTATCCTTGTCTTGTCTTACACCACAATTAATTGAAAATTCTTCTGAGAGATTACCATTAAAAACTATTATTATTGTTGAATTAACAATTCAGTCATATTTTACCCTTAAAAATAATATTTTTATTATTTATTAATAGATTACTTTTTGACTGTAATAAACTTTTATTTAAAAATATTTACCATGTTATTTCAATTTGTGTTGTTTCCAACACTCATATAGATTCAAAGTTTTATAAACACACCGTAAGACTTTATCAAAAAAAAAAAAATAAAATAAAATAAACATCTGGTCATTGTATATCTTTTTGAATATTAAAATAAAATTCCACATAGAAAGTCTGATAAATCTAAACTAATATAATTTGAATAATGGTAAATTAAAATTAATGAAATAATTATTTATTTCATTATTATACATTTAAATACCCGTTAAATACTTTTATTTATTTATTTTGTTATAATTTTAAATTCAAAGAGAAACATATCAAAAAAAAAAATAAATACATATAGTAAAGTAATATAAATGAAGCATAATGATACGAAAGTAAAAAAAAAAAAAAAAAAAAAAAAAAAAAAAAAAAAAAAAAAAAAAAAAAAAAAAGTATTATAATAATTTTTAGTAAAATTTTATGAAAAAATAATGTTTATATGAAACTTTTTAAAGTTTCACCAAAAATGAAATATTTTTGGTGAAACTCTACCAATTTTAAAATTTAAATATTAAATTACCAAATAAAAAACTTTTCATATTTAAATAATAATATTAGATTATTTCATTTAACAATACTAATTATATTGTTAATTTAAATTACAAAAAAAAAAAAAAAAATATTATTATTATATTAGTACTTATTATAATTTAATTCTAAGTTGTATATCCAAACATTTTATGTTTTGTTCAGTTGAACAAAGGAGATAGGATTTTCGTTCCCAAACTCACCATATTTGATCATCCAGTTTATCACATGGGTTGAGATATCCACCATTAGTATTGGGTTGAATCATTGGTTTCCATCATCCTTCACCCTTTTTCTAAGCATCTCATCTAGAAACATTGGTGATTTGATTAATCTATCATCAGTGTATTCAACAAAAGAATTGCCAGTGCAATCGCTGATCTTCTTTTCTTGCCATTCTCTACTTCCAAGAGATCCATACACCACGTAGAGTTATGTTTAAGACGGGGGAAGTAATCCTTTTGGTAGAGGATATATAATATATTGGAAGTTATCGTCGTCAATACAAGTTCTTATCAATGATATGAGTATTTTTTGGAGAGCAACAGAGGTAGTCTTGGAATAGATAATTGTGTGAAGGGTGGGAGTCGGAGTCTTCTTCTGAGAACTAGAAGTCACTTTAGTTATGGCGGGTTCAGGTTTGGATGATACAGGTTTAAACACTCCAAAGTATAAGTTAGGGTTACTGGCTTCTTTTGACTAACGACTTCATCCATGGGTTACTTTAGTTACTTCTGACTTATGAATGATTGACGACTTCATCAATGGCATCAACTATCATATCTTATCTTTCCCATATCTTTTTTTTTTTTTTTTGATATAGCCTTTTTTTTTTTCAGAAAAAAAAAAAAAAAAAAAAAAATTTCATCTGTGCTTAAATTTCTTTAAAAAATTTAAAGTGCCTCCATATCATCTAAACAGCAATCTTCAAGATCCACATTGCTCCTAACGGTAAAATATACGTCAATATGACTTGTCGTCAACTATCTTGAAATGAATATAGTAGTTTATTGGTTCATTGACTTTTAATCGAATTGGGTAGCCTATCAATATGGTCGTTTTTTTTTTTTTTTTTTTTTTTTTTTTAACAAATCTATTCGAGGAGAAAAAAAAAAAAAAAAAAAAAAAAAAAAAGATATTTTTCAAATTTTCCCCTAGAGAGCAGTCTCTAGAATTTATGATTTATTTTAACTTATGATTAATTTTTTGAATTTTTCACTGGCATCTGAATTAGTTTCATAAATTCTACACTAGAACACCTTGGACTTGGATAATCCATAGCAATTCATTCGTTATGAAATAACTTTGATAAGTTAGGAGATGAGTATAGTTAATTTGTTTTATTTATACGTTATTTACATAATTTGTTTAAGGTTTCTCTATCTGAATCAAACATAAGACCATATAAGTGATGTTTTTGCCACATTCATATAATTAATAATATATGCCAGTCTCATTGTTTACATCGTTAAAATTCTTGGTTAGAATCATCCCTTGTATTGTCACCTGTTAACATCTCATACACACCAATGCCCCCTCCCTTATTTTCCTTCCTTCTTTCTAAATTATAATCACTTTATATAATTATTTATTAAATGATTATAATTTTTTAAATAATTATAATTTTTTAAATGATTATAATTAAGTGAAATGATTATAATTAAATTAAAGCGAGTATTATTCTGTATTTTTAGACAACATTCAATTTCACCATCATGGAAGTTTCTACAGCCTTCCATTTCTGGCACATTTCTAAGAAAGTTATAAATGAAGTTTCTATATCCTTTTTTTTTTTTTTTTTTTTCTAATAATATAATCACATAAATTACGTACAAGCAAGCAAAACTATTTGACCTCTCATTTCACCAAGAATGGGTATATGGTCATTAAGATATTATTTATTGTAAAATAAAAAAAAAAAAAAAAAAAAAAAAAAAAAAAAATTTTAACTTATGTTCTTAAATTTATTTTTTTTTATGGGGGGAGAGAGAAACTGCATTAATATTTTCGAATGTAAGATCTAATATTTTTTTTTTATTAAGTAATATTCATGCCTTTTAAATCATTATCTTTTTTTCAAAAATATACTAATCATTTCGCTTGAATACATTATTTATAAAAAAAAAAAATCAACATTATCGTTTAAACACTATCGTTTATTACATCATTTAAGTAAAGTTCTCTTTCTATTTTTTATCAAGAATTCAAATCCTGACTCCATTTTAATATTCAATCTGAGATGTTCCAAGTTTTGTATTTGTGAATACATAGCTTTTGAGTATGGTTTTATTGTACCACATTATAGGAAAAATAAAGAAATCCGCAGTTTTACTATTGGTTAATTTTACCTATATAGTCCCCGAGGGAATATTGATTTGACTAAATTTCAAATTATCATCGATACGATTCATCCAAATTAATATCAATTGGTGGTAATAAGCATTTACCATTTGACTTTATTTGTTTATGTTACAATGCAACTAATAATAATCCCAAATAATAATTATATGGTTAAATAATATTAATAATATTTATTAAAAATATATAATATATATTCATAAATCATTTTATAGACTAAATATTATATATTTTATGAATATAATGCTAAACTAGTCGATTCTGGCATCGAGATGTGAATTAGCCGTAAATTATATGGTAGTTAGATATAATATATATCATAACATTAAACTATAAATCTAATTAAGTATGCTACAATCCTATAATTGTATAGTATTATGAATTATACTTTTAAAAGGCAATATTTTTAGATGATTTAATAGTAAATCTATATAGTCAACCTAGTATTTACGGCGTCTCCATTTATTTTTTTTTTTTTTTCTTTTTTTTTTTTTTTTTTTGAAGCGATAACAAAGATAAAAAAGATATCCAATGCATATAACACCAACTAAGAGAAAGAAAAAAAAAAAAAAAAAAAAAACACATCATTAGAACAATACTGCTATCAAAATATTTGCTTTCCCCCTGGGGCTTTCTTTCATTTTACATTATGAAAATACCCTCTTTTTTAACAATCCATAGAAGAGCATTCATCAACAGTTTTTGCAAGTATCACGATATGGTCTTTCCGTGTAATGCATGTACGAACTGCTATCTAAAAAAAAAAAAAAAAAAAAAAAAAAAAAAAAAAATATATATATATATATTATTTCAATGTATTATAGGCGCTTCATCATTAAAAACACAATGATTGCCTTATGTATTTGCCATATAAACATTATGAATTATTTTTTTTTTTTCTTCTTCTTCTTTTGTGCATTTCAAAGAAAAACATTTTACACTTGTACAATTTTTACCGATGCATACATTTCTATTTAGTGTCAATCATATGTATAAGTAGATGTGATATAGTGTCATAATTTTTCTGTTCATATCTGGAATATTAATAAATTTATTGGTATATTGATAATCTATTACCACACAAGTATATATATTTTTTTTCTTATTTCAAAGAAAAGCATTTTTCACTAGTATATATACATATATACATATATATATATTATTTTATTATTTTTTTTCTTATTTCAAAAAAAGCATTTTCTTTTGGAATATATATATATTTATATATATATATATATTTATAATAATAATAAACTTTGAATACTCATTTTTTAATTTTTTTTTAGCACTTCTTCTTGTGTTAAAATGTCACTATTATCAAAAGTAATAGAAAATTAAAGACAGAATATAATAATAAATATTATTAAAAAACTACTTTTTCATTCATTGTATAAAATTATATAATATTATATAAAAGTGAACTGAATGTTTTATTAGCTTATTGAAGTTATTTATTTAGATATTTAACAAAACAGCTTATTATATGCTATATTATTATATTTGAAATATATGTAATTTATATTTTAAATATAATATCTATATTTATATAATTTTTATGAATTAATTAATATATCGTATAAATTTTACTAAATGTAAACCATAAAATATTTATTGACATAATCTAATTAAAATGAATGTACTAACAAAATTATTAAAATTAAATTTTAATATACTGAAAAAGAAAATTTCTAACCTTTAAAAATATTGAAATTTTTAAAATTAAATTTTCATATACTGAAAAAGAGAAATTCTAACCTTTTAAAAATATTGAAAATTTTACAATAAATGATCTACTATTTTCATTAATAATAAAAGGAGCTTTGCTTTAATACAAATGATCTTATTATTTTCAATAATAATAAAAGGAGCTTTACTTTACAGCAAATGATCTTATTATTTTTACTAATAATAAAAGGGGCTAAGAATAACAAATTAAAGTCAATTCTTAAGCAAACAAAAACAAATATAAATTGAATAAATTTCTTTGGATATCTTATTTAGAAATTATTCAATAATTATGTAATTAAAAATTCAATATTATATTTTGTAAAATTAAAAATAATAATATAAATAATTGTAAATAAAAATAAATAAATATATAAAAATAAAATAAAAATAATATACTAATAAGTACTTTTGTATTATTAAATAATACTAATATTTAAGAAAATATATAAATTTTTTATTATCTTTTTATTTATTTATTTATTTATAAACAAAATAAGTAATTTATTAGATGTTAATTAAATATTAAATATATATGTATTTAATAAATAATATTATTAATTTATTTAAGATTAGCTTAAGATGAGCATTTTACTGCAATGAATAAAAATTAATAGAAATGGCCTTATCGATTTATAGAATTCTTATTATTTATATAGAATAATAATAAAGAATTAATATATATAGTGAAAAAAAATTTTTTTTTTTTTATTTATTTTATATATTTGAACTATCTGGATTAAATTTCTCCTTTTCTCTAAAATTTAATATAAAGAAACATATAATTATAATATAATATATGATGTAATGAAAGGATTAATATAAAATATTAATAATTAAACTTGATGATTTTAATTATATACTTTAATAATTATATTAATATAAACTCTTTCTATATATTTATTGAATTGTTACACCAATTTCTAAAAATAACAATAAATACATTAAAATTTTCAATTAAATTAAATGCAAATATCTAATATATCATCATGATTAAATTCTTATTTATATATATCTATGGAAAGATTATAGATAATACTTAATATGCAATGAATACTTGTAACTATTTCTATAGAAAAAAAAAAAAAAAAAAAAAATAGGGACCTACTTTCGAATTATTTATAAATTTAATTTAATATTACATTATTTTATATATATTAATAAAAATTTATATATACATTATTTTTTTTATACATAAAACTAGTTATTCAGACTATAATAAAAAATAGGCAGATAGAAAAAAAAATTATAAATATATTTTTTCATTAAAAAAGCTTTTTTTTTTTTTTTTTTTTTTTTTTTTTTTTATAAAAGAAAACTATATATATTATTTATTTTTAATTTTATTTAAGTCATATTTATATTTATATTATTTAATGTTGAAAAAATTATTAAACGGCAGTATTAATAAATATTCATTATTATTATTTATTAAATTAAACGGCAATATTAATAAATACATTTTATTATTATTTATTATTTATTTATAAATACTTTTATAAATACTTTTTAATATTTATTATTTACTTATAAATATTTTTATAAATACTTTTTATTATTATTTATTATTTATTATTAAAAGCAAAGGATATATTTTAATTTTTTTATTTAATTATAAATTCTAACTTATTATTGATGTCGTTTTATTTTTATTAAGAAGATTATTATTGGTATTATTATTATTATTATTACTATTATTATTATTATTATTATAAAATCATTGCGGTATTTTCCAATTCTTTTTTGATATAAATTACTAATAAAAAAAGATTTAAATATTAAAAAAAATAATTAAAAAAAAAAAAATCCTTGCCATTGTTATTAATTTTTTTTTATTGATTGTTTTATTATTATTATTTATTATTATTTACCTTAAAAATTGAAAAATATATATGGTTAATGTACAATTCTTTTTTTATTTTAAAGCCATTTTTTCATTTGAAAGGAAAAAAAAATTATTAATTAAATATTTAAAAGGCTTAATAATAATTACTTAAAATAAAAATATAGTAAAATATTTAAATAATATATAATTTTATATATACTATTTATATAAAACAAAAATAAAACTTTTTTCCTTTAAAAAAAAGAAAGAATATTATATAATTATAATAAATAAATTTATATAAAATTTAAACAATTTAAATGTTAATTTTTTTTTTTTAAAAAAAAAAAAAAAAAAGGAATAAAAAAATAAGAAAATATTGTTCCGATTATCCCTTTACAACAGTGGGATTTAAATACTAATATATTAAAGTAGATTTATCATTTCTAAATATTTTATTTTATTTTTTACTCTTTTTTTTTTTTTTTTTAAAAAAAAATAAATTCTATATATTTATATATTATTTAAATATATTTTATTTATAATATAATAAATTTTTTGCCTTGAGATTTTTTTTAAAAATACACTTCATAAAATGATATAACGCAATATATTATACATTGTATTACTAAATATATTTGATATATAGTTACATTAAATTCTATAAAAAAAAAATAATAATAATTTTGAAAAGCAAATGTACAAAACGGAATTAATAAATTTGAACAAAAATAAAATAAAAAAAAAAAAAAAAAAAAAACTATATATTAAAATACCCATGATTATAAATATGTTTAATTGCCATTATTATTTAATTATTAAATATTGCATATTACATATAAGATTGTTGTATTTATATATACATATTCCATTTCATTATCCTAATATTTTAAGGGATTTTTTTTGGTTATAATAAAGGTGAAAAGATAATTGAAAATAATATATGAAGAATCATTAAAATAACATATATACATATATACTTAGTACAATTTAAATATTTTATTAAAATATTTAAACTTTAAATAAATAAAATATAAAGATTGTAAAATAAAATATACATATTTATATTTATATTTATATCATCTTTCTTTTTAATATAATAATACAAAAAAAATGTGAAGTTTTCAATTACTTTTGAATATATATTTATATTTTTTATACATACTTTCATACATATATTTATACATATATTTATACATATATTTATACATATATCTATACATATTTTTTTCTATATTTATAAAAATAAATATTATTCTCAATTTAAATATAATTAAAAATTAAAAATATATATATGAAAATAATATTATATATTCTATTAATCTAATTAATTATTATCTATTGCCAATTATTATAATTTCCAATTATTATAATTTCCATAAATAGTTATGATTAAATAATATAAATTCAGAATTTCAAAAAAAAAAAAAATTTTTTTTCTTTCATTTATTTTTATTAATAATTCTATTGTTTCACAAAAATAATATATTATCGTATTAAATATAATATTTGATAAAGTATATTTATATATTATTTTAATTTATTTAATTTAAATAGAATATATTTTAATTTAATAAAACTTAATCTAATATGTATCCTGAAAAAAAATTTTATTAAATTTTAAATATTATAAAGTTTTTTAACAATAAATAAAGAATTATTTTTTGTAGAGGAATACAAATTCTCTATTGGAAGTCATGTCATAATATAAAAAAAACTTTAACATGGACTTTGTTAAAATATTACGTATTAAAACAAAATGGTAAATAAGGCAATATTAATAAAGAATATGATATAAAATAAAAATATAAAATATAAAATAAATATATAATAATTATGAATTATAAAATATATAATTTATTTAAAATATATATAATAAATAAAATATAGAATATAGAATATAGAATAGAGAATAGAGAATATAAAATATAGAATATAAAATATAAAATATAAAATATATTTACCTACTTAATTATCTATTTATGTAATTTAATAGTTAATATTTGAATAATCCAGAAATTATACAAAAATTAAATACAAAATGAATTATTATAATATTATAATAATAATTTTTATTATAATTCATTAAACAAGTTTACAATATAATTATAAAATTTTCAAATTTGTTTAATGAATTATAATAAAAGTATTAACATATATATGATATTATTTATTAATGTAATAATGCATTAATATGAATATAAGATTAATAAATACATGACCAGTAAAAAAAAAAAATTAGTAAAAATTTATCTTTTTAATTTGGAAAAAAAAAAAATTAAAAAACTAAAACAAAAATAAAAATAAAAATAAAAATGAAGATAAATATAATTATAAAATTTATTAAAGTTTATTAAAAGTCGTTTAAAACAAATTATATAACTGAGTATGAGTTTATATTATAATCAATAATTTATAATATTATCATTATTATTAATTTTTTATTTTATAAAAAAAAAAAAAAAAATGAATTATTATTATTATTATTGGTAATAACAATGAAAATAATTTAATATACTTAAAAATATTCATACATAAAAAATATTAATTTTTATAATTTTTTGTTTATAACAAATTAATAATAAATGAAAAATGTTGTACATTTTAATACGATATTACTATTAGAAATTGTACTCTCTTTTATTTTTATTTCTATACCTTACTTTTATTTCTATATTTTACTTTTATTTTCTTTTATTTAAATACTATAAAATAATATTTTATTTATTATTATTATTATTTTTTTTTTTTTTTGATTTTCTAACTTTTTTCAGAATAAATGTCTATGAATTATTTTTCTTTTTATAAATTATTGAGTTTTTTTTAGATATATATCTCTAACCTTTAAAATTACTTTTATCCTTAATCCTTAATATGTCAATTTAAAAATAATTAATAATATAAAAAAGGATAATTATATTAATTATATCCTATAAAAAGAAGATCCCATAATTAAATTGAAAATTGTTTATATAAACTTTGTATAATTTGCTTCTAATATATTATATAATAGACTTCTAATAAATAGTATATGCTAATTTTAATTAATATTTAAATAATTGAATCTATATACTTTATTTATTAATATATATAATATAAATATGTAATATATTTATTTATTTTTATATAATATATAATACATATATTTATTTTCAATTTTTTTAATTATTAAATTAATTATTAAATAACTTTAATAATATATATATTAATAATTTTATTAAAAAATTAAAATGTAAACTCTATATACTACTAAACCTCCTTTTATATTATAGTTTCAATTAGCCACATCTTTTGTATATATACATACCTTTTTTGTTTTAAACTGTGATGAAGAATAATTAATTTATTATATTTTATTTTATTATATTATTATTATTATTATTATTATTATTATTATTTCATTTTTAAAAATAAATTTAAACTTTCTTTTGTTCTGAAATAAAATTAAAAAAATGACTTTTCAATTTATTATACATACTAATAATATATTTATAATTAGAATATTAATATCATTTATATATTAGAAGATAAAGTAGTTACATCCAAATTTATTTAAATATATTCAATAATATAAAAACATATACACATTATATACGGAAGTGATATATTTGAATTATATGCATTTTATATATGTATATGTAAAAACATTATTAAATTATTATTGGCTAGAAAAGTAAAAATATTAATAAGAAATTAGTAATAAATAAACAATAAATAAATAATAATACATAAATAATAAATAAATAATAAATAAATAAATAATAAAAAAAAATAAATAAATAAATAATAAATAAATAAATAATAAATAAATAAATAATAAATAAATAAATAATAAATAAATAAATAATAAATAAATAAATAATAAATAAATAAATAATAAATAAATAATAAATAAATAAATAATAAATAATAAATAAATAAATAATAAATAATAAATAAATAAATAAATAATAAATAAATAAATAATAAATAATAAATAAATAAATAATAAATAAATAAATAATAATAAATAAATAATAAATAATAAATAAATAAATAATAAATAAATAATAAATAATAATAAATAAATAATAAATAAATAATAAATAATAAATAAATAATAAATAAATAATAAATAAATAATAAGTAATACATAAATAATAAATTAATAATAGTAAATAATAAATAAATAAATAATAAATAACTAAATAATAAATAAATAAATAATAAATAAATAAATGAATAATAAATAAATAAATAAATAATAAATAAATAAATAATAAATAAATATTAAATAATAATAAATAAATAATAAATAAATAATAAATAATAAATAATAAATAAAATAAATGATAAATGATAAATAATAAATGATAAATTGTATTAAATTATATAATAAGCCAAAGGCTTAGAAATACAAAAAAAAAAAAAAAAAAATAAAATAAAATATTAAGATATTAATAGAAACATAATCAAAACAATTCAAATATTATATAAAAAAAAAAAGGAATTTGTTATAGTATACTGCTTGTATTAATTTAAATCATAAGTAATTAGAAATATGTAAATATAAAAATATAATTATGAGAATTTATTTTTTTTTTTCTAGTAAAGCTAAAAATTTATATTAGTTTTAATTTTAATATTTTATTCGATATGATATTTATTATTTAAAGAATAATAATTAAAGAATATACTAATTTTTGGTATATTATATAATAAAAAATATAAATTTATTTTAACAAAGAATAAAGTTTTTATTACTAAATTATTATTTACAATTTAATGCATTAGTTTTTTATTATTATTTTTTTACTAGTATCACATTAGTTATATAATATTAGTTTAAGTGATATCTATATCTATATATATATTTTTTTTTTAGCTACATATTTTGAGAAATGTTCCTTTAGTTTAGGCAAAAAAAAAATAAAAATAATTTATTTTATTGTATTATTTTTTTTTTAAAATAATAATATATCGAGGCTTTTGTAATTTTTAAACTCTATTAATTAATAAATTATTAATATTTATTTTTTAAAATTCTATAAATTATTATTATTATTAATTTTTCGAAGAAGAATTGGTGAAAAATTAATATATTTAAAAATATTTATTATTTTTTATTAAGAATTATTAAAATAAATGTTATATGTTTAAATATTAAAATTTTAAAGTATAAATACTTTTAATATATTATATATATAAATATTAAACTATAACTAATATAAATATATTAGCAATTATATATATATATTTTTTTAAAAAAAAACAAAAAACAAAAAAAAACAAAAAAAAAAAAAAAATAACAAAAACAACAAAAAAAAATAATTTTTTAAAAATATTATATTAAAATATATTTAGTAATATAATAAAATAATGAATATTCATTGGTTATAATTATTATATTAGTAAAATTTAATAGATTATAATACAATATATTATTAATAAATTATTAGATATATTTAAATAATTTTTAATAAAATCTTTTAATTTTTATTAATATATTATAAATTATTTAATTATATAATATTATAAATAGATTATTAATAAAAATATTAGATAAATAAAAAAGTTTTATTATTATTATTTTTATATCATAATTTTGTTTTTTTAATTATACATATTTATATTCATAAAACGACATAGAAAGAAAAATATTATATATTTATATGAAAATATTAAAATATTAATAATATGATTTATATAATAAAATATACTTATTCTTAAAAAATTATATTTTGTTAATATATTTAATTAATATTTAAATTTTATTCGTTAATACAAATGATGATAAATAAATATATATTACTGCTTATTTTTTTTTTATTTATTTTTTTTTTTAAATTAAATATATAAAGTTTTATATTAATATTTTTCCTTTTCATATAAATATATAAATTTTCTTTTTTTTTTTTTAATTTTTTTTTTTTTCTTTTACTCTTTAGAATATAACTTTTTTTCTTGTAAATTTTTGAAATATATATTAACATATATATTTAAAATAATTATAATATTTTTTATTAAAAAATTGTTTTCTTTCTTTCTTTCTTTTTTTTTATAAGTACATATTATCAAATAAAAAAAGAAGAAAGGAAGATATTAAAAAAAAAAAAAAAAAACAACACTATCTATTTATTTATCTTTTGATAAAAATATATTTATTTATATATTAATAATTTTTTTTTAATTATTAATAAGAATATTGTGAAAATTCAAATTTTAAATATATTAAACGTATTTTTAATATTTCAAACTATTCAAACATATTAGTTTATAAAAACAAATACAAATATTTTATTAAATATTAAAGTAAATATAATTTATTATACTTAAATAACTAAAATATTTTTTGACATATTAATAATTTATTTTTTATTAATTAAAAATTTATAAATAATTTTTTTAAAAAAATAGAAAAATACAATATTAATTTTTAATTATATTATGTTATATATAATTTGTATAATATTTATAAAAATATAATAGATTTATTGTAAAACGGAAATAATAAGCCAATAAAAATAATAAAAATAAAAACCTTTAAAATAAATACAAAAAAAAATTTATTTAAAAAAAATAAAAAAAAAATCCAATATAAAAACTTTTAGAATATTTAGAAAGTTGTAAATTTTTAATTGATATCAATAATTGACTGATTATCATTAATAAAGATATTATTAAAGTTTTATTCGATTATTTATTTAATTTTTTTTAAAGTCAATAAAAAACATATAAATATATAATTATTGTTTAATTTTTAAACAAAAAATAAATATTAAAACTAAACTAAATATTTTAGGGTAAAAAAAATCAAATAAAAGTGTGAAAAATGTCTACAAAAAATAATTCATCTTTTGTTCAAAATGAACAAGAAGTAAAGAGTAATATTCCAGTTGTTGAAATTCCAGTTAATGAAAGCTTATTAGCTAAGACTTTAAATTCATCTGACAAAAAAATTAAGAGTATTGTAAAAAAATTAGATGCTGCTGAAAATGATATTATGAATGAAAATGATTCTGAAATTAGTTATGATGAAGACGAAGAATTTTCTAATGAAGAATTTGAATTATATTTAAATCGTTTAAAAGCTGAAAATCCTGCTGAATATGAAATTATTATGAGTAATATTAATGAAGATGATCTTACTAGTCCAGATCATGAGACTGTTATTACTTACCAAATCGAATCACCAGTTTATAAAAATGTTACTGAAAATGAAGAATTCAAAAGAACTGGTATGATGTCACCAGTTGAAAATAATGAAATTACCTTAAGTGAACAACTTGGTATGCAAAATAATCCAATGATAAAGAAGCGTTTCCGTATTTCAAAGGCTAAAAAGGAAGTAGATAAAAAGGATCAAGAAAAATTATATGAAATGAGTACTCCAAACAAAGAATCTAGTAACCTATTATCCCCACCTTCATCCCCTTCCCACAAAAATCAAGATAATCAACCAACAACCTCACAGGAATTCATTATTGATACTACTGGAGATAATGATATCCAATTAGATTCTAATGAAATAGATGAAGAACTTTTAAAACAAATTCAAACTAGTTTAAAAAATGGTAATAGCAGTTTTGTCGCTACCACCACCACCACTACTACTTCAGATGAACCAGAAACTGAAGGTGATAATGAAGTAGTTGTTAAGAAGCGTATACCTATTATTACGAAGGATGGTAAAAGAGCCTATGTTGAAGTTGTAGAAAAGACTTTAGTTACTACTGTTACTAGTGAAGTAGAGAGTGATGGTGAACCTGTTGAAGAAATTATTGAAGAAGTTATAGAAGAAGAGGAAGAAGGAGAAGAAACTAAAAACTCCAATGGTTCTAAGAAAGTTATTAAAAAGGTTGTTTCGGGGGCACAAAGTGAACATAGTAGGGAAGTAGTTACTGAAGAGGTTCAATCCTCTGAAGTTGATTCTTTAGAACCAAAGGTTGAAGTTTTTGAAGAAATTGTTGAAATTCCAAATGATGATCCAAATAAGGAACCATTAATTAAGAAGATTACTAGAACTGTAACTACTACATATAATCCTGAAACTGGAAGTGAAGAAATTACTGAGGAAGTTGTTGAAGAAATTGAGGAAAGTTACGAAGAATCGGATAATGAGTCCAATGATCCAGAAAATGTTGAAGTTAGAGAAGAAGTAGTTGAAGTTCCATCTGAAGATCCTAACAAATCTAAAATTGTTAAAACTGTTACAAAATCCTATATTACAAGAATTAATCCGGTAACTGGAGAAGAAGAAATTGTTGAAAGTAGTGAAATTCCAGAGGATGATGATGATGTTGAAATTGTTGAGGAAGAAGTCATTGAAGAAGTAGTTGAAGATGAACCACAAGCTGTTCAACATAAGAAGATCATTAAGAAGATTAAAAGATATATTACTAGAATTAATCCAGAAACTGGTAAGGAAGAAATTGTTGAAGAAGTTGTTGATGTTCCAGTTGATGAAGTTTCTGGTGAAGCTAGAGAAGTTGAAATTCCAGAAAATGCTGAAGTTAAGGAAGAAGTTGTTGAAGTTCCTTCCGAAAATTCTAACCAATCTACTATCGTTAAGACTATTACAAAGTCCTATATTACTAGAATTAATCCAGAAACTGGAGAAGAAGAAGTTATAGAAGGTGATGAAATTCCAGAAGAAGATGATGACGTTGAAGTTATTGAAGAAGTCATTGAAGAAGTAGTTGAAGATGAACCACAAGCTGTTAAACATAAGAAGATCATTAAGAAGATTAAAAGATATATTACTAGAATTAATCCAGAAACTGGTAAAGAAGAAGTTGTTGAAGAAGTTGTTGATGTTCCAGTTGATGAAGTTTCTGGTGAAGCTAGAGAAGTTGAAATTCCAGAAAATGCTGAAGTTAAGGAAGAAGTTGTTGAAGTTCCTTCCGAAAATTCTAACCAATCTACTATCGTTAAGACTATTACAAAGTCCTATATTACTAGAATTAATCCAGAAACTGGAGAAGAAGAAGTTATAGAAGGTGATGAAATTCCAGAAGAAGATGATGACGTTGAAGTTATTGAAGAAGTCATTGAAGAAGTAGTTGAAGATGAACCACAAGCTGTTCAACATAAGAAGATCATTAAAAAGATAAAAAGATACATTACTAGAATTAATCCAGAAACTGGTAAGGAAGAAGTTGTTGAAGAAGTTGTTGATGTTCCAGTTGATGAAGTTTCTGGTGAAGCTAGAGAAGTTGAAATTCCAGAAAATGCTGAAGTTAAGGAAGAAGTTGTTGAAGTTCCTTCCGAAAATTCTAACCAATCTACTATCGTTAAGACTATTACAAAGTCCTATATTACTAGAATTAATCCAGAAACTGGAGAAGAAGAAGTTATAGAAGGTGATGAAATTCCAGAAGAAGATGATGACGTTGAAGTTATTGAAGAAGTCATTGAAGAAGTAGTTGAAGATGAACCACAAGCTGTTCAACATAAGAAGATAATAAAGAAGATTAAAAGATATATTACTAGAATTAATCCAGAAACTGGTAAGGAAGAAGTTGTTGAAGAAGTTGTTGATGTTCCAGTTGATGAAGTTTCTGGTGAAGCTAGAGATGCTGAAGTTCCAGAACATGACGAAGAAGTAATTGAAGAAGTTGTTGAAGAGGAAGAAGAAGAACCATCTGTTATTTCTAAAAGAAGAGTAATTAGAAAGATAAAAAGATTTGTTACTAGGATCAATCCAGAAACTGGAAAGGAAGAAGTTGTTGAAGAAGTTGTTGAAGAACCAACTGAAGAAGTTACTGACGAGGCCAGAGAAATTGAAGTCCCAGAAGGTACTGAAGTTAAGGAAGAAATTGTTGAAATTCCAGGTGATAATTCTGACCAATCTACTATCGTTAAGACTGTTACAAAGTCCTATATTACTAGAATTAATCCAGAAACTGGAGAAGAAGAAGTTATAGAAGATGATGAAATTCCAGAAAATGATGAAGATGTTGAAGTTATTGAAGAAGTTATTGAAGAAGTAGTTGAAGATGAACCACAAGCTGTTAAACATAATAAGATCATTAAAAAGATAAAAAGATACATTACTAGAATTAATCCAGAGACTGGTAAAGAAGAAGTTGTTGAAGAAGTTGTTGATGTTCCAGTTGATGAAGTTTCTGGGGAAGCTAAAGATGTCGAAGTTCCAGAACATGAAGAAGAAGTAATTGAAGAAGTTGTTGAAGAACAATCAAAGGAAGAAATTAAGGAAGAAATTGTTGAAGTTCCATTGGAAGAAGAACCAGGTAGAAAGAGATTTATTAAGAGAATTATTAAGTATATTACTAGAAAGAATCCAGTTACTGGTGAAGAAGTTGTTGAAGAAGTTGTTGAAGAACAACCAGTTGAAGAACAACCAATTGAACAACCAGTTGTTGAGGAAGTTGTTGAAACTGTTGTTGAAGAACAACCAAAGGAAGAAGTTAAGGAAGAAATTGTTGAAGTTCCAACTGAAGAACCAGGTAGAAAGAGATTAATTAAACGAATTATTAAATATATTACTAGAAAGAATCCAGTTACTGGTGAAGAAGAAGTTGTTGAAGAAGTTGTTGAAGAACAACCAACTGAACAACCAGTTGAAGAAGTTTCTTCTGAACCAAAGGAGGAGATTGTTGAAGAACAACCAGTTGAACAACCAGTTGTTGAAGAAGTTGTTGAAACTGTCGTTGAAGAACAACCAACTGAACAACCAGTTGAAGAAATTTCTTCTGAACCAAAGGAAGAAGTTATTGAAGAACAACCAGTTGTTGAAGAAGTTGTTGAAACTGTTGTTGAAGAACAACCAAAGGAAGAAGTTAAGGAAGAAATTATTGAAGTTCCAAGTGAAGAACCAGGTAGAAAGAGATTCATTAAGAGAATTATTAAATATATTACTAGAAAGAATCCAGTTACTGGTGAAGAAGAAGTTGTTGAAGAAGTTGTTGAAGAACAACCAACTGAACAACCAGTTGAAGAAGTTTCTTCTGAACCAAAGGAAGAAATTGTTGAAACTGTTGTTGAAGAACAACCTGCTGAACAACCAGTTGTTGAAGAAGTTGTTGAAAAAGTTGTTGAAGAACAACCAACTGAACAACCAGTTGAAGAAATTTCTTCTGAACCAAAGGAAGAAGTTATTGAAGAACAACCTGCTGAACAACCAGTTGTTGAAGAAGTTGTTGAAGAACAACCAACTGAACAACCAGTTGAAGAAGTTTCTTCTGAACCAAAGGAAGAAATTGTTGAAACTGTTGTTGAAGAACAACCAACTGAACAACCAGTTGTTGAAGAAGTTGTTGAAACTGTTGTTGAAGAACAACCAACTGAACAACCAGTTGTTGAAGAAGTTGTTGAAACTGTCGTTGAAGAACAACCAACTGAACAACCAGTTGAAGAAATTTCTTCTGAACCAAAGGAAGAAGTTATTGAAGAACAACCAGTAGAACAACCAGTTGTTGAAGAAGTTGTTGAAACTGTTGTTGAAGAACAACCAAAGGAAGAAGTTAAGGAAGAAATTATTGAAGTTCCAAGTGAAGAACCAGGTAGAAAGAGATTCATTAAGAGAATTATTAAATATATTACTAGAAAGAATCCAGTTACTTGTGAAGAAGAAGTTGTTGAAGAAGTTGTTGAAGAACAACCAACTGAACAACCAGTTGAAGAAATTTCTTCTAAACCAAAGGAAGAAGTTAAGGAAGAAATTATTGAAGTTCCAAGTGAAGAACCAGGTAGAAAGAGATTCATTAAGAGAATTATTAAATATATTACTAGAAAGAATCCAGTTACTGGTGAAGAAGAAGTTGTTGAAGAAGTTGTTGAAGAACAACCAACTGAACAACCAGTTGAAGAAATTTCTTCTGAACCAAAGGAAGAAGTTATTGAAGAAGAACCAGTTGTTGAAGAAGTTGTTGAAACCGTTGTTGAAGAACAACCAGTTGTTGAAGAAGTTGTTGAAACTGTTGTTGAAGAACAACCAACTGAACAATCAGTTGAAGAAGTTTCTTCTGAACCAAAGGAAAAGATTGTTGAAGAACAACCAGTTGTTGAAGAGGTTGTTGAAACCGTTGTTGAGGAGCAACCAAAGGAAGAAGTTAAAGAAGAAATTATTGAAGTTCCAACTGAAGAACCAGGTAGAAAGAGATTCATTAAAAGAATTATAAAGTATATTACTAGAAAGAATCCAGTTACCGGTGAAGAAGAAGTAGCTGAAGAAGTTGTTGAAGAACAAGTTGCTGAAGAACCAGTTGAAGAAGTTTCTTCTGAACCAAAGGAAGAAAATGTTGAAGAACAACCAGTTGAAGAACAACCATTTGTTGAAGAAGTTGTTGAAAATGTTGTTGAAGAACAACCAACTGAACAACCAGTTGAAGAAGTTTCTTCTGAACCAAAGGAAGAGATTGTTGAAGAACAACCAGTTGAACAACCAGTTGTTGAAGAAGTTGTTGAAACTGTTGTTGAAGAACAACCAACTGAACAACCAGTTGAAGAAATTTCTTCTGAACCAAAGGAAGAAGTTATTGAAGAAGTTGTTGAAACTGTTGTTGAAGAACAACCAAAGGAAGAAGTTAAGGAAGAAATTATTGAAGTTCCAAGTGAAGAACCAGGTAGAAAGAGATTCATTAAGAGAATTATTAAATATATTACTAGAAAGAATCCAGTTACTTGTGAAGAAGAAGTTGTTGAAGAAGTTGTTGAAGAACAACCAACTGAACAACCAGTTGAAGAAGTTTCTTCTGAACCAAAGGAGGAGATTGTTGAAGAACAACAAACTGAACAACCAGTTGAAGAAATTTCATCTGAACCAAAGGAAGAAGTAAAGGAAGAAATTGTTGAAATTCCAACTGAAGAACCAGGTAGAAAGAGATTTATTAAGAGAATTATTAAGTATATTACTAGAAAGAATCCAGTTACTGGTGAAGAAGAAGTTGTTGAAGAAGTTGTTGAAGAACAACCAACTGAACAACCAGTTGAAGAAATTTCTTCTGAACCAAAGGAAGAAGTTATTGAAGAACAACCAGTTGAACAACCAGTTGAACAACCAGTTGCTGAAGAAGTTGTTGAAGAAGTTGTTGAAGAACAACCAACTGAACAACCAGTTGAAGAAGTTTCTTCTGAACCAAAGGAAGAAGTTGTTGGAACTGTTGTTGAAGAACAACCAACTGAACAACCAGTTGAAGAAGTTTATTCTGAACCAAAGGAAGAGATTGTTGAAGAACAACCTGCTGAACAACCAGTTGTTGAAGAAGTTGTTGAAGAAGTTGTTGAAGAAGTTGTTGAAGAACAACCAACTGAACAACCAGTTGAAGAAGTTTCTTCTGAACCAAAGGAAGAAATTGTTGAAACTGTTGTTGAAGAACAACCAACTGAACAACCAGTTGTTGAAGAAGTTGTTGAAACTGTTGTTGAAGAACAACCAGTTGAACAACCAGTTGTTGAAGAAGTTGTTGAAACCGTTGTTGAAGAACAACCAACTGAACAACCAGTTGAAGAAGTTTCTTCTGAACCAAAGGAAGAAATTGTTGAAACTGTTGTTGAAGAACAACCAGTTGAACAACCAGTTGTTGAAGAAGTTAAGGAAGAAATTATTGAAGTTCCAACTGAAGAACCAGGTAGAAAGAGATTCATTAAGAGAATTATTAAGTATATTACTAGAAAGAATCCAATTACCGGTGAAGAAGAAGTAGCTGAAGAAGTTGTTGAAGAACAACCAACTGAACAACCAGTTGAAGAAATTTCTTCTGAAACAAAGGAAGAAAATGTTGAAGAACAACCAACTGAACAATCAGTTGAAGAAGTTTCTTCTGAACCAAAGGAAGAAATTGTAGAAGAACAACCAGTTGAAAAACCAGTTGTTGAAGAAGTTAAGGAAGAAATTGTTGAAGTTCCTTCTGAAGAACCAGGTAGAAAGAGATTCATTAAGAGAATTATTAAGTATATTACTAGAAAGAATCCAGTTACCGGTGAAGAAGAAGTAGCTGAAGAAGTTGTTGAAGAACAACCAGTTGAACAACCAGTTGTTGAAGAAGTTGTTGAAACTGTTGTTGAAGAACAACCTGCTGAACAACCAGTTGAAGAAGTTTCTTCTGAACCAAAGGAAGAAATTGTTGAAGAACAACCAGTTGAACAACCAGTTGTTGAAGAAGTTGTTGAAACCGTTGTTAAGGAGCAACCAAAGGAAGAAGTTAAGGAAGAAATTGTTGAAGAAGAAGTTGTTGAAGAAGTTGTTGAAGAACAACCAAATGAACAACCAGTTGAAGAAGTTTCTTCTGAACCAAAGGAAGAAATTGTTGAGGAAAAACCAGCTGAAGCAAAGAAGAATATACTTTATAGAGTATTTGGTAAATCTAATAAGCGTAAAGGAAAGAAGTTGAGTAATGGAAAGGTTGTTCAGGATAATGAAGAACAACAAGAAGTAATTGAAACAGTTGTTGAACAAGTTGCTGAAGAACCAGTTGAAGAATTTTCTTCTGAAATAAAAGAAGAAATTGTAGAAGAACAACCAGTTGAACAACCAGTAGAAGAAGTTTCTTCTGAACCAAAGGAAGAAATTGTTGAAGAAAAGCCAGCTGAACAACCAGTTGTTGAAGAAGTTGTTGAAACTGTTGTTGAAGAACAACCAACTGAACAACCAGTTGAAGAAGTTTCTTCTGAACCAAAGGAAGAAATTGTTGAAACTGTTGTTGAAGAACAACCAGTTGAACAACCAGTTGTTGAAGAAGTTAAGGAAGAAATTGTTGAAGTTCCAACTGAAGAACCAGGTAGAAAGAGATTCATTAAGAGAATTATTAAGTATATTACTAGAAAGAATCCAATTACCGGTGAAGAAGAAGTAGCTGAAGAAGTTGTTGAAGAACAACCAACTGAACAACCAGTTGAAGAAATTTCTTCTGAAACAAAGGAAGAAAATGTTGAAGAACAACCAGTTGAACAACCAGTTGTTGAAGAAGTTGTTGAAACCGTTGTTGAGGAACAACCAGTTGAACAACCAGTTGAAGAAGTATCTTCTGAACCAAAGGAGGAGATTGTTGAAGAACAACCAGTTGAACAACCAGTTGTTGAAGAAGTTGTTGAAACTGTCGTTGAAGAACAACCAACTGAACAATCAGTTGAAGAAGTTTCTTCTGAACCAAAGGAAGAAATAATTGAAGAACAACCAGTTGAACAACCAACTGAAGAAATTAAGGAAGAAATTGTTGAAGTTCCTTCTGAAGAACCAGGTAGAAAGAGATTCATTAAGAGAATTATTAAGTATATTACTAGAAAGAATCCAGTTACAGGTGAAGAAGAAGTAGCTGAAGAATTTGTTGAAGAACAACCAACTGAACAACCAGTTGAAGAAGTTTCTTCTGAACCAAAGGAAGAAATTGTTGAAACTGTTGTTGAAGAACAACCAGTTGAACAACCAGTTGTTGAAGAAGTTAAGGAAGAAATTGTTGAAGTTCCAACTGAAGAACCAGGTAGAAAGAGATTCATTAAGAGAATTATTAAGTATATTACTAGAAAGAATCCAGTTACCGGTGAAGAAGAAGTAGCTGAAGAAGTTGTTGAAGAACAACCAACTGAACAACCAGTTGAAGAAATTTCTTCTGAAACAAAGGAAGAAAATGTTGAAGAACAACCAGTTGAACAACCAGTTGAAGAAATTTCTTCTGAACCAAAGGAAGAAGTTGTTGAAACTGTTGTTGAAGAACAACAAACTGAACAACCAGTTGAAGAAGTATCTTCTGAACAAAAGGAAGAATTTGTTGAAGAAAAACATGCTAGTGAAAAGAAGAATATACTTTACAGAGTATTTGGAAAATCTAATAAACGTAAGGGAAAGAAGTTAAGTAATGGAAAGATTGTTCCAAATAATGAAGAGCAATATGATGCAGTTGAACCAATTGAAGAAGTTTCATCTGAAACAAAAGATGAAATTATTGAAGAACAGCCAATTGAACAACCAGTTGAACAACCAATTGAAGAAGTTTCTTCTGAACCAAAGGAAGAAATTATTGAAGAACAACCAGTTGAACAGCCAGTTGTTGAAGAAGTTGTTGAAACTGTTGTTGAAGAACAACCAAAGGAAGAAGTTAAGGAAGAAATTATTGAAGTTCCAACTGAAGAACCAGGTAGAAAGAGATTCATTAAGAGAATTATTAAGTATATTACTAGAAAGAATCCAGTTACTGGTGAAGAAGAAGTTGTTGAAGAAGTTGTTGAAGAAAAACCAACTGAACAACCAGTTGAAGATATTTCTTCTGAAACAAAGGAAGAATTTGTAGAAGAAAAGCCAGC
This sequence comes from Neocallimastix lanati (nom. inval.), assembly GCA_016946835.1. Taxonomy (NCBI): domain Eukaryota; kingdom Fungi; phylum Neocallimastigomycota; class Neocallimastigomycetes; order Neocallimastigales; family Neocallimastigaceae; genus Neocallimastix; species Neocallimastix lanati (nom. inval.). The sequence continues at coordinate 550,512 of JACVTC010000043.1, forward strand.
TGATGCAAAGAAGAATATACTCTATAGAGTATTTGGTAAATCTAATAAGCGTAAAGGAAAGAAGTTAAGTAATGGAAAGGTTGTTCCAGGAAATGAAGAACAAGAAGAAGTTGTTGAAACTGTTGTTGAAGAACAACCAGTTGAACAACAACCGATTGAGGAAGTTTCTTCTGAACCAAAGGAAGAAATTGTTGAAGAACAACCAACTGAAAAACAAGTTGAAGAAATTTCTTCTGAACCAAAGGAAGAAGTTATTGAAGAACAACCTGCTGAACAACCAGTTGAAGAAGTTTCTTCTGAAACAAAGGAAGAAATTGTTGAAGAACAACAAGTTGAAGAACAACCAATTGAACAACCAGTTGTTGAAGACGTTGTTGAAGAACAACCAACTGAAGAACAACAAGTTGAAGAAATTTCTTCTGAACCAAAGGAAGAGGTTATTGAAGAACAACCAATTGAACAACCAATTGTTGAAGAAGTTGTTGAAACTGTTGTTAAAGAACAACCAGTTGAAGAACAACCAGTTGAAGAAGTTTCTTCTGAACCGAAGGAAGAAATTGTAGAAGAAAAGCCAACTGATGCAAAGAAGAATATACTTTATAGAGTATTTGGTAAATCTAATAAACGTAAGGGAAAGAAGTTAAGTAATGGAAAGGTTGTTCCAGGTAATGAAGAACATGAAGAAGTTGTTGAAACAGTTGTTGAAGAACAACCAATTGAGGAAGTTTCTTCTGAACCAAAGGAAGAACTTGTTGAAGAACAACCAATTGAGCAACCAGTTGTTGAAGAAGTTGTTGAAACTGTTGTTGAAGAACAACCAACTGAAAAACAACAAGTTGAAAAAATTTCTTCTGAACCAAAGGTAGGAGTTATTGAAGAACAACCAGTTGTTGAAGAAGTTGTTGAAACTGTTGTTGAAGAACAACCAACTGAAGAAAAACCAGTTGAGGAAGTTTCTTTTGAACCAAAGGAAGAAATTGTTGAAGAACAACCAAAGGAAGAAATTAAAGAGGAAATTGTTGAAATTCCAACTGAAGAACCAGGAAGAAAGAGATTCATTAAGAGAATTATTAAGTACATTACTAGAAAGAATCCAGTTACCGGTGAAGAAGAAGTTGTTGAAGAGGTTGCTTCAGAACAACCAGTTGAAGAACAACCAATTGAACAAGCAGTTGTTGAAGAAGTTGTTGAAACTGTTGTTGAAGAACAACCAGTTGAAGAACAACCAACTGAACAACCAGTTGAAGAACAACCATCTGAACAACCAGTTGAAGAAATTTCTTCTGAACCAAAAGAAGAAATTGTTGAAGAACAACCAGTTGAACAACCAGTTGAAGAAATTTCTACTGAACCAAAGGAAGAAATTGTTGAAGAACAACCAGTTGTTGAGGAAGTTGTTGAAACTGTTGTTGAAGATCAACCAGTTGAAGAACAACCAACTGAACAACCAGTTGAAGAAATTTCTTCTGAACCAAAAGAAGAAGTTATTGAAGAACAACCAATTGAACAACCAACTGAAGAAATTAAGGAAGAAATTGTTGAAGTTCCTTCTGAAGAAACTGGTAAGAATAGATTCATTAGAAGAATCATAAAGTATATTACTAGAAAGAACCCAGTTACTGGTGAAGAAGAAGTTGTTGAAGAAGTTACTAAGGAACAACCAGTTGAAGAACAACCAGTTGAACAACCAGTTGAAGAAATTTCTTCTGAACCAAAGGAAGAAGTTATTGAAGAACAATCAATTGAACTACCAGTTGTTAAAGAAGTTGTTGAAACTGTTGTTGAAGAGCAACCAGTTGAACAACCAGTTGAAGAAGTTTCATCTGAACCAAAGGAAGAAATTGTAGAAGAAAAGCCAAATAATGCAAAGAAGAATATACTTTATAGAGTATTTGGTAAATCTAATAAACGTAAGGGAAAGAAGTTAAGTAATGGAAAGGTTGTTCCAGGTAATGAAGAACGTGAAGAAGTTGTTGAAACAGTTGTTAAAGAACAACCAGTTGAAAAACCAGTTGAAGAAGTTTCTTCTGAACCAAAGGAAGAAATTGTTAAAGAACAACTAGTTGAACAACCCATTGTTGAAGAAGTTGTTGAAACTTTTGTTGAAGAACAACCAATTGAACAAGTTGAACAACCAACTGAAGAAATTAAGGAAGAAATTGTTGAAGTTCCTTCTGAAGAAGCTGGTAAGAATAGATTCATTAGAAGAATCATAAAGTATATTACTAGAAAGAACCCAGTTACTGGTGAAGAAGAAGTTATTGAAGAAATTACTAAGGAACAACCAGTTGAAGAACAACCTGTTGAAGAGGTTTCTTCTGAACCAAAGGAAGAAATTATTGAAGAACAAATAATTGAACAACCAGCTGTTGAAGAAGTTGTTGAAACTGTTGTTGAAGAACAAACAGTTGAAGAACAACCAGTTGAACAACCAGTTGAAGAACAACCAGTTGAACAACCAGTTGAAGAACAACCAGTTGAACAACCAGTTGAAGAAATTTCTTCTGAACCAAAGGAAGAAATTGTTGAAGAACAACCAACTGAAGAAATTAAAGAAGAAATTGTTGAAATTCCAACTGAAGAACCAGGAAGAAAGAGATTCATTAAGAGAATTATTAAGTATATTACCAGAAAGAATCCAGTTACCGGTGAAGAAGAAGTTGTTGAAGAGGTTGCTTCAGAACAACCAGTTGAAGAACAACCAATTGAACAACCAGTTGTTGAAGAAGTTATTGAAACTGTTGTTGAAGAACAACCAGTTGAACAACCAGTTGAAGAAGTTTCTTCTGAACCGAAGGAAGAAATTGTAGAAGAAAAGCCAGCTGATGCAAAGAAGAATATACTTTATAGAGTATTTGGTAAATCTAATAAACGTAAGGGAAAGAAGTTAAGTAATGGAAATGTTGTTCCAGGTAATGAAGAACAAGAAGAAGTTGTTGAAACTGTTGTTGAAGAACAACCAGTTGAACAACAACCGATTGAGGAAGTTTCTTCTGAACCAAAGGGAGAACTTGCTGAAGAACAACCAAAGGAAGAAATTAAAGAAGAAATTGTTGAAATTCCAACTGAGGAACCAAGTAGAAAGAGATTCATTAAGAGAATTATTAAATATATTACTAGAAAGAATCCAGTTACCGGTGAAGAGGAAGTTGTTGAAGAGGTTGCTTCAGAACAACCAGTTGAAGAACAACCAATTGAACAACCAGTTGAAGATGTTTCTTCTGAACCAAAAGAAGAAATTGTTGAAGAACAACCAGTTGAAGAACAACCAATTGAACAACCTGTTGTTGAAGAAGTTGTTGAAACTGTAGTTGAAGAACAACCAGTTGAAGAAGTTTCATCTGAACTAAAGGAAGAAATTGTTGAAGAACAACCAGTTGAAGAAGTTTCATCTGAACCAAAAGAAGAAATTGTTGAAGAACAACCAGTTGAACAACCAGTTGTTGAAGAAGTTGTTGAAACTGTTGAAGAACAACCAGTTGAGGAAGTTTCTTCTGAACCAAAAGAAGAAATTGTTGAAGAACAACCAGTTGAACAACCAGTTGTTGAAGAAGTTGTTGAAACTGTTGAAGAACAACCAGTTGAGGAAGTTTCTTCTGAACCAAAGGAAGAAATTGTCGAAGAACAACCAGTTGAAGAACAACCAATTGAACAACCTGTTGTTGAAGAAGTTGTTGAAACTGTAGTTGAAGAACAAATAGTTGAAGAAGTTTCATCTGAACCAAAGGAAGAAATTATTGAAGAACAACCAGTTGAACAACCAGTTGTTGAAGAAGTTGTTGAAACTGTTGTTGAAGAACAACCAACTGAACAACCAGTTGAAGAAATTTCTTCTGAACCAAAGGAAGAAATTGTTGAAGAACAACCAGTTGAACAACCAACTGAAGAAATTAAGGAGGAAATTGTTGAAGTTCCTTCTGAAGAAGCTGGTAAGAATAGATTCATTAGAAGAATCATAAAGTACATTACTAGAAAGAACCCAGTTACTGGTGAAGAAGAAGTTGTTGAAGAAGTTACAAAGGAACAACCAGTTGAAGAACAACCTGTTGAAGAGGTTTCTTCTGAACCAAAGGAAGAACTTGTTGAAGAACAACCAAAGGAAGAAATTAAAGAAGAAATTGTTGAAATTCCAACTGAAGAACCAGGTAGAAAGAGATTCATTAAGAGAATTATTAAGTACATTACTAGAAAGAATCCAGTTACCGGTGAAGAAGAAGTTATTGAAGAAGTTACTAAAGAACAACCAGTTGAAGAACAACCAATTGAACAACCAGTTGAAGAAGTTTCTTCTGAACCAAAGGAAGAAATTGTTGAAGAACAACCAGTTGAAGAAATTTCTTCTGAACCAAAGGAAGAAGTTATTGAAGAACAACCAATTGAACAACCAACTGAACAACAAGTTGAACAACCAACTGAAGAAATTAAGGAAGAAATTGTTGAAGTTCCTTCTGAAGAAACTGGTAAGAATAGATTCATTAGAAGAATCATAAAGTACATTACTAGAAAGAACCCAGTTACTGGTGAAGAAGAAGTTGTTGAAGAAGTTACTAAGGAACAACCAGTTGAAGAACAACCAGTTGAACAACCAGTTGAACAACCAGTTGAAGAACAACCAGTTGAACAACCAGTTGAACAACCAGTTGAAGAACAACCAATTGAACAAGCAGTTGAAGAAGTTTCTTCTGAACCAACGAATGAAACAGTAGGAGAATCCCCGATTGAACAGACAATAGTCGAAGAAGATGTAGAGGAACAACAAACAGAAAAACCAATAGAAGAAAATGAAAATAAAGAAGAAAGTAATGTAATTGAGAATTTAATTAATGAGGCAAAGGATATATTTACAAATAATTTGAATGAGAAATTAAATAATTTAATTCCTTCTGTTATAGATAGTATTATAAATGAAGCTTTAGATGTTGATGGAAGTGAAGGAAAAGAAGAAAATACTAATGGTAAAAAATTATTAGATTTATTCAGTAGTGTAATTGGAAATAATGAGGAACAACCAATTGAAGAACAACCAATTGAAGAACAACCAATTGAAGAACAACCAGTTGAAGAACAACAAGTTGAAGAAATTTCTTCTGAACCAAAAGAAGAAATTATTGAAGAACAACCAGTTGTTGAAGAAGTTGTTGAAACTGTTGTTGAAGAAAAACCAGTTGAACAACCAAATGAACAAACAGTTGAAGAAATTTCTTCTAAACCAAAAGAAGAAATTGTTGAGGAAAAACCAAATGAGCAAACTGCTGTTGAAGAAATTGTTGAGGAACAACCAGTTGAAGCAGTTTCTGCTGAACCAAAGGAAGAAATTGTGGAAGAACAACCAAATGAGCAACCTGTTGTTGAAGAAGTTGTTGAAACTGTTGTTGAGGATCAATCAAATGAAAAAATAAATGAAGAAATTGAAAATGGAAATAAAGAAGAAAGTAATGTAATTGAGAATTTAATTGATGAAACTAAGGAATTATTTACAAATAATTTAAATGAGAAATTAAATGATTTAATTCCTTCAGTTATAGATAGTATTATAAATGAAACTTTGAAAATTGGTGAAAATGAAGGAAAAGAGGAAAGCACAAATGGTAAAAAATTATTAGATTTATTCAGTAGTGTAATTAGAAATAATGATGAACAACCAGTTGTTGAAGCTATTGTTGAAGAAAAAGCATCTGAGCAACCAATTGAAGAAGTTTCTTCCGAACTAAAGGAAGAAATTGTTGAAGAACAACCTATTGAACAAATGGTTGAAGAAGTTTCTTCTGAACCAAAGGAAGAAATTGTTGAAGAACAACAAATTGAGCAACCAGTTGTTGAAGCTTCTGAACCAAAGGAAGAAGTTATTGAAGAACAACCAATTGAGCAATCAGTTGTTGAAGAACAACCAGTTGAACAACCAGTTGAAGAAATTTCTTCTGAACCAAAAGAAGAAATTATTGAAGAACAACCAGTTGAACAACCAGTTGAAGAAATTTCTTTTGAACCAAAGGAAGAAGTTATTGAAGAACAACAAATTGAACAACCAGTTGTTGAAGAAGTTGTTGAAACTGTTGTTGAAGAAAAACCAGTTGAAGAAGAACCAGTTGAAGAAATTTCTTCTGAACCAAAAGAAGAAATTATTGAAGAACAACCAGTTGTTGAAGAGGTTGTTGAAACCGTTGTTGAAGAACAACCAGTTGAACAACCAACTGAAGAAATTAAGGAGGAAATTGTTGAAGTTCCTTCTGAAGAAACTGGTAAGAATAAATTCATTAGAAGAATCATAAAGTACATTACTAGAAAGAACCCAGTTACTGGTGAAGAAGAAGTTGTTGAAGAAGTTACTAAAGAACAACCAGTTGAAGAACAACCAACTGAACAACCAGTTGAAGAAATTTCTTCTGAACCAAAGGAAGAAGTTATTGAAGAACAACCAATTGAACAACCAGTTGTTGAAGAAGTTGTTGAAACTGTTGTTGAAGAACAACCAGTTGAAGAACAACCAACTGAACAACCAGTTGAAGAAATTTCTTCTGAACCAAAGGAAGAAGTTATTGAAGAACAACCAATTGAAGAACAACCAGTTGAAGAACAACCAGTTGAGGAACAACCAGTTGAACAACCAGTTGAGGAACAACCAGTTGAACAACCAGTTGAAGAAATTTCTTCTGAACCAAAGGAAGAAGTTATTGAAGAACAACCAATTGAACAACCAGTTGTTGAAGAAGTTGTTGAAACTGTTGTTGAAGAACAACCAGTTGAAGAACAACCAACTGAACAACCAGTTGAAGAAATTTCTTCTGAACCAAAGGAAGAAATTGTTGAAGAACAACCAGTTGAACAACCAGTTGAACAACCAGTTGAACAACCAGTTGAAGAAATTTCTTCTGAACCAAAGGAAGAAGTTATTGAAGAACAACCAATTGAACAACAAGTTGTTGAAGAAGTTGTTGAAACTGTTGAAGAACAACCAGTTGAACAACCAGTTGAAGAAATTTCTTCAGAACCAAAGGAAGAAATTGTTGAAGAACAACCTGTAGAACCACAAGTTGTTGAAGAAGTTGTGGAAACTGTTGAAGAACAAACAACTGAACAACCAGTTGAAGAAGTTACTTCTGAACCAAAAAAAGAAATTGTAGAAGAACAACCAGTTGTTGAAGAAGTTGTTGAAGAACAACCAGTTGAAGGACAACCAGTTGAACAACCAACTGAAGAAATTAAGGAGGAAATTGTTGAAGTTCCTTCTGAAGAAACTGGTAAGAATAGATTCATTAGAAGAATCATAAAGTTTATTACTAGAAAGAACCCAGTTACTGGTGAAGAAGAAGTTGTTGAAGAAGTTACAAAGGAACAACCAATTGAAGAACAACCAGTTGAACAACCAGTTGAAGAAATTTCTTCTGAACCAAAAGAAGAAATTATTGAAGAACAACCAGTTGTTGAAGAGGTTGTTGAAGAAGTTGTTGAAACTGTTGAAGAACAACCAGTTGAAGAACAACCAGTTGAACAACCAGTTGAAGAAATTTCTTCTGAACCAAAGGAAGAAGTTATTGAAGAACAACCAATTGAACAACAAGTTGTTGAAGAAGTTGTTGAAACTGTTGAAGAACAACCAGTTGAAGAAATTTCTTCAGAACCAAAGGAAGAAATTGTTGAAGAACAACCTGTTGAACAACAACCAATTGAACAACCTGTTGTTGAAGAAGTTGTGGAAACTGTTGAAGAACAAACAACTGAACAACCAGTTGAAGAAGTTACTTCTGAACCAAAAAAAGAAATTGTAGAAGAACAACCAGTTGTTGAAGAAGTTGTTGAAGAACAACCAGTTGAAGGACAACCAGTTGAACAACCAACTGAAGAAATTAAGGAGGAAATTGTTGAAGTTCCTTCTGAAGAAACTGGTAAGAATAGATTCATTAGAAGAATCATAAAGTACATTACTAGAAAGAACCCAGTTACTGGTGAAGAAGAAGTTGTTGAAGAAGTTACAAAGGAACAACCAATTGAAGAACAACCAGTTGAAGAACAACCAGTTGAACAAACAGTTGAAGAACAACCAATTGAAGAACAACCAGTTGAAAAACCAGTTGAAGAAGTTTCTTCTGAACCAAAGGAAGAAGTTATTGAAGAACAACCAATTGAAGAACAACCAGTTGAACAACCAGTTGAAAAAATTTCTTCTGAACCAAAAGAAGAAATTGTAGAAGAACAACCTGTTGTTGAAGAAGTTGTGGAAACTGTTGAAGAACAAACAACTGAACAACCAGTTGAAGAAGTTACTTCTGAACCAAAAAAAGAAATTGTAGAAGAACAACCAGTTGTTGAAGAGGTTGTTGAAACCGTTGTTGAAGAACAACCAGTTGAACAACCAGTTGTTGAAGAAGTTGTTGAAACTGTTATTGAAGAACAACCAGTTGAACAACCAGTTGAACAACCAACTGAAGAAATTAAGGAGGAAATTGTTGAAGTTCCTTCCGAAGAAACTGGTAAGAATAGATTCATTAGAAGAATCATAAAGTACATTACTAGAAAGAACCCAGTTACTGGTGAAGAAGAAGTTGTTGAAGAAGTTACAAAGGAACAACCAATTGAAGAACAACCAGTTGAAGAACAACCAGTTGAACAACCAGTTGAAGAAATTTCTTCTGAACCAAAAGAAGAAATTATTGAAGAACAACCAGTTGTTGAAGAGGTTGTTGAAACCGTTGTTGAAGAACAACCAGTTGAACAACCAGTTGTTGAAGAAGTTGTTGAAACTGTTATTGAAGAACAACCAGTTGAACAACCAGTTGAACAACCAGTTGAACAACCAACTGAAGAAATTAAGGAGGAAATTGTTGAAGTTCCTTCTGAAGAAACTGGTAAGAATAGATTCATTAGAAGAATCATAAAGTACATTACTAGAAAGAACCCAGTTACTGGTGAAGAAGAAGTTGTTGAAGAAGTTACAAAGGAACAACCAGTTGAAGAACAACCAGTTGAAGAACAACCAGTTGAAGAACAACCAGTTGAAGAACAACCAGTTGAACAACCAGTTGAAGAACAACCAATTGAAGAACAACCAGTTGAAAAACCAGTTGAAGAAGTTTCTTCTGAACCAAAAGAAGAAATTGTTGAAGAACAACCAGTTGTTGAAGAAGTTGTTGAAACTGTTGCTGAAGAACAACCAGTTGAACAACCAGTTGTTGAAGAAGTTGTTGAAACTGTTGCTGAAGAACAACCAGTTGAACAACCAACTGAGGAAATTAAGGAAGAAATTGTTGAAGTTCCTTCTGAAGAAGCTGGTAAGAATAGATTCATTAGAAGAATCATAAAGTACATTACTAGAAAGAACCCAGTTACTGGTGAAGAAGAAGTTGTTGAAGAAGTTACAAAGGAACAACCAGTTGAAGAACAACCAGTTGAAGAACAACCAATTGAAGAACAAACAGTTGAGGAAGAACCACCAGTTGAAGAACCACCAGTTGAACAACCAGTTGAAGAAATTTCTTCTGAACCAAAGGAAGAAATTGTTGAAGAACAACCAGTTGAACAACCAGTTGAAGAAATTTCTTCTGAACCAAAAGAAGAAATTATTGAAGAACAACCAGTAGAACAACCAGTTGTTGAAGAAGTTGTTGAAACTGTTGTTGAAGAACAACCAGTTGAAGAAATTTCTTCTGAACCAAAGGAAGAAGTTATTGAAGAACAACCAATTGAACAACCAACTGAAGAAATTAAGGAAGAAATTGTTGAAGTTCCTTCCGAAGAAACTGGTAAGAATAGATTCATTAGAAGAATCATAAAGTACATTACTAGAAAGAACCCAGTTACTGGTGAAGAAGAGGTTGTTGAAGAAGTTACAAAGGAACAACCAATTGAAGAACAACCAGTTGAGGAACAACCAGTTGAACAAACAGTTGAAGAAATTTCTTCTGAACCAAAGGAAGAAATTGTTGAAGAACAACCAGTTGAACAACCAGTTGAAGAAATTTCTTCTGAACCAAAGGAAGAAATTATTGAAGAACAACCAGTAGAACAACCAGTTGTTGAAGAAGTTGTTGAAACTGTTGTTGAAGAACAACCAGTTGAAGAAATTTCTTCTGAACCAAAGGAAGAAGTTATTGAAGAACAACCAATTGAACAACCAACTGAAGAAATTAAGGAAGAAATTGTTGAAGTTCCTTCCGAAGAAACTGGTAAGAATAGATTCATTAGAAGAATCATAAAGTACATTACTAGAAAGAACCCAGTTACTGGTGAAGAAGAGGTTGTTGAAGAAGTTACAAAGGAACAACCAATTGAAGAACAACCAGTTGAGGAACAACCAGTTGAACAAACAGTTGAAGAAATTTCTTCTGAACCAAAGGAAGAAGTTATTGAAGAACAACCAATTGAAGAACAACCAGTTGAAGAACAACCAGTTGAGGAACAACCAGTTGAACAACCAGTTGAGGAACAACCAGTTGAACAACCAGTTGAAGAAATTTCTTCTGAACCAAAAGAAGAAATTATTGAAGAACAACCAGTTGTTGAAGAGGTTGTTGAAACCGTTGTTGAAGAACAACCAGTTGAACAACCAGTTGTTGAAGAAGTTGTTGAAACTGTTATTGAAGAACAACCAATTGAACAACCAACTGAAGAAATTAAGGAGGAAATTGTTGAAGTTCCTTCTGAAGAAACTGGTAAGAATAGATTCATTAGAAGAATCATAAAGTACATTACTAGAAAGAACCCAGTTACTGGTGAAGAAGAAGTTGTTGAAGAAGTTACAAAGGAACAACCAATTGAAGAACAACCAGTTGAAGAACAACCAGTTGAACAACCAGTTGAAGAAATTTCTTCTGAACCAAAAGAAGAAATTATTGAAGAACAACCAGTTGTTGAAGAGGTTGTTGAAACCGTTGTTGAAGAACAACCAGTTGAACAACCAGTTGTTGAAGAAGTTGTTGAAACTGTTATTGAAGAACAACCAGTTGAACAACCAGTTGAACAACCAGTTGAACAACCAACTGAAGAAATTAAGGAGGAAATTGTTGAAGTTCCTTCTGAAGAAACTGGTAAGAATAGATTCATTAGAAGAATCATAAAGTACATTACTAGAAAGAACCCAGTTACTGGTGAAGAAGAAGTTGTTGAAGAAGTTACAAAGGAACAACCAGTTGAAGAACAACCAGTTGAAGAACAACCAGTTGAAGAACAACCAGTTGAAGAACAACCAGTTGAACAACCAGTTGAAGAACAACCAATTGAAGAACAACCAGTTGAAAAACCAGTTGAAGAAGTTTCTTCTGAACCAAAAGAAGAAATTGTTGAAGAACAACCAGTTGTTGAAGAAGTTGTTGAAACTGTTGCTGAAGAACAACCAGTTGAACAACCAGTTGTTGAAGAAGTTGTTGAAACTGTTGCTGAAGAACAACCAGTTGAACAACCAACTGAGGAAATTAAGGAAGAAATTGTTGAAGTTCCTTCTGAAGAAGCTGGTAAGAATAGATTCATTAGAAGAATCATAAAGTACATTACTAGAAAGAACCCAGTTACTGGTGAAGAAGAAGTTGTTGAAGAAGTTACAAAGGAACAACCAGTTGAAGAACAACCAGTTGAAGAACAACCAATTGAAGAACAAACAGTTGAGGAAGAACCACCAGTTGAAGAACCACCAGTTGAACAACCAGTTGAAGAAATTTCTTCTGAACCAAAGGAAGAAATTGTTGAAGAACAACCAGTTGAACAACCAGTTGAAGAAATTTCTTCTGAACCAAAAGAAGAAATTATTGAAGAACAACCAGTAGAACAACCAGTTGTTGAAGAAGTTGTTGAAACTGTTGTTGAAGAACAACCAGTTGAAGAAATTTCTTCTGAACCAAAGGAAGAAGTTATTGAAGAACAACCAATTGAACAACCAACTGAAGAAATTAAGGAAGAAATTGTTGAAGTTCCTTCCGAAGAAACTGGTAAGAATAGATTCATTAGAAGAATCATAAAGTACATTACTAGAAAGAACCCAGTTACTGGTGAAGAAGAGGTTGTTGAAGAAGTTACAAAGGAACAACCAATTGAAGAACAACCAGTTGAGGAACAACCAGTTGAACAAACAGTTGAAGAAATTTCTTCTGAACCAAAGGAAGAAATTGTTGAAGAACAACCAGTTGAACAACCAGTTGAAGAAATTTCTTCTGAACCAAAGGAAGAAATTATTGAAGAACAACCAGTAGAACAACCAGTTGTTGAAGAAGTTGTTGAAACTGTTGTTGAAGAACAACCAGTTGAAGAAATTTCTTCTGAACCAAAGGAAGAAGTTATTGAAGAACAACCAATTGAACAACCAACTGAAGAAATTAAGGAAGAAATTGTTGAAGTTCCTTCCGAAGAAACTGGTAAGAATAGATTCATTAGAAGAATCATAAAGTACATTACTAGAAAGAACCCAGTTACTGGTGAAGAAGAGGTTGTTGAAGAAGTTACAAAGGAACAACCAATTGAAGAACAACCAGTTGAGGAACAACCAGTTGAACAAACAGTTGAAGAAATTTCTTCTGAACCAAAGGAAGAAGTTATTGAAGAACAACCAATTGAAGAACAACCAGTTGAAGAACAACCAGTTGAGGAACAACCAGTTGAACAACCAGTTGAGGAACAACCAGTTGAACAACCAGTTGAAGAAATTTCTTCTGAACCAAAAGAAGAAATTATTGAAGAACAACCAGTTGTTGAAGAGGTTGTTGAAACCGTTGTTGAAGAACAACCAGTTGAACAACCAGTTGTTGAAGAAGTTGTTGAAACTGTTATTGAAGAACAACCAATTGAACAACCAACTGAAGAAATTAAGGAGGAAATTGTTGAAGTTCCTTCTGAAGAAACTGGTAAGAATAGATTCATTAGAAGAATCATAAAGTACATTACTAGAAAGAACCCAGTTACTGGTGAAGAAGAGGTTGTTGAAGAAGTTACAAAGGAACAACCAGTTGAAGAACAACCAGTTGAACAACCAGTTGAAGAACAACCAATTGAAGAACAACCAGTTGAAAAACCAGTTGAAGAAGTTTCTTCTGAACCAAAAGAAGAAATTGTTGAAGAACAACCAGTTGTTGAAGAAGTTGTTGAAACTGTTGCTGAAGAACAACCAGTTGAACAACCAGTTGTTGAAGAAGTTGTTGAAACTGTTGCTGAAGAACAACCAGTTGAACAACCAACTGAGGAAATTAAGGAAGAAATTGTTGAAGTTCCTTCTGAAGAAGCTGGTAAGAATAGATTCATTAGAAGAATCATAAAGTACATTACTAGAAAGAACCCAGTTACTGGTGAAGAAGAAGTTGTAGAAGAAGTTACAAAGGAACAACCAGTTGAAGAACAACCAGTTGAACAACCAGTTGAACAACCAGTTGAAGAAGTTTCTTCTGAACCAAAGGAAGAAATTGTTGAAGAACAACAAGCTGAACAACCAGTTGTTGAAGAAGTTGTTGAAATTGTTGAAGAACAACCAATTGAAGAACAACCAACTGAACAACCAGTTGAAGAAATTTCTTCTGAACCAAAAGAAGAAATTGTTGAAGAACAACCGGTTGAACAATCAGTTGTTGAAGAAGTTGTTGAAACTGTTGTTGAAGAACAACCAGTTGAACAACCAAATGAAGAAATTAAGGAAGAAATTGTTGAAGTTCCTTCTGAAGAAGCTGGTAAGAATAGATTCATTAGAAGAATCATAAAGTACATTACTAGAAAGAACCCAGTTACTGGTGAAGAAGAAGTTGTAGAAGAAGTTACAAAGGAACAACCAGTTGAAGAACAACCAGTTGAACAACCAGTTGAAGAAATTTCTTCTGAACCAAAGGAAGAAGTTATTGAAGAACAACAAATTGAGCAACCAGTTGTTGACGAAGTTGTTGAAACTGTTGTTGAAGAACAACCAGTTGAAGAACAACCAACTGAGCAACCAGTTGAAGAAATTTCTTCTGAACCAAAAGAAGAAATTGTTGAAGAACAACCAGTTGAACAACCAGTTGTTGAAGAAGTTGTTGAAACTGTAGAAGAACAACCAGTTGAAGAACAACCAACTGAACAACCAGTTGAAGAAATTTCTTCTGAACCAAAGGAAGAAATTATTGAAGAACAACCAGTTGAACAACCAGTTGAAGAAATTTCTTCTGAACCAAAGGAAGAAGTTATTGAAGAAAAACCAATTGAACAACCAACTGAAGAAATTAAGGAAGAAATTGTTGAAGTTCCTTCCGAAGAAACTGGTAAGAATAGATTCATTAGAAGAATCATAAAGTATATTACTAGAAAGAACCCAGTTACTGGTGAAGAAGAAGTTGTTGAAGAAGTTACAAAGGAACAACCAGTTGAAAAACCAGTTGAAGAAATTTCTTCTGAGCCAAAAGAAGAAATTGTTGAAGAACAACCAGTTGAACAACCAGTTGTTGAAGAAATTGTTGAAACTGTTGTTGAAGAACAATCAGTTGAAGAACAACCAACTGAACAACCAGTTGAAGAAGTTTCTTCTGAACCAAAGGAAGAAATTATTGAAGAACAACAAGCTGAACAACCAGTTGTTGAAGAAGTTGTTGAAATTGTTGAAGAACAACCAATTGAAGAACAACCAACTGAACAACCAGTTGAAGAAATTTCTTCTGAACCAAAAGAAGAAATTGTTGAAGAACAACCGGTTGAACAATCAGTTGTTGAAGAAGTTGTTGAAACTGTTGTTGAAGAACAACCAGTTGAACAACCAGATGAAGAAATTAAGGAAGAAATTGTTGAAGTTCCTTCTGAAGAAGCTGGTAAGAATAGATTCATTAGAAGAATCATAAAGTACATTACTAGAAAGAACCCAGTTACTGGTGAAGAAGAAGTTGTAGAAGAAGTTACAAAGGAACAACCAGTTGAAGAACAACCAGTTGAACAACCAGTTGAAGAAATTTCTTCTGAACCAAAGGAAGAAGTTATTGAAGAACAACAAATTGAGCAACCAGTTGTTGACGAAGTTGTTGAAACTGTTGTTGAAGAACAACCAGTTGAAGAACAACCAACTGAGCAACCAGTTGAAGAAATTTCTTCTGAACCAAAAGAAGAAATTGTTGAAGAACAACCAGTTGAACAACCAGTTGTTGAAGAAGTTGTTGAAACTGTAGAAGAACAACCAGTTGAAGAACAACCAACTGAACAACCAGTTGAAGAAATTTCTTCTGAACCAAAGGAAGAAATTATTGAAGAACAACCAGTTGAACAACCAGTTGAAGAAATTTCTTCTGAACCAAAGGAAGAAGTTATTGAAGAAAAACCAATTGAACAACCAACTGAAGAAATTAAGGAAGAAATTGTTGAAGTTCCTTCCGAAGAAACTGGTAAGAATAGATTCATTAGAAGAATCATAAAGTATATTACTAGAAAGAACCCAGTTACTGGTGAAGAAGAAGTTGTTGAAGAAGTTACAAAGGAACAACCAGTTGAAAAACCAGTTGAAGAAATTTCTTCTGAGCCAAAAGAAGAAATTGTTGAAGAACAACCAGTTGAACAACCAGTTGTTGAAGAAATTGTTGAAACTGTTGTTGAAGAACAATCAGTTGAAGAACAACCAACTGAACAACCAGTTGAAGAAGTTTCTTCTGAACCAAAGGAAGAAATTATTGAAGAACAACAAGCTGAACAACCAGTTGTTGAAGAAGTTGTTGAAATTGTTGAAGAACAACCAATTGAAGAACAACCAACTGAACAACCAGTTGAAGAAATTTCTTCTGAACCAAAAGAAGAAATTGTTGAAGAACAACCGGTTGAACAATCAGTTGTTGAAGAAGTTGTTGAAACTGTTGTTGAAGAACAACCAGTTGAACAACCAGATGAAGAAATTAAGGAAGAAATTGTTGAAGTTCCTTCTGAAGAAGCTGGTAAGAATAGATTCATTAGAAGAATCATAAAGTACATTACTAGAAAGAACCCAGTTACTGGTGAAGAAGAAGTTGTAGAAGAAGTTACAAAGGAACAACCAGTTGAAGAACAGCCAGTTGAACAACCAGTTGAACAACCAGTTGAAGAAATTTCTTCTGAACCAAAGGAAGAAGTTATTGAAGAACAACAAATTGAGCAACCAGTTGTTGACGAAGTTGTTGAAACTGTTGTTGAAGAACAACCAGTTGAAGAACAACCAACTGAACAACCAGTTGAAGAAATTTCTTCTGAACCAAAAGAAGAAATTGTTAAAGAACAACCAGTTGAACAACCAGTTATTGAAGATGCTGTTGAAACTGTTGTTGAAGAAAAACCAACTGAACAATCAACTGTACCACCAGTTGAAGAAAAGCCAGTTGATATAATTGAGAATTTAATTGATGAAGCAAAGAACATATTTACAAATAGTATAAATGATAAATTAAATGGCTTAATTCCTTCTGTAATAGATAGTATTATTAATGAAGCTTTAGATACTGATGAAAATGAAGGAAAAGAAGAAAATTCTAGTAGTAAAAAGTTATTAGAATTATTCAATAATTTAATTGGAAATAGTGAAGAACAACCATATGAAGAACAACCAGCTGAGGAACAAAAAGTTGAGAAACAACCTGAAGAAGAACAATCAGTTGAACAAGTATCTTTTGAACCAAAAGAAGGTAATGTTGAAGAAGAGCCAGTTGAAGAAGTAGTTGAAGAACAAACTGAAGAACCAGTTGTTGAAGAAGTTACTTCTGAACCAAGAGAAGAAGTTGTTTCTGAAGAACCAGTTACTGAAGTTAAGGAAGAAATTGTTGAAGTTCCTTCTGACGTTCCAGGTAAGAAGAGATATGTCAAGAGAATCATTAGATACATTACCAAGAAGAATCCAGTTACTGGTGAAGAAGAAGTAGTTGAGGAACAAACTGAAGAACCAGTTGTTGAAGAAGTTACTTCTGAACCAAGAGAAGAAGTTGTATCTGAAGAACCAGTTACTGAAGTTAAGGAAGAAATTGTTGAAGTTCCTTCTGACGTTCCAGGTAAGAAGAGATATGTCAAGAGAATCATCAGATACATTACCAAGAAGAATCCAGTTACTGGTGAAGAAGAAGTAGTTGAAGAACAAACTGAAGAACCAGTTGTTGAAGAAGTTACTTCTGAACCAAGAGAAGAAGTTGTATCTGAAGAACCAGTTACTGAGGTTAAGGAAGAAATTGTTGAAGTTCCTTCCGACGTTCCAGATAAGAAGAGATATGTCAAGAGAATCATCAGATACATTACCAAGAAGAATCCAGTTACTGGTGAAGAAGAAGTAGTTGAAGAACAAACTGAAGAACCAGTTGTTGAAGAAGTTACTTCTGAACCAAGAGAAGAAGTTGTATCTGAAGAACCAGTTACTGAAGTTAAGGAAGAAATTGTTGAAGTTCCTTCTGACGTTCCAGGTAAGAAGAGATATGTTAAGAGAATCATTAGATACATTACCAAGAAGAATCCAGTTACTGGTGAAGAAGAAGTAGTTGAGGAACAAACTGAAGAACCAGTTGTTGAAGAAGTTACTTCTGAACCAAGAGAAGAAGTTGTATCTGAAGAACCAGTTACTGAAGTTAAGGAAGAAATTGTTGAAGTTCCTTCTGACGTTCCAGGTAAGAAGAGATATGTCAAGAGAATCATCAGATACATTACCAAGAAGAATCCAGTTACTGGTGAAGAAGAAGTAGTTGAAGAACAAACTGAAGAACCAGTTGTTGAAGAAGTTACTTCTGAACCAAGAGAAGAAGTTGTATCTGAAGAACCAGTTACTGAGGTTAAGGAAGAAATTGTTGAAGTTCCTTCCGACGTTCCAGATAAGAAGAGATATGTCAAGAGAATCATCAGATACATTACCAAGAAGAATCCAGTTACTGGTGAAGAAGAAGTAGTCGAAGAACAAACTGAAGAACCAGTTGTTGAAGAAGTTACTTCTGAACCAAGAGAAGAAGTTGTATCTGAAGAACCAGTTACTGAAGTTAAGGAAGAAATTGTTGAAGTTCCTTCTGACGTTCCAGGTAAGAAGAGATATGTTAAGAGAATCATTAGATGCATTACCAAGAAGAATCCAGTTACTGGTGAAGAAGAAGTAGTTGAAGAACAAACTGAAGAACCAGTTGTTGAAGAAATTACTTCTGAACCAAGAGAAGAAGTTGTATCTGAAGAACCAGTTACTGAAGTTAAGGAAGAAATTGTTGAAGTTCCTTCTGACGTTCTAGGTAAGAAGAGATATGTCAAGAGAATCATCAGATACATTACCAAGAAGAATCCAGTTACTGGTGAAGAAGAAGTAGTTGAAGAACAAACTGAAGAACCAGTTGTTGAAGAAGTTACTTCTGAACCAAGAGAAGAAGTTGTATCTGAAGAACCAGTTACTGAGGTTAAGGAAGAAATTGTTGAAGTTCCTTCTGACGTTCCAGGTAAGAAGAGATATGTCAAGAGAATCATCAGATACATTACCAAGAAGAATCCAGTTACTGGTGAAGAAGAAGTAGTCGAAGAACAAACTGAAGAACCAGTTGTTGAAGAAGTTACTTCTGAACCAAGAGAAGAAGTTGTATCTGAAGAACCAGTTACTGAAGTTAAGGAAGAAATTGTTGAAGTTCCTTCTGACGTTCCAGGTAAGAAGAGATATGTTAAGAGAATCATTAGATGCATTACCAAGAAGAATCCAGTTACTGGTGAAGAAGAAGTAGTTGAAGAACAAACTGAAGAACCAGTTGTTGAAGAAATTACTTCTGAACCAAGAGAAGAAGTTGTATCTGAAGAACCAGTTACTGAAGTTAAGGAAGAAATTGTTGAAGTTCCTTCTGACGTTCCAGGTAAGAAGAGATATGTCAAGAGAATCATCAGATACATTACCAAGAAGAATCCAGTTACTGGTGAAGAAGAAGTAGTTGAAGAACAAACTGAAGAACCAGTTGTTGAAGAAGTTACTTCTGAACCAAGAGAAGAAGTTGTATCTGAAGAACCAGTTACTGAGGTTAAGGAAGAAATTGTTGAAGTTCCTTCTGACGTTCCAGGTAAGAAGAGATATGTCAAGAGAATCATCAGATACATTACCAAGAAGAATCCAGTTACTGGTGAAGAAGAAGTAGTCGAAGAACAAACTGAAGAACCAGTTGTTGAAGAAGTTACTTCTGAACCAAGAGAAGAAGTTGTATCTGAAGAACCAGTTACTGAAGTTAAGGAAGAAATTGTTGAAGTTCCTTCTGACGTTCCAGGTAAGAAGAGATATGTTAAGAGAATCATTAGATACATTACCAAGAAGAATCCAGTTACTGGTGAAGAAGAAGTAGTTGAAGAACAAACTGAAGAACCAGTTGTTGAAGAAATTACTTCTGAACCAAGAGAAGAAGTTGTATCTGAAGAACCAGTTACTGAAGTTAAGGAAGAAATTGTTGAAGTTCCTTCTGACGTTCCAGGTAAGAAGAGATATGTCAAGAGAATTGTCAGATACATTACCAAGAAGAATCCAGTTACTGGTGAAGAAGAAGTAGTTGAAGAACAAACTGAAGAACCAGTTGTTGAAGAAGTTACTTCTGAACCAAGAGAAGAAGTTGTATCTGAAGAACCAGTTACTGAGGTTAAGGAAGAAATTGTTGAAGTTCCTTCCGACGTTCCAGGTAAGAAGAGATATGTCAAGAGAATCATCAGATACATTACCAAGAAGAATCCAGTTACTGGTGAAGAAGAAGTAGTTGAAGAACAAACTGAAGAACCAGTTGTTGAAGAAGTTACTTCTGAACCAAGAGAAGAAGTTGTATCTGAAGAACCAGTTACTGAAGTTAAGGAAGAAATTGTTGAAGTTCCTTCCGACGTTCCAGGTAAGAAGAGATATGTTAAGAGAATCATCAGATACATTACCAAGAAGAATCCAGTTACTGGTGAAGAAGAAGTAGTTGAAAAACAAACTGAAGAACCAGTTGTTGAAGAAATTACTTCTGAACCAAGAGAAGAAGTTGTATCTGAAGAACCAGTTACTGAAGTTAAGGAAGAAATTGTTGAAGTTCCTTCTGACGTTCCAGGTAAGAAGAGATATGTCAAGAGAATTGTCAGATACATTACCAAGAAGAATCCAGTTACTGGTGAAGAAGAAGTAGTCGAAGAACAAACTGAAGAACCAGTTGTTGAAGAAGTTACTTCTGAACCAAGAGAAGAAGTTGTATCTGAAGAACCAGTTACTGAAGTTAAGGAAGAAATTGTTGAAGTTCCTTCCGACGTTCCAGGTAAGAAGAGATATGTTAAGAGAATCATCAGATACATTACCAAGAAGAATCCAGTTACTGGTGAAGAAGAAGTAGTTGAAAAACAAACTGAAGAACCAGTTGTTGAAGAAATTACTTCTGAACCAAGAGAAGAAGTTGTATCTGAAGAACCAGTTACTGAAGTTAAGGAAGAAATTGTTGAAGTTCCTTCTGACGTTCCAGGTAAGAAGAGATATGTTAAGAGAATTATCAGATACATTACCAAGAAGAATCCAGTTACTGGTGAAGAAGAAATAATTGAAGAACAAACTGAAGAACCAATTACTGAAGTTAAGGAAGAAATTGTTGTTGAAGAACAAACAGAAGTACCGGTAATTGACGATATTTCTGAATCAAAAGAAGAAGTTATTGAGAGTGGCAATAATAATGGAAAGTTAGGAATATTTAGAATAATTACTAATAAGATAAAAGAAATGATTTCTCCTTCTAAAAATAAAGAAGAAAAGGAAGAATTAGTAAGTGATGTGGAAACAAGAGAAGTTAAATTTGAGGATTTAGAAAGTAATACTGAAAATGGTGTAAGTGAAAATGATGATTCTGAAAGATATATGCGTTATAGAGTATTTAGTAAAACAGCAAATAGTCATAGAAAGAATAAAAATAAAAGCAAGAAAAGTTTAATTGAAAACGAAAATTCAGATATAAATAAAGCGAAATTAGAAAGAACATTAATTGATGAAGATGAGAGTGTAACATTGGTGAATAAGAAGAATGAAGGTTCGACTAATAGTAAAAAACGAGCTAATGTAATTGAAGAATCATCAGCTGATCATTTACTTACAGAAACATTTGTAGATGATGATTCTATTAATGAAGAAAATTTAGAGAATAAAAAGGAATTTATTGAAAAGAATGATGAATATATTGTATTATCTGATTCCTCAAATAATAGAAAGAAGAAAGGAAAGGAAGTTGAAAGTGTAGAAGCTAGAGAAGTTGAAGTTAATAAAGTAAATAAAAGAAAGGCTGGTCATAAAGGTATTACTGGATATATTTTAGGTTACATAATGAGTATTATGTTATATGTATTTAGAATACTTAAACTCACTGGTAAAGGAAATATTAAATTTATAAGAGATGGAACTAATAAAAGAAATATTAAACTTATAAAAAATGAGAAAGGCAAACAAGAAGGTGAAGAACAAGAAATTAGACGTAATTAAAGTATATTATAAATTAATATACAAAAATATATTATGAATAATTATAATTCAATAAAAAAATTCAATTATCAGTGATTTTAATAATATTTTATTTATTTTCAAATACGGACAAAAAAAAACAAAACAATATACAATAAAAATTATAGAAATAATTAAGCAAAGCGATTAGAATTATCCTTTTGTTTAATTAAAAATGATGTTTTTCATTATTATTGAAAACAAAAAAAAAATAAAAAAATAAATAAATCGACAAAAACAATTTTAATAACAGCATATAAAAAATATTTTATGTTCAATTTAGAATATAAAAAATTTTTTATATTATATAACAAAAGATATAAAAAATAATATTAAAATCATATATAAACAATATTTTATAACATCAATATAAAAAATTATTTATATATTTCAAAAAAAAAAAAAAAAAAAAAAAAAAAAAAAAAAAAGAAAAAAAAATTTAAAATTCACAATATTATTTATGTTATTTTTTTTAAAAGATTTATTAATATTAAAAATTATAATGTTCTATTATGTTATTTATTTATTTAATAATCGAAAAATTTTTATTCGCGTATAATCAAAAATTGACTATTATAAGTTTGAAATACTTTATAAATTGAAATTTTTAAACATTCTATCATTATATATATAATTATAAATTATATATAATTTTTAAACATTCTATCATTATATATATAATTATAAATTATATATATTATAAGTTAATAATATTATTTAAGCTATATTTAATCAAATCAATTTTGAAGGTTTAAAATTAAATTAACCAAATTTTTTTTATTAATTTTAGTCATTATAATTTTTATTATTTGTTTTTATTACCTTAATTACAACATTTTAAAAAATACATGAAAAATTCATATTATTTACAAGAAAAAAAAGTTAATTCTCAAATATAATTTACAAGAAAAAAAGTTATTCATATAATTTTTCATGTAGTTTCTTAAAATATATATTATAATGAAAGTTGTTTATATATTTTATAAATTAAAAAAATATATATATATAAACAAGTACAGTAAATAATAATAATAAATAAAATAAAATAAAATAAAATAAAATAAAAATAAAATTATTTATTAAAAAAAAAAAAAAAAAAAAAAAAAAAAAAAAAAAAAAGCTTTAAATATAGAATTAAAAATTTGAAGAATTAAGCAAAAAATATATTATAATTAAAATTAAATAACAAACAAACAAAAAAAAAAAAAAAAAAAAAAATTAAAAATCAAAGGCAAAAAAAAAATACATAAGGAAAATTAAAAATATATAATAAAAAAAAAAAGAATTAAAAAAAAAATAAAAAAATAAAATAATAAATAAAAATTTTAATAATATAATAAAAAATCTTATTAAATTTCAACATAAAAAAACATGTATGAATTTAAAAAAGCTTTTTTTTTTTTTTTTTTTTTTTTTTTTTTTTTTTATTATTATTAATTATTCATTCTTTTCTTTCTATTGTTCATTCTATTACTATAAAATGAAATGTTATTATATCGATAGTAATAATAATATATAATATTTTTTAATATTATAATTAAAAAGTAAATATTTTTATTTTTATCTTTTATTTCTAAAATTTAATATTTGATAAAATATAGCTTATAATAATGTAATATAATAATTTAATTTTTATTTTATAATAAATATTTAATTATATTTAATATTTAAAAATATATTTAAACATATTAAAATATATATATATATAAAATTTGTGTTTCGGTAATATATTTTAAAATTTTTTAAAAGATGTTACTTCTAGGTTTTATTTCTTTTTTATTTGATAGGAAGGGAAAAATTCCCGCATAGTACAACTTGCCGAAATACATAGTAATTTCGAGCTTTTTATTTTTTTATTTTTTAATTTTTTATTTTTAATTTCAAATGTACTTTTCATCTACATGTATTTTTTATAATAAAATTAATAAAGTTTTGGAAGTGTATTCTCTTCCCTGTCTAAAAAAAAAAAAAAAAAAAAAAAAAAAAAAAAAAAAAAAATTTAAAATTTTTTAAAATTTGATAAAAAATAGCTAATAATCATGTTAATGTTTTTGGAAGGCTATATCAATAACTGTCAAAATGGTATGGTTTTTTTATCAAACTATGCAAAAAACAATATGCAAATAAACTTTAAAAACCCGTTTATTTTTTGAATTCTTTTATTTTTAAAAATTGATTGATTGTTTTTGAATAGTTTTTGAATAGTTTTTTGCATAGTTTTTAATAATAAATATAATTAATAATTTTAATAATAAATAATTTTAAATTTTATAATAATTTAATTAATAATTTAATAATAAATAATTTAATAATTTTAATAATTTTATAATAATTGTTAACACACTTAAATTTATGATTAATAAACAATAAAGCTATAATTATGCTTAGCTTAAAATATCCCCAATTCAACTTAGGGTTTTCGTGGAATATACGTTTACGCTGTGGTTATAAATACAATACTACTATTGCTATTAGAATGGGTAGAGTTTCAGAAGATTGTCCCAAATCTTGCCCCTGTTGTGGCGAAGATAAACAATCTTTTGAACATTGGATTTTTAAATGCGATGCTCTTGCATCTTTTAGATGGAATTCTTTAAATTTCATCGATGATCTCTATGTTTTATTCCTTAGGAAGATTAGAGCGTTTAATCCTCTTTCTTTCTATGACTCTATTTCTAATTTTGAAGATTATATCAATCATTATATATACTTGTTCCTTCTTGGTGGGACTTTAGTTTTAAATGAGCTACATTTCGATAGTGGGGAACAGAGACAATTAAATGAACTACTTTTCAAAGGTTCATCTGAGTCACCTGTTCCAAAAATTGTGGGCTTGGCGGAATTCTTAACAAGTGCAATACCTATCATAAGTAGTTCGTTTGAGCTATTATTTGATAGGTATTGCAAAATACCAAACTTATCCAAGAGCGTCGACGTCGTACTGATAAGGCATAATGATAATACAGGATCGTCATCTATTTCTACGAAGGATGAATCTTGCCCTAGTAGTTCAATAAATGATGAATCCGGGGAGAGTTTAGTGGACACCACACTATCTATTTTAAAGATGTTACTTCTAGGTTTTATTTCTTTTTTATTTGTTAGGAAGGGAAAAATTCCCGCATAGTAGTACAACTTGCAGAAATACATAGTATTTTCGAGCTTTTTTATTTTTTATTTTTATTTTTTATTTTTTAAATTTTTTATTTTTAATTTCAAATGTACTTTATTTATTTTTAATTCCAAAGTAAATATATATATATATATATATATATGTAACTGTAAAGTAATTATTCATTGTTAAAAAAAAAAAAACGCTATGTAAATCATGATAAACTACTTCATTATAAGAGTTAACTATAATAATTATACATATTATTTGAAGGTTACTTATATGATATATACATACATACCTGTTAAAATAATAAATTGAAAGATTACTTCAAGGATTCACAAATTTGATAGAATATAATATATTATAAATATTATTCTGAACCTACTATTCCTATGGGTAATATTTTTTTCCAGAATTCTTTTTCTAATTCTTATCTATCTCTCGACTGTGATAAAACATGAATGAGACGTACAGACATGAAAATCCTTAGTATACGTGACCTTTATATTGGTATCCGCAATTCCTACAGATTCATTAATGATAATTTAGAATATAGATGTTATGCTTTCAGTAAATATAGTTTTCTTTTGGGGATGTTTGATATTCATTAGGAAACATTTATATTCCAAGCAAAAAAAAAGTATAAAGACCTCTAGCGATAAAACAAAAACTGATATTGCTTAATGGCTCAAGAATCATTAGAATAATCCTTCTGTTATTGATGGTGATTTCAACATGACTAAACAGCAACATAAAGATTTTATTCTTATAATTTCTCTTTATGGTTTATTATAGATATGGCTGGTCATCAGTTTACTTGGTTTAATAGTAAAATGAAATTCTTATATTGTTTTTATAGGTGTTAACAATAAGATTTTATTTTTATAATTTCTCTTTATGGTTTATTATAGATATGGCTGGTCATCAGTTTACTTGGTTTAATAGTAAAATGAAACTCTTATATTGTTTTTATAGGTGTTAACAATAAATAAAGAGATTATTTGAAAATTGCTTCTGTATATAACTCTTTTAATAATATCTTTGACCATTTACCATTTATTCTTTTTCTTGTAAAAAAAACATCTCTTAATGGTTTTACCACACCGCCTCCTAATAAGAAAAAAAAAAAAATAGTCTTGTTGAATTTGTAAGGATAGACATTAAAACAGTTTCCACTCATAATAATAAATTCACATGTTTACTGGATGAATTTGAAAATAATAATAATCTGGAACTTTAATGAAATGGTAAAGAAACTTTTTTTATTAACAGTTCAATGAAGTAGGTGATGAAATTCAAATAAGAAGTTCCTAAAGATCTACAGCATTCCATTGCCTTGCTTCCATTAAGAAATTATTTCATGAAAAGCATTTATTTTCAAAAAGGGTTAAAAATTTTAAATTTATAAATGATTTATTTTATCTTTATAAATTTAAAATCTCATGATTTTTGAATGATTTATTTTATCTTCAAAAATCATGAGATTTATTCAAAGAATACATGGCTCTTTATAATTATATCATTAGTAATAAGAAGAATATTAGAATAATTCGATTTAAAAATTTGATTCTTTTTATAGGCGAATATTTTATTAAAAATTGACGCTGAATGTGGTTGTTCTAGACATAAGAAAATCTCAAAACCTTCTTTTTTTCTTTCCCAATAACAGTTTCAATAAAACACCTGGTCATGATGGTATATCAATAGTTTTTTAAAACATTTATCAGAAATGAGGGACTTCTTCTCGTAGTTTTTCTAATCAAGAAGTTACTTATTCCAGTTGCACAAAATGTCTATTATCATTATTTAATAAAATTTGGGATGGTGACTTTCCCTGATAAATGGAATTTCGTATTTGTTTCTTCTATTCCTAAGAAAGGGGATCTTTCAAATTGTAATAATAACCATGATATTTCACTAATCAATGTAGGATTAATGATTATGTCAAAAATTATAACTAAAGGAATTTAGGGCTAGGTTTTTTCTCATGAAATTATTATATCATAACAGTTTAGTTTTATAAATAAAGAAGAATGTAGTAATTTATTTGTCTCCATTTGTGAAATTTTTTTTAATAATACTTATTAAAAAAAATTTTCCAAATAAGAAAGATTAATGATCAATTTACCTTTCTTGCTTTTCTTGATCTGAAAAAAAGCTTATGATTCAGTTCCAATTGATAATATACTTTCAAACTTAATAATATTTGGTATTCATGTCAAGTGCCTTCAGTTCATTACCAATCTATACCTTACTTCGAAAGCTTGTAAAAAATTTTAATGTTATACTTTCAAAAGAATTTCAAATATTTCGTGTTGTTCATTAAGGATACTCTTTATCACCTGTTTTATATAATATATTTATCAATGAATTATTTGATAAATGCAAGTGATATAGTATGATTACTCAAAGAAAAGAATTTTGTAGTGGCCTATATGCTGATGATATTGCTTTGTTGGCCCCTTACAAAAGAAGCACGTAGAATAACAATACACAAATACAATATTTTATTTTAATGTATTTTTTAATAAGTATTATTAAATAAAATTTATTCCTGGTCTAAAAAAAAAAAAAAGTCCTTTATTTATTTATTTTTATTTTATTTTATTTATTTATTTATCTAATTTCATTTTTCATTTTTTTTTTAAAAAAAAAACTAATTTTTTTTTTATTTTTTAATTTTATATTCTGATAAGGAACAAAAAGGGAGTATGGAAGTTTACTATCTAAAAGTAAGTACTAATCGAACATCAAACGTAGTAGAGTTAAGTCAATAAAAATTTATTTATTTTTAAATTACGTTTTAAATTACTATTATTACTATTGTTATTTAAAAAAATTTAAAAATAGAGCATTTTATAAAACAATAAAAAAAAAAGTAATAAAATATAAATATAAATATATATATATATAATTTAATCTTGTTTTGTATTGATATATTTTTTTTGAGGAAAAAAAAATTAAAAGTAATTGCAGGAGTACTTATAGGGAACATTTTTCTAATAAAGCTTCGGTTATTTCTCAAAAGGAAGTTTATTATTATTTCTTGATAATATTTCTTTTCATATATTTAATGTTTGAATATCTGAATAATCATCCGAGTCTTCATCTTCTTGAATACTTCTTTTTTTATTAACATTGCTATCTAAAGAGTCATTATTATTAATACTATTATTATTATTGTTGTTGTTATTATATTGTCATTATTCTGTTAATTATTATTATTGTTATTGTTGTTATTAATATTAATAATAATAATATTATCATCATTGTTATTACTATTATAGTAATTATTATTACTGTTATTGTTGTTATTGATATTAGTATAAGTATTATTATTTTATTATAACTAGAATATATCGATTATCGATGGTTTTAGGAATATCTTTCATAAAGTAAAAATCTCTAGTGGTAATAATAGAATTAGTAGAAATATCTAAAACACAATAATCAGAGGAACTTTCAAGATAACCAAGAGAAATACCTTGTTTAGAGTTATTTTTAAATTTATTAGTTTTAATGATTATTAAAGAAAAATGCTTTATAAACAAACACTTTAAAGTGAGAAATATCAACAAGTCTATTATAAAATAATTCATTAGGAATTTTGAAATTAATACTAGAATGTGAATTTGAGTTATATAAAAAAACTGCACGTTGAAGGGCATAATTCCAAAAAGAAAGGGATTATTTGATGGAATTTAAAAGTGTTTTAACACAATTATTTATATTTTGATTTAACCTTTCAGTGAGACCATTTTATTATAGATAACCAACAATAGAATGTATAAAGGGAATTCCATATTAATTCAAAAATAAGATAACATTTTTATATATATATTTTATTAATAAAATATATATAAATTTAATTTAAATATTGAAAATAGTATATATATAATTATATAATATCAGTTTATTATATTTATGGTCTCTTAAATGAGACACATAATCTGATGAAATATGAAGCTCATACTTAATATTATATAATACATATTTTATTTAATAATGGTATTTTTATTTAATAAAGAAGAATCCCTTTTCTAAATAATAATTATAGCATATATTTTATATTAATTTTATTTAGTAAATAAAATTATAAAGTATATTATGCTTTATTATAAATAAAATTAATATAAAATAAATGCTATAATTATTATTTATAATTAATAATTTTATTTACTATAGTTTAATATATTGATTAGTACTTGGTATATGGTTCATGACAAGCTTAAATGTAGAGTTTTCATGATGTCTTGAAGGTATAAAAGTTTCTATGGTTTAACAGCAAGTGTAGCGCATTTA
Organism: Neocallimastix lanati (nom. inval.); assembly: GCA_016946835.1. Taxonomy (NCBI): domain Eukaryota; kingdom Fungi; phylum Neocallimastigomycota; class Neocallimastigomycetes; order Neocallimastigales; family Neocallimastigaceae; genus Neocallimastix; species Neocallimastix lanati (nom. inval.). The sequence continues at coordinate 579,290 of JACVTC010000043.1, forward strand.
ACTAATTCTAAAGGTGATTTCATTTTTTTGATTCCCTAATCATAAGCTTTACTTAAAAGGTTTTTAAGGGAGAATTTTGTATGAGGCCAATAACAACAAGTATCATTAGCAAATGAGCCACAAAACTTTTTTCTTTTAGTTATTACACCATATCTCTTGTATTTATTAAATATGCTATGAACTGAGGCATTTACTTCATTCCTAAGAAAGGGATCGTTCCAATTATAATAATTATCGTGGTATTTCACTCATAAATGTAGGATAAAAGATTCTCTCAAAAATTATTATTAAGGAATTGCAGACTATGTTTTTTCTCATGGAGTTATTAGACCATTAGAGTTTAGTTTTAGAAATAAAGAAGAATTTTTAAGTTTATTTGTCCCATTGTTAAAGATGAAAATTTAATGATCAATTTATCTTTCTTGCTTTTCTTGATCACCCGAAAAAACTTATGAGTTAGTTTCAATTTATAATATACTTACAAAATTTAATAATATTAAATTTAATAATATTGGTATTTTTGATGACTACAAAAATTAAATTATTAAGAAATAAAAATAAATAAATAAATGAATAGATAAATAAATAAAACTAAATAAATAAATATAAATAAAAAAAATAAATACATAATTTTTTTTTAGACTTGGAAGAGAATATATTACTAATATTTATTAAATAGATAATTATATTTTTATGTATTACATCTTTTAAACAAATATATTATATAATTTAAAGATAAAAAAAAAAAAAATTGTATGTAAAAGATAAAGTAAAATAAAAAATAATAAAAATTAAAAAAAAAAAAAAAAAAAAAAATTAATTAATCATAGAAAATTTAATGTAATAAAGAATAAAAATAAGTTTAAAAGCTAAAATAATTTCGGTGTGATGTATACTATATGTAGTATTTTGGTCGGTCACCATTTAAATCTAAAATAATAAAACAAAGAAGAAACATTTTTAAAAGAGATAGCCTTTTTTTTTTTTTTATTTATTTTTTATTTTATTTTTTATTTATTTTTTTTATTTTTATTTATTTTTTTTTTTTATTTTTTTTTTATTTTTATTTTATTTTATTATTTTTTTTTTTTATTTTAAAGGTACAGGAGTATATAATATATTTAAGAAATTAAAGATAATTCAGTTTTATTGATTATATTCATTAACAAATACCTAAACTATTATCATTTCAACCAATAATAGGAAAAAAAAAAATGACAAAACCATTTATTGTATGTTATATGATGACTACCATTGAATGTCGGTGCTATGCTTGAAAAACTTAAAAGGAGGGGATACTTATGAATCAATTATTGCAAATGAACTTCGTACTCTTACTTTAGTGGATAGAGTAACAGCTGAACTTGAAATGGCTACTGGAAAATTAAAACCTACCGCCATACCAGAACTATTAGGAAAACAAGGTTTTTCAAAAAAAGTAGATTCTGTTTATGGTTTTGATATTATTGTAGATACTAAAAGTAATTTACTTTGAGATAAAGAAAATGAAAATCCTTATTTAATTATAACTAGAGAACAGATTTCCATAGAATATTTAGCTTTACTTGACTCTAAGAATATTTCATGGACTTAACACCTAACCCTCTTGTGGTGGAAAAACAATTAACCTTGCTAAAGCAGTTGAAATATTAGCCAATGAATTCAAAATTGATTGTTTAGCAGTTGTTGGGTCCAGGTATTGATGGAAGATAAGGTTTCTCATCAGCATTTGACGGTCGTGCCACGGACAAAGACCCCATTCAATTAAAATTAAAGGATGCTAAAAAATATGATAATGGTGCTGTCTTATTCAGTTATACAGTATAAAAAAAATAATTATAATTATATATATTGTATCAATTAAAAAAAAAATAAATAAATATGAATAAAACAAAAACAAATGAATAAAAAAAAAAAAAAAAAAAAAAAAAAAAAAAGCAAAAAAACAAGACTGTTAGTATTTCTGTCTGAAATATATTTATTAGGATTACTAATGGTATTATTCTTAAGTTATATCGGTACGACATCGACATTATTGGTATTGAGGGATTTATTAATAAATCGATTAATACTTTCATCTCTAATTTTTTTATTGAGAAAACGTGATTTTTTTGTCCAAGAAAAATATAACATTTTAGGAATATTTTCTTCTAGAACCTTTATAATATATTTAGAACGTCACCATTTATAAAGTAATAAAGAATATGATTTGAAGTGAAGTACAAAATCCATCAATACTGGAGGATATTATTAAGGAATATAAATAAATAAATAAATAAATAAATAAATAAATAAATAAATAAATAAATACATAAATAAATAATAAATAAATAAATAAATAAATAAATAAATAAATAAATAAATAAATAATTTTCTATTTTTTATTTTTTATTTTTAAATTTTTTTATTTAATTTTATTTTTTTAGTTACCTTTTCATTAATAAAATATTTTCATATTATTTTTTATATCATTACTACTATTATTTTTTTTTAAAAAAAAAAGTTCATAAATCTTTTTTTTTTTTTTTTTTTTTTTTTTTTATTTTTAAATTTTTTTTAATTTTATTTATTTATTTATTTTTTTTTATTTTTTATTTTATTTTTTTTTAAAAAAAAAATTAAATGATAGAAAATAAAAAAAGGAAAATCAAAATTAAAAACAAACGGTTAAATATATATATATCTATATTTATATTATTCGATCTTTATATATATATATATATTTATATGTATATACTTTGTGTTTATATTAATTTTTTTTTATTATTACTTTTTTTTTTTTAAAAAATTACTTTCATTTAATAATAATAATTAATTAAAATACTTTTTTTTTTTATTATTACTTTTTTATTTTTAAAAAAATTACTTTCATTTAATAATAATAATTAATTAAAATCATAAAGTATAATATATAAATACCAGAATAATTATATATATACATTATTCTTTATAATGATTAATATACTATTTAAACTTGAATATTAAAATATAATATAAAACTAAATAATAAAAAAAATAAATGTAAACCAATATTAAGAGCTTAATTTCAAATGTTTTTTACACATACTATTGGTGCCATTCCTTCTTTGCCAGAAGTTAAATTTATGGCTTTCATCCAACCATCTTCAAATTCTTCTAAAATTTGAACTTTGTCATTTAATTTTAATTCTAATTCATCATCTAATTTTGGATCATATGGATAAGTACAAGCATAAATTGTTTTATTATTTGCTGCATTTCCTACAGAAGTTTGATCCATAGATGGACTCATAGATTGACTCATTGATTGGTTCATCGATTCACGTCTTGTATCATAACTTACTGAATTATTAACATTAGTTCCAGTGGCAACATTAGTTCCAGTGGCAACAGTAGCTCCAGTGGCAACAGTAGCTCCAGTGGCTGAAGCTGCAGCAATATTGGTAGCTTCTGTTTCAATTGTTGCTATAGGTTGTTGGTATTGATAATCTGGAGTTTGAACTTGACCATATTGATTATCATAAGTAGGAGTTTGAGTGTAACCATAATTTTGGCCATAGTAATCATTATTATTTGGTAATGTATTATAATTATTAGTATTATACGAATTAGTATTTGATAATGTGTTATAAGCATTTGAATTATATGTCATAGTTGAATTATTTTTAGGAACATCTAATGTAGCAAATTGATTTGGAGAAGAAACATTATTTCCATAGAATGGCATTGATTCAGGTCTTGACTTTTTCTTGTTATAAACTAAGAATCCAATAACAGCAACAGCGGCTATACAACCAATAACTACATACATAACTACATTTGATTTTTTATCTTTTTTATCAGCTCCATTTTCTACAAAAGTATTATTATAAAGAATAATTTTAATATACAGTTATAAAAAAAAAATACATACAATATATTCAATATATTTTTCACAAATTTAGATTATTAAATTTTTATAAAGAATATATTTTACCTTTACTATTGATGTTACTTTCAGATTGAATACTTTGATTATTTGTATTTGGATTGTTTATTGTTTGAGTAGTATTATTATTTGCTGGAGTTACTCCATTTGGTGTTAAAGCGGTATTAGGACTAGCTGTAGGTACAGTACCTGGATTTGTAGAAGTTACTGCAGGAACGGATGCTGATGGTTGTTGGCCTAACATTGCATTACATTGACCATTTATTTTTTCTTTTGGTGGATTGTCTGCTGGTTTAAATTTATAATAACAATCCATACATGTCTTATATTCCTCTTTTCTTGTACAGTAACACTTTGTAATTTTAGGTTGCTTATTATTTAATAATGGCCAAATTGGAATATCTTTATTATTACCATTATTTTGGTACAAACAATCATATATTACTTGACATTGACTAGCACATCTATCAAGATCTGCACCACATTTTACAAAATATACAAAATTGATTACAATAATAATGGATAAAATTATTAACTTCATTTTCAAACTTTATTTAATTTGAATTGTATTATATCTGAATTAAATTATATTTTACTTTTCAAATTTTACTTTATTATATATCTTTTTTCTATTTATTTTTTTCTTTAATATATCTTATTATTTCTATTTATATTATTGTTTTTTTTTTCTATTTATATTGTTTTTTTTTTTTTATAACTTTAAGGTTTGTAATTTATTTCGCAGAAATGCTTTATTTGTTTTCACTTTATACTTTCTATATTCTCAATTTACTTCAACAATTAATGATATTTATATATTAGTCACACTTAAATATAAAGAATTATTGAACCAAAATGACATCTAATATTAAAATTTGAATCCAATTTTATAAAATATATTGTAAATTATTATATGCCTAGTATTTTTTTTCTCTTTTTTCTCTTTTTTTCTTTTATGAAAAATTATTGTAACTGATATAAATGTCTTCTATTTATTTATTTCTTAAAATTCTGTTTTATTTTTAAAAATGTATATTATTTTTTCCTTTGAAAAAAAATATTAATACAAAACAAAATTATAATATATATATAAAATTATAAATTGTTTAAAAACTTTTTTTTTTTCTTTGTTTTATAGATCTTTTAAGAAAAAAAAAAAAAAAAGAAAAAAGAAGAAAAGAAAGAAATAAAAAAGAAAAAAAAAATAATATTGTATTTTAAATTTTTGTGTTTAAACTGCAAAAGTTTAATTCTTTATATATATTAATAGGGTTTCAGCTAAAAGTAAATAAAAATAAAAATTTAAAAAAAAAAAGAAGTTCTAACAAAGTGCAATAAAAAAAAAATTAATTAAAGTAAAAAGTTTAAGAAAAAAAAAAAATTTTTTACACAAAAACAAATAAAAAAAAAAAAAAAAATAAAAAAAAAATAAAACCTTGAAATTAATCAATATCAATATTTAATATATTAATAATAAATTGATAATATATACATATTAATTATTGCTATTTAAAATAGCACAATTTGTTAATATATATATTAAATAGAGTTTGTAATAATTGTTATTAGATATACAAAAAAATTTATTGGTTTGATAAAAATTTTTGGAATTGTGCTATTTATTTATATTATCAAAGAATAAACTATGAAATATATAATCAATATAAATATAATATATATGTTTTAAATTTAATATATATGAAATGTTTGTATAACTATATATAGACATTTTATAAATTTTTTTAAGCTAGACTTTTCTTATCATAAAAAAATTTATTTTTTAATATAATAATATATTGTAATATAATATATTAATATAAAATAATAAATAGAATTAAATTAAATATAAAATGAATCATAGTTAAAAAATTTTTTTACTACAAAATATATATTATATAAATCTATAAATAAAATTTTATATTTTATTTTATATTAAATAGTACAAATATATAGTAAAAATATATTCTATGTAATTGATAAATATATTGATATAATTAATAAAAAATAATATTAAGTTCTACAGCAAATAAATATATACTACATATATTAAATATATTATTAAAGATATATAAATTTTGGTCAAAGTGGATGTTATAATCGCATAATTAGACTCCTCAAAAAAATAATACATAATACATAATACATAATACATAATAAATAAATAATAAATAATAAATAATAAATAATAAATAATAAATAATAAATAATAAATAATAAATAATAAATAATAAATAATAAATAATAAATAATAAATAATAAATAATAAATAATAAATAATAAATAATAAATAATAAATAATAAATAATAAATAATAAATAATAATAATATATAATTAAGAAAAATAAATGTATTTTAACAATTAATTATAGTAAATCTAAATTTCAATTATTTTTATATTGAAATTTTAAAATTATGGTTGAATTTTTGATAATGAAACATTTTTATATTATTTATTCAACTCCAAAATTAAAATTTTATTATTCAATTTTTTTAATAACATTTTATTTATATTTCTATTTATTATTTATTATTTATTATTTATTATTTATTATTTATTATTTATTATTTATTATTTATTATTTATTATTTATTATTTAGTATTTATTATTTATTATCTATTTATTTATTATTTATTATTTATTACTTATTATTTTATTTAATTATTTATTATTATTTATTATTTATTATTTATATTTAATATTTATTAATATTCTTCAATAATTGTTAAAATCTATAATGATTATTTATAGCTTTAAAAATTGAATAATATAAAATAAAGTTTTTTTTATAATAAATCATTCATAGCATTAATAAAATATTTAAACCATGTTAATTTATTATCATTATAAATATAATTTTGTTTGTGTTTTATAATTATAAATATAAATTGAATATTTATGATTATTCTATTTACCATATTATATATATGATAAAATAAATATATAAATTTGTTATCTTCTATTATAATAATAATAATAATAATAATAATAATAATAATAATAATAATAATAATAATAATAATAATAATAATAATAATAATAATAATAATAATAATAATAATAATAATAATAATAATAATAATAATAATAATAATAATAATAATAATAATAATAATAATAATAATAATAATAATAATAATAATAATAATAATAATAATAATAATATAAATAATAATAATAATAATAATATAAATAATAATAATAATAATAATAATAATAATAATAATAATAATAATAATAATACAAAACTTGATATAAACAAATAAGAAAAAAGTTATATATTAAAATTACATACTCTTTTTGTTCCTATACCATGTTCATAGAAAAATAATAATAATAATAATAATAATAATTTTGTTTTATTTGTTTCAAAAAAAATATATATATTAACTTAATTTTTGGTACTACATCAAAATTTTATATTACTTTTTGCAACACCTTAAATTAATATTAATACATAATCAAAATTTTATAATTTAAATAAAGACAAATTCAAAATTTTATTATTTAAAGACAATTTCAAAAGATATTTTCAAAGAATTTATATTAATATTTAATTTTTAAATAAATAATAATTAAAAATCAACCATTTTTGATTATATTTATTTGTTAATGCTAATAGTTTATTAGTAAAGTGAATTAGAATATTTATAAAATTATCACACTCATATAAATTTTAATTAAATGTTTTTATATCAAATATATAGGTTTATTCTAAAGTATAGAATTATTTTCAAATAAAGAATAATATTATTTATTGATAGTACTGAAATTGTTAATATTTTAACTTTCTTATTATATTGTTTATTCCTTTAAATAAAAATTTGTATATATAAAAAAAATTGAAGTAAAATAAAGTGAAAAAGGAACAAAAATTTTTAGTTTATTTATTTATTTTCACTTTGGTATAAAACGAAAATAAAAACTTTAATTATTAATTAATTATTTTGTCAACAATTACATAAAAATAAATTAATAAATCATCAATTAATCATTTGATTAATTATCATATGATATATAGTGTGATGTAATGTAACATGATATAAAATAGATTTATGTAATATTATAAATTCTATACAAACACATAAAATTAATGTAAATATAAATTTTATGTTTTGTAAATATGAAAATAAGTTATATTTTGTTATAAACTTCTTATTTTTAAAATAGCTTGTAATTAAGAAGGATTATATAAAACTTTTTTTTTTTTAAATTTATTTACGCTTTTGCCATTTTCAATATTTATATTTATTAATAATATGAAATTATAAATTTTAATAATATTTTAAATTAAATAAAATAAAATTATATAATAAATAAATAAATGAATAAAATTATATATAAATAAAAGCTTAAATAATTAATAAAACTTCTCCAAAAAAGATAAACCGAGTTTTATCACTTTTTCATGTTATTTTACTCAATTATTTTTTTATATTTAAATTATATATATATATGTTTCATTCTAAATTTTTATAAACATTTTATTTTGATATATAAACAAAATAAATAAAAGACTTTAGTTTAAGTTTCAATTATTTAAAATTTAAATAATTGAAACTTAAACTATAGTCAAGTAAATAATAAATCAAATAATGAAAATTTAAATAATAATCATGAATATGATGGATTAAATATAAACATAAATAATTTAGAAATAATAAATAATAACCAATATAATTCAAATGAAATTAATCATTATATAAATAATTCTATAACTAACAACAGTACAAATAGGAATTAAGATATCAAAGTAGCGTACCTTAATGCCCATCTTGATGAAGAAATTTATGTAATGATTCCACAAGGTGACCGCTACTTTGAGAGGGAATATTGACGTCTTAATAAGACATTTATATGGATAAATGTAATTCAGACCTCAATGGAACAGAACAATATCAAAATTTTAATTAAAAATGGATATAAGCAATTGAAATCAGAATAACGTATATTCATAAAAGAAAATAAAAATAAATTAACAAATATAATAGGAATAATAAATAATTTAATAATAAATAATAAATAAATAAATAATAAATAATAAATAAATGAATAAATAAATATAATATTAAATAATTATATATATAATAAATAAATAAATAATAAATAAATAAATAAAGTATATAATAATTTTTAAGAAAAAGTGTTAAATTTTTTTTTAAAAAAAAAAAGAAAATTAAATATGGATTAAAATTTATATTTTTTAAATGAGAAAATAAAAATTTAGTTAAAAATAAAAAATATAATAAAGAACAATTTATAATATTTAATTGAATTCTATCTTATATTAAAAATTGAAATTAACCGTTTATAATTAATACAATATGAAAATATATTAATTAGTATTATATGTAATTTATTATTCTCTTTTATTATTCGTCATTTTCCTTTTTTAGGTTGATTTTCCATTATTTTATGTTACACAAGCGGTGAACAAAAAATTATTAAAAAATTCTTTTTTTTTTTTGTATTATTTCAATTACTGTTATTTAATTAATCATTATTTAAATTAATCATTATTTAATTAGTATTAATTATTGATAAATTTGTTATTATTAATATTGTTATTATTATTATTATTTTATTGTAAATATATTTTTATTTTTATTTTCATTATTATTTCTTTTTAAATAAAAAAAAAACTTTATTTTTGACAATTTAAATGACTCTTTGAAATATATTAAAATTATATTAATAATAATAATCCGTTAATTGACTTTTATGAATATATAAAATTTTTTTTTTCTTTTTTATTTAAAAAAAACATTTATCTTTATTTCTAAAAAGAACTTTTGAAGTTTTGTATTTATGTTCTATTTTTTTTTCTCATTTATTTTTTTGTTGTTTTTGATTACAGTAAATTCTTTTAAGAATATATATACCTTTAAAAATTATTGATTCCATAAAGATTTAAAGTTTTTTTTTTTTTTTTTTTTTTTTTTTTTTTTTTTTTTTTTTATTTATTTATTTTTTTTCTTTAAATTGAAAAAAAAATCTTAAAAATTATAACATCAAAATCAAAATAAGCATTTTTATAACAATTTTTTATATACAATAATTTATTAACTATCAAAATAAGGATAACTCATATATATAAACAATAATTTTGTATAAAGATTTTAAAGTCATAATTAGATAAATTTTAATTTCAATTATATCATACATTTGAAAATATTAATTTTATAATAAACAATTATGAAATTTAACAATTATATATTTATAATAGCATTTTTATTTATTATTGAGATATATAAAACAAACAGTAGACCATATTCAAGCTGGGAATCTTCTTCATCGTGGTCATCACATACTTCAGAAGATGGAACTGTTTCTTTAACAACTAATGAACATTCTTCATCTCAAGTTGATGGAAAAACTGTTTCTGAGGTTAATAAATCAGATACCACAGTGACAAAACCCGATGGTTCTATAAGTCATAATAGTTCAAATAATAATTCAAAACCTAAATCACCATCTCAACCAAAGCCTGCACCACAGCCTCAACCACAACCACAACCACAACCAAAACCACAACCAAAACCAACAACTAAAAAAACAATAAGAGCGACAACACAATCTAGACCTAAAACGTCAGCAAAAAGTGCACCATCATCAGTTCCCATACCACCAAGTCCACCATTAGTACCCAATCCACCAGTAGTAGATACTCCAACCACAACCACAACCGCAGTATCAGTACCATCTACAGATGTAATAATAGACGAAACCATTACCAATGTTTGTGCTGAACAATGCTTACAAATTTTTAGTAAATGTAGATATTTCGGTACCTTATCAAATTTAAATGATGTTAGTTTGAATGCTATTTATCCACCACCAACTGGAAGTTTTGGAGATTGTTTATGTAAATCAGACCAAAATCATGTAGGTTTTTATTATGAATGTGCAAAATGTTTACAAACCAATTCTAATAATTCAAATTCCAGTATTACTGATCAAAATGTTAAGTCATCTTGTCAAGCTTTAGGATCGAATACAGCTACTGATTATAATTCTAGGGTTATAAAGATGGACAATTCTGCTCAGAATATAGAAGAACCTAAAAAAGGTGGTTTTAATAAAACAAATTTAATTATTATTTGTTCTGTTGTTGGTGTTGGTCTGTTTGCATTTGGGGGATATAAACTTAACCGGTATATTCAAGATAAAAGAAGAGAAAGTTTACCAATGTATTAATAAATTTGTGCATATTTTAGTCATGAATTATATAAATATAAATCCGAAGCATAAAAAAAAAAAAAAAAAAAAAAAAATTTAAAAAGAAAAAAAATATTTATAATCGTTTATTAATTTTTATATATGTTTTTTTTTTTTTTTTTTTTTTTTTATATATATATATTATTGATATAAATATTTTATATATAAAATATTGTATTGTAAATATAGAAGTTTTTAAAGTTAAAGTAAATAGAGAAATTATTTAAATAATAATAATAATAATAATAATAATAATAATAATAATAATATATATATATATATATATATAAGTTATAAATTCATTTAAATTAGAATTAATATTTTTTTTTTATTTTATTTTAATTTTTTTTTTTTTTTTTTTCCAAAAAAAAAAAGAAGAAAAAAATATGAAATATTGTTATTATATATATATATATATAAATTAAATAATATCTTAACAAGAAATTTTTTTTGTAGTAATAATAATAATTATTTTTTTTTTTTTTCTCATTGTTTGAATTATAAATATAAATAAAAGTTTTAATTAATATTATTAGTAAAAAAAATATAAAAATATACATTTATTCATGTTTATTTTTTTTTTTTTTTTTAAGTATTATTATTGATAAAAAATATTTAACTATTTTATTTTATTTTTATTTTTATTTTTATTTATTTTTTTACTGTATTTCTATTATATTTTTATTATATTTAATTTTTTTTTCTATTTTACTGGTTATTTTTTATATAAAAAATTAATGTAATGTCAATATTTTAAAAACATTATTTTTACGTTTAGGACAAAGGAAGAGAATATACTGTTATAGTTTTTATTAATTAAAATTAAAATAAAAATAATTATCATAATAAATAAATAAATAAATAAATAAATAAATAAATAAATAAATAAATAAAAACATTGTTATTTTTATAAAAATATGAAATGTGAATATGTGCAAAAAAAAAGAAAGTATATAATCATAATTGAAATAAATAAAATTTATTAAAAATATTTATTAAAATATATATATATATATATATAAAATTAAATAAATTAAAAAAGTTAACATACTGTGAAATAAATGGTGAGCCACTAAACCTCGAACCAAGAAATATATATTATTAAAAAATATAATTTCTATTGATTCCATAGATTCATTGAGTGTTTAGATTTCATCAATGACTTCTTTTTTTTTTTTTTTTTTTTTTTTTTTTTTTTTTTTATTATTATTGTGAAGAATTAAAAGGTTAATTTAAGAGAAGCTTAAATTTAACCAATTTATTAAAAGTGTAATTTTATAAAAAAAAAAAAAAAAAGTCATTAATGAATTCTAAACATTTTTTTTTATTTACCTAATAATTAGATGATCCTTTATTTATTAGATATTTCACTTTTTTTTTTTTTTTTAATCTTTCATTTCTGATAGAAAAATTATATATAATTCTGTTTTAAATTATAATTATTTACATTTAGCATTTTTATTCTATTTTATTTTATTCCATTTTTATCTTTATTATATATTATATATATATATATTATTTTATACTAATATAATTATTTACAATATTTTTTTTTTTTATCTACAGATCTATATTTCAATAATATTATACTATTAATAAATATTAAATGAGAAATAAGAAAAGATAAAAAAAAAGTTATATAATATATATATAGTATTAAAGTATAAATTATTTAATGAACTAATGAAATATTAATAATATTAACAAAGATAATAAAAAAAATTCTTTTTTCTATTAAAATTTTATTGTTCGTAAAACTTTTTTTTTTTTTTTTTTTTAAATTTAATACATTGTAAATTTTAAAATTAAATAATAAAAATAATATAATAATAAATAATCTATTTGTATTTGATATATATATATAATTTATATAATTTATATATATATATAATTTATATATATATATTTATTATTATTATTATTATAAATATTATTATTATTATTATTATTGTTATTATTAAGGATTTATGCTTGTTTTCTCTGAATTTTATGGTATTTCCTCTTATTTTATATATCAATTTCATTTTTTTTATATTCAATCCTTTAATAAATAATATTTATTTAGTTATTATTTTTTTATTTTTATTTTTAAGGATTTATGTCTCCTTAACACAAACTTTTGGAGCCATACCTTCTTTGCCAGTAGTTATATTTTTTACTTTCATCCAACCATCTTCATATTCTTCAATTATATGTACTTTATCATTTACATGTAATTCTAATTCATCTTCTAATTGTGGATCATACTTATATATCACAATATATTTACCAGTATTATTTGTTGTAATTGGTCGAGAGCTTGGGTTTATTGATTCATGTCTACTTAAATATTGAGTAGGTGGTGATAATGGTTGGACTGTTCCATTATTTTTTAAAGGATATTGATTACCATAATTTTGATTTTGAGAATATCCATAATTATTATTTTCTTTTCCATAATATTGATTATTATAATTTCCTGATAAATTGTTTTGACTTTCAGACATTTCTTTTGATGGAGCTAATGTGTCATATTGTTGATTTGTATGTATAAATTGAGGACCTAATACTATATTTCTTATAGGATATAGTCTTACCTTTTTAACTCTTAAATAATAGGCATAACCAGCTCCACCAAATAGTGCTACTATCCCAATAATAATAAATCCAAGATATTTTCCTTTCTTTTCATAATCTTCCAAATTTTCAGAATCTATATATATATATATATAATTATATACATTATTCGTTTTATTAAATTATTAATTTGAACAGTTATTACTGATTTTCTCTTTTTTTTTTTTTTTTATTAATATACTTAAGTTATTATATATATAATTTTAACTCAACTACTACTACTACTACATATTTATTATATATAATATATATATTATTTATTATATTATAAATACTAACTTAAATTTTTAGTTTCTGTTGGATTAGCAGTATTACTAGTAGTTTCTGATGTTTTTATTGTACTAACAGCCTCAGTTGTAACCGATGCACTCAATGCATTCACAGTGGTAGGAATAACAGAAGTAGTATTTGATAATAGATTACATCGTATATTTACTTCCTCTAGAGAATACTGCTTATTACCAGTTTTGGTGCCATAACAATTTAAACAATTAAAATATTTATTTCGATTTTCACAGAAACATTGGCCAAGGCTATTTTCTGGAGGAAACGGTGTGAATACTCCAGTGATACTATTTTTTTCTAAACAGAGGTCTATTGGTTCTATGCATTCTAATGGACATAAATCACTATATATATTGTTTGCGGAAACAATATATATAGTTTTTATTGCACTAATAAAGAATATCTTTTATTTTATTTTTTTTTTTTTTTTTTTTTAAATTTTTTCATTTAACGGAAAATAAAACATAAATATATAATATATTATATTTTATTAATTATATTATTTATTATTGCAATTATAATATTTTGGTAATATTTTAAAAAATTTTTAAAAAATTCTATTTTTTAATTATTATATTAAATTTTACTACTGTGTGAAAAAAACAGAATATAAAAAAAAAAATTTTTTATATATGAAGTTTATTTCGTTGAAAAATATCATTTTTCACTTTTATAATAATAATATATCCAAGTAAAAATTAAAAGTTATAAAGTTATATATATATATTATATCTATTTACTCTTTTTGTTTTTATTTTTATTTTTTAAAAATTTTTGTTGTAAAAAAAACTATTTATTCTTTTTATTTTTATTCTTTTTGTTTTTATTATTTTTCTTTTTTTAAAAAAAATATATGTTGTAATTATTTTTAATAATTATAATTCCTTGCTTGCTGAAATTATAATTTCTGGCTTATTTAATTAAAAATTTTCAATATTACTATTATGTTTTTTTTTTTTTTTTTTTTTTTTTTTTTTTTTTTACTATGTAATTGTTATGAAAAAAAAAAAAAAGAAAAATGTTTTATTATACAAATTTAAAGATAATTATATTTGATTTTATTATGCATTTAATATTTTATTATAATATTTTTACTTTTACTTTTCCTTTTTTTTTTTATGTTTGAAAATATTGAAAGTAATTATTTATTTATATATTTATTTTTGTTTTTTTATGTTTTTATGTTTTTATTACTATTATTTGTTACTTATATATATATGAAATTGAAATATTCACTAATTGGAATTTTCTTTCTTTTTTTTATGAAATTTAATTTAAATATATCTTTACCTTTAAATCTACTTTCATGGTATAAAATAAAAATATATATAAGGAAAAAAAATATATAAAAAATTTTTAAAGGTAGTATATTATAATAAAAAAAAATACTATACAATACTTCTCTTATATAAATAAATAAAAAAATAAAAGAAAAAGAAAAAGTTATAATTATTCTTTATGTATAATATTAAATCAATATATTAATGTTAAAATAAATATAATTCTTCCATTATTTTTAATTTATAGATGCTTTTTTTAATAGTTCGATAATATTAAATATTAATTAAATATATTTTTATAATGTAATTTAATATAAAAATATTATTAATTATTAAAATTTAATTACATTAAAAAATTATTTATATATATAAAGATTAAATAAATAAATAATGATATAGAATACAAATAAAAACTTTAATTAATATAAAAATTAATTTATTATAAACACATAAATATATTAAAAATTATGTTAATTGTAAATTGGTAAATTATTATAATTGTGGCTAGTGAAAATATCATTAGAATTTAGGAAATTAATGATAACATAAAAATATGAAATTCATTGTGTATTATTAATAATTTATTATATTAAATAACTTTTATTTTATTTCTAATATTTATTATATTTTATAACATTTAATTATGTATATATATTTTATTAAACTTTATATTTTATTATATGAAAACTTTATTATAAATTAGTATAAATGTAAATTATTTTATATTATGTAATTGTTAAGTTGTTAATTAACTAATTATTATTACTAAATAAATAAAAATAAATATTAAAAAGAATATAATCGCTTCTCCCAAAAAGTGGAAATTAGAATCGAGTTATATCAATTGGTGGAGATATCGGTTCTTTTTGAGGAGGAAGGATATATTAAAATAAAGAATATTATTTTTTTTTGATTTTATTGTAATAGTTGGTTATTTATAAAAAAAAAAAAAAAAAAAAAAAAAAAAAAAAAAAAAAAAAAAAAAAAAAAAAAAAAATTTTTTTTGAAGAAATTGAAGTTTAAGAATATTAATTATAAGTTAAAATGGAAGAATTTATAAAAATGAACATGCTATCTAGCATGCTTCAAAACATTATCCACATCAACGACGAAAACCATGACGTCGAGACGTGGTATATTCAAATGAAAGCCTTCAAAGATATGCATAAAATATCTGAAGGCGAAGAGCTTTATAGATACTGTGCTATGACTGTGCAAGGTAAAGGTCTCAGGAGTATCACAGACAATATTATCAGAGTCAGTGACACAGAAATTTCTTATCCATGTTTAGAACAAATGAAAGAACATATTCTGAAAGCATACAATATGGACGTATCGCCGGAAGATATCATTGACCAGCTTAAAGACATGAAAATTTCAGTCGATGATAATCTCAAGGAATTTAATTTAAAATATTTAGATCTTTATAACAAATTATCCATTTCAGAAAAATTAGCTATTACTTATAAAGATTACTTGAACTCTATTGAATACAAACATCAAGCGTATAAAGGTGTCTGGTTAGCTGGAAAAATGGAAATTCCAAAAGCCATGGAAATTGCCGAAAGACATGAAGATTTTGTTATTAAAAATAAACAAAAAATGGAAGTAAAAAGAAAATCTAACCCTAACCCTAATAATCAGAAAAATTTTAATAGTCAATATAAAACAAAAAATTTTTCTACGAATCCATTGGAGACTAAACCAAAAATTAAAGTTAATGCTTGTTATTGTTGTGGAGATTCTGGACATTTTAAAGCTGAATGTCCTGAATTCATTAGACAAGAATATTTAAGATATAAAGAGTTAGTAGAAAAATTAGATCAAAATAAAAAGGATTCTTTAAACTTTTAAATGAGAGTTCGCGACCTCTCGTTAATCAAAACGCTCGAACATTTGTTGTAGACGCTACCAAAAGAAAAAGACTTCCCTTAGAAGATCAAGAAGAAATTTCAAACAAAAAATTAAATAGTAGACCATCTTCTCCTAACTTATTAAAGGAAATAGATAATAATAATTTGAATTCTGTAAAAGACCATAAAGAAATTAATAAAAATAATAATCAAAATTATATTAAAAGTTCCGATAGTGTCTATAAAAATTCAGTGTTTATAAATAATAATAATAAAAACGCGCCTTCAATAAACATTTCAAATGCTAAAAATAATAATGATAATATTATGGAAATAAACAAAATAAATTCTAACTCCGAAATTATATCAAATGAAATGTCAGGTGACCATCAAAAGATTTCTGATTCAAATTTAAATACAAATATAAAGAAGGTTACACAAAGCAAAAAGGTAACGTTTGTTGATGTTCCCCATGGTAATACTAGAGTGGAAAAACATATTAATATGGTTCAAAAATTAAATATTAAACCATATAACTTAATTGAGGACATTGCGAATACCAAATGTAACATTAATATGGGACAACTTTTAGATTTGGTTCCTAAAGCACGTAGTGACCTAACCAAAAGCCTTCGAGCAGATAAAGTTAAGTTAGTGAGTTCCATAGATTTTTCGGAGGAGGCCAATAAAACACCTAATAAGGATGGAATTATTAAAGATGAGG
Source organism: Neocallimastix lanati (nom. inval.) (assembly GCA_016946835.1). NCBI lineage: Eukaryota > Fungi > Neocallimastigomycota > Neocallimastigomycetes > Neocallimastigales > Neocallimastigaceae > Neocallimastix > Neocallimastix lanati (nom. inval.). The sequence continues at coordinate 597,172 of JACVTC010000043.1, forward strand.
ATATTGGACTAGTCAGTTGCAAGGTTGATAATACTTCAGGTAGACTTCTTATTGATTCTGGTAGTAATTTAAATCTAGTATCTACCTCTTATTTAAATAGTCTTCCAGGTCAATACGAACAAGTGGGTTACTGTCGTGGACGTATTTATGAAGCCTTAGGAGATAATACTGTGGCAGATACAATAGTTGTTCGTTTAACTTTACATATTAATAATTTTTCTCTTACCGCTAATTTTTGTGTGGTAGAACATGATATTATGTACTTTGATTTGTTAATTGGTCTGAAAACTATATTTTCAAATTCTTTATTTATCCACCCCTTATGTGCTACTCTTTGTCGATTCCTAGATAAAACTAATTTCGTAACTATTGCGCCTCTTATTAAAGAACAAGATGATGATATAATTATTTGTTTTCTTAGATGTAAAAGACATGAAAAATTGATAAATACTTTTAGACTTGAAGAATTAAGTGATAATGATGAATTCACTCCTACATCAAATTCTTCAAAGAAAAATGATATTTTAAGTCCTAAAGAATACATAAATTCACCACAATTTCTTTTATCTTTAGACGAAGATTGTAAAAGTGATATAGTCAATCTATTAAATTCATATATAGATATAGTTGCTACTTCATCCGATGATTTGACACCTTCAGATTTAGGTCCTCATCATATACAACTAGTGGAGGGAGCTAAACCTGTGAAAAGTAAATTTTATAAACTAAATAAGTTTAAATCAGATATTGTTAAAGAAGAAATTCTCAAACTTTGGGAAAATGGTTTAATTGCTCCTGCTAAATCTTCATGGTCTTCACCTATTGTACTAGCTCGTAAGAAAAACGGAAAATGGCGACTTTGTAGTGACTACAGGAAAGTTAACGATTTAACTGTCCCAGACGTATACTCGCTTCCAAATATAGAAGAAATATTCGATAGTCTGGCTGGTGCAATTATTTTCTCCACTCTAGATTTATTCTCAGGATATCATCAAATTTTAATGGCTGAGGATTCCATCGATATTACTGGTTTCACTACAAAATTTGGGAATTTCGTATATAAAGTCATGCCATTTGGTCTCACCGGAGCCCCAGCGACTTTTCAAAGAGAAATGAATTCCATTCTTATAGAACTATTAGGAAAGTCTGTATTCGTTTTTCTTGATGATATTTTAATATTCTCTAAAAGTAAGGAAGAACACTTAACTCACCTTGAACAAGTTTTTAGTATCTTCAGGAAACATAAAGTTAAACTTAATATAGGTAAATGTCACTTCTTTAAAGAAAAAGTAGAAGTTTTGGGCCATATGGTTACCAAAGACGGTTTAACTACAATGGAAAGTAAGGTTGAGGCTGTTAAAAACTGGAATCGCCCTAGCAATATCAATGAAGTTCGTTCATTCCTCGGTACTGTTGGTTATTATAGAAAGTTTATTCCAAATTTTTCTAAGCTAGCTGCTCCCTTAACAATTCTTTTAAGAAAAAATTGTTCTTTCTTTTGGGGGGAAGAACAGCAGTTAGCGTTTGATATTTTAAAATCTGCTTTAATCAACGCTCCGATATTAAGATTCCCGGACTACAGTAAACAATTTATAATACGAACTGATGCGTGCGCTGAAGGAATTGGAGGTGTTCTATTACAAAAGGACGAGGATGACGGAGTGGAATATCCTATTCATTATGTTAGTAGGACACTAACAAAGGCGGAGAGAAACTACAGCACTACAGACTTAGAAGGCACTGCTGTATATTATTGTGCTGAAAAATTTAAACCCTATATTTCTGGAAACATGTATGAAACTTTATTATACACTGATCATAAACCACTGGTGGGATTATTTAAAAACAAAGAACCCAATAATTTGCGTCATATTAGATGGTGCATATTAATAAGTATGTTAAAGATAAAAATTTTATATGAACCAGGGAAAAAGAATTCTTTGGCTGATGCTCTATCCAGAATTAAAAGACTAAATGAGGATATAAACAAAACAGCTCATAAAATAATAAATACCGAACCAGGACAAATGGAAGAAAATAAAAATAAAAATATAGAACAAAATCTAAAAGATAATATAGATATAAAAAGCAAAATAGAAGAGATCAATGAATTAGAAGAATCTAAAAAGATGGACTGTGATTCAAGAAAAGATAAAAATATTGCGATCAAAGAAAAAAATTTTTCTATTAAAAAAAATAAAAATTTTTCAGACAAAATTTCAAAAATTTCTAAAATTTCAAAAAATAAAAATATGAGGGAAAATTATGGGTATATAGAAAATTTTCAGGATCCTAAAAAGAAAAATGGAAACTTCGAAAATTTTTCGATTGGAGACAACCATGTTAATATACTAAATACTACTATTAATATATGTCCAAATGAATTAAATAATATAATTAATAATATATTACAGGATAATGATAAAATATATAGTTGTATTAATCATAAAATACATATATTTGAAATAAATGTAAATAAATGTAATAAAGAAATAAATCAGTTGAATAGGTTAAAACAAATGGTACAAGATTATGTGAATAATAAACTGGATAATATAGAATCTTATATATTAGAATTTAATAAAAATAAATACAATGATGTTACTACTTCTGAATTAAAGGATTATAAAGATAAACTTTACCAACAAAGGAATAACATATTAGAATACATTAATAATATAGAACAAAAGAAAATTAATGGAAATTATAATTATAAAATATCCACGGTGAATATGGAGAATGAAGAGGAACAATCCAAATTAAATGTAACTGAATTTATGGAAAAGTTTTTAGAGGAAAATATTGTTGAAGAAAATGGAGAAAAATATATTATTGATAACGGTCAATATAGAAAAATCATAGAAAAAGAAGAAGATAAATTTAATTTAATTCTTAAAGCACACTCAATAGGCCATGAAGGATTTGAGAAAACATATGAGAGATTGAAGAGGACAAGTTATTGGAAGGGCATGACGAATGATATAAGAAGATTTCTAAAATTATGTACAACATGCCAGTTAAAGAAAAAGAACGAAACACCGGACCCTACAGAAAAATATGCGACTCAAGTGGAAGCGCCGTTTACGCATCTTGGATTAGATATAATAGGTCCTCTGCCAATTACTGAACGTAATAATCAGTATATTATAGTAATTGTAGACTATTTCACTAAATGGGTTGAAGCAGAACCCACAGCAAATGTAACTGCAAAAGATGTAGTATATTTCTTAACCAAAGTTTTTGCTAGACATGGTACTCCAAGTGTGATAACTACGGATAATGGTACTCAATTCTCTGCTGATTTTACAAAAATATTTTTGGATTTATATGATGTATATATCAGATTTATTACAACATATCATCCAGAATCTAATGGTCTGACTGAAAACAGAAATAGAGAAATTGGTAAGTTATTAAGACTTCTTGGAGCTAAAGAAGAAAATTGGGACTTAATTTTACCTTCTGCTCTTTGGGCTTTAAGGACTGCCAAAAATTCAGTAACGAAGTATTCTAGCTTTGAATTGCTTTATGGTCGAAAGGATTTACAACCATTTGAACTTGCTACCACGCTACCAACTTCAAATGTATTAGGATCCAAAGAAGAACAAATGGATCTTAGATGCATGTGAAAATTTGAAGAAAAATAATCAATATTGGACTCAAAGAAAAGAACAAGAAACTCGTTTTAATAAACAAAATGAAATAAACGTTGGAGATCTAGTTAAAGTCAAAAATTTTACAAGACATAAGTTGGAACCTTATTTTGTCGGACCCTATAAAGTTATTAGGAAACAATTTATTACTGTTAGTTTAGAAGATCCTAATTTGAAATTAAAATTAGAACGTCCAGTGCATCTCAAAAATGTTATAAAATTTAATACAACTATGGTATAGTTGTATCTAAAGGAGGGACGAATGATATAGAATACAAATAAAAACTTTAATTAATATAAAAATTAATTTATTATAAACACATAAATATATTAAAAATTATGTTAATTGTAAATTGGTAAATTATTATAATTGTGGCTAGTGAAAATATCATTAGAATTTAGGAAATTAATGATAACATAAAAATATGAAATTCATTGTGTATTATTAATAATTTATTATATTAAATAACTTTTATTTTATTTCTAATATTTATTATATTTTATAACATTTAATTATGTATATATATTTTATTAAACTTTATATTTTATTATATGAAAACTTTATTATAAATTAGTATAAATGTAAATTATTTTATATTATGTAATTGTTAAGTTGTTAATTAACTAATTATTATTACTAAATAAATAAAAATAAATATTAAAAAGAATATAATCGCTTCTCCCAAAAAGTGGAAATTAGAATCGAGTTATATCAATAAATAATAAATAAATATATAATTAAAAAATAAATAAATAAATTAATAAAAAAAATTAATAAATAAAAACTTTGTGTAACAATAAAATTTCATATTAATTCATATTTTTGTGTAATTTTAATTTAAAATTTAAACATGTCGACTTTTTTTTAACAATCTTGAAATTTGAAAATATTATTGGCTACAATTGATTTAAATTTTAATGTCTTTTTGATTTTTGTTGCAACTAAAGGCTTAAGGTAAATTTTTTTTTTTTTTTTTTTTTTTTTTTTTTTTTTTGAAACATTTATATCTTAAAAAAATTTATTCATCCTCATTAAAATATTGTTTGAGAAATATTGTTTTTCAGAAAAGGGTTGTCATAGATTTCAATATATTAACTTTTTAGTACATTTTATGTTAAGTTTCATACTTCGTATGAGATTACATAATAATATTATCAAATTTATAAAACTTTACAAAATAATATAATTTTTTTATATAAATAGTGAAGTAATATAAAAGAGGAATGTATTAATAGAAGAAAAAAAAAAGAAAAAGAAAATAAAATTAAGAAATAAATAGCTTAGTTAACAAAAAAATCCCATTTTTAATATTTATTATAAAAATTATATTTATTCTATTTAACCTATAAAAAAAAAAAAAAAAAAAAAGCCATTTTTTACATTAAACCGAAATCATTAAATCGTGTGACATTTAAATTACAGCAATTTCCTAATATTTATTTATTTTAATGTTTAAAGATATTACTAAAAAATAAAAGATAAAAGAAAGTAAAAAGTAAAAAAAGAACTTTCTTAAAAAAAATTCAAAAATAAAAACAAAAATATTAATTATTATAAAATAAATATATAATTAAAAAGAGTAATGAAACTAAATAAAAATTTTAAAATTATAGTTTCATCCTTTTTTATTTATTTATTTTTATTTGTTATAATAAAATAAAACTTTTATATATAATTATACTTATAATAATTTTATTATAACACATTCACTTATATATTTATAGAAAAAACTTTTTTTTTTTTTTTTTTTAAGGAAATAAATGTTTTAAAATTATAAAAATTTCCAATTTTTAAATTATAGTTTCTATGAAATGTTTTATATACAATTTCCAATTTTTAAATTATAGATTCAATGAAATGCGTTATATACAATTTTAATATTTGTATTGACTATATATTTTTCTTAAATGTTTTTTTATAAAAAAAAAAGTAAAAAAAAAAAAAAAGTAAAATATATTTTAAATATAGATATATTGGTATTTTTATTTAAATTATTTTGTTTTATTTTATTATTTTTGTATTTTTATTTATTTATTTATTTTTAATTATAGGTTAATTGGAATAATACAAGATTAAAAAATAAAAATTAAAAAAAAATATATATATATATATATATTCATACATATATAAAGTATAAAATTAAATATAGAGTATATTTAATATTCTTATTATTAATATTTTAAATCTATTCAATACTATAAAAAAAAAAAAAAAAAAAAAAAAAAAAAAAAAAAAAAAAACATTAATCGCATAATCAATCCAAACTAAATAATATTAAAAGAAAGAATTATTTAAACTACTTTTCAATATTTAATTTAATAAATAAATAAATAAATAAATAAAATGAAATAACAACAAAAAAAATGAAATAAAAACAAAAAAAATAAAATAAAAACAAAAAAATAAAATAAAATAAAAAATAAAATTTCCGAAAAGATGTCCCCTAAAATTTAAAACATCATTAAAATTTTTTTAGAATATGGAAATAAATCAATTGTTTCCCTTATTTATTTATTCATTTATTTATTTTTTAAAAATATATATTATTTATATAATAAATAAATGAAAACTAATTATTATTTGTAAGTATCAGAAGATTTTCTTTAATTTCTATATATAGAGAATGAAGAGAATGATATTATTAAAAATTGGGTAATACCAACCAATATTATATTATTTATTATTTATTTATTAATTTATTTATTATTTATATATTATTATTTATTTATTTATTTATAGTTTTTTTTTTTAGTGTTTTTAAAAAAATTATTAATTAAATTATCACATGATAAATCATTGGAAATATATGTGTTGTTAAACATAAATCTACAAAAGGATTAAGTATAAATATAACAAGAGAAAAATTAAACGTGATGTACTTTAAATTATTACTTTTCAACATAATTCTAATGATTATAGTATTCATTTAATATTTATAAAAATAATAGATAATTAAATTTTTTTTTTTTTTTAGATATCTTTGATTACTATCATCATCATATTTATTTTTTCTTAAATTTTTTTTTTTTTGTTTTCATGTTTTCATTTTTAAACAATCATTATTATTTTTTAATTTAAATATTATACCTTAGAAAAAAATATATATATATATATATATAAAAACCTTTTATTTCTCTTGATAATGTATATAGAATATTTATTAATAAAGTGAGAATTTTTATGTATGTACATTTATTTATATTAAATGAAATAAATTTTTTTTTTTATTTATATATACTATGTATTTTTTTGTATTTTTAATTTATTTTTTGTTTATAAAAATAAAAATAAAAAAAATATATAATGCGTTTCATTCATATAATAATAATAATGGTATGATTAAATTTAAAAATTAATATATATATATATATATTTTATTGTTTAAATTAAATCTTGGTTTCATTTACATAATTATAATGATAATGATTATAATTATTAAAAGTAAAAGTAAAAATTAAAAGTTATATATATAAATATTTAAATATATATTATCATATATATATTATGATAATGACATTTTAGATAAAAAAAAATATAAAAAAATTAAAATTAAAATAAAAAAAATATATTAATATATATATATTTATATAAATATAAAATTAAAAGTTATATATATAAATATTTAAATATATATTATCATATATATATTATGATAATGACATTATAGATTATAAAAAAATTAAAATTAAAATAAAAAAAATATATTAATATATATATATTTATATATATATAAGAAAACAAAAAAAAAAAATAAAAAAAAAAAAAAATTAAATATTTCATTTTTCATGTTTTATGTTTTATATAAATTATATTAAACCAATTTTTGAAAGTTAAACCCAATTATTCAATATTTTCTAATATTTCTGATAAAACGGTGGCGGATAATGGAATATAATATACATCAGAATTGGCAGTTACTTTTCTGTAGATAATTTTATGATCTTTAAATTCAGTTAATTGAGTTCTAAAGGTAGTTTCATTACTTACCAAAAATTTTTCTAAACATAAATTATAATAGGCAGAATGAGAAAGACCTAACGATTCATAGGAGGTATGTGGAGTACTATTATTATTATTCTTACTTAAGGATAATCCTTCCCCTATATTATCCGTATCTTCTATTGAATGTGATTCTGCCTCCGATATTATTTGATGTTCCGCTAATACTCTAAATATTTTACGACCATTTGAAGTAAGGCATGATAAAACGTGCATGACACCTCTGGCATCTAATTGATTCTTTTGTAGCATAAATGAATTTTCAAAACTAGTTTCAATGGTATAAGATTCAAAAGTAGTAATATCATGCCATATAAAATTATATCGATAAACTTTAGCATTATCCCATAAAAAGGAGGCATTTATATGATCAATGGATGCAATTAAATGAACATTAGGAATAGCAGCAATGAGTGACAAAGTGGTTTGCGTTTTATCATTTCGAAGATTAATCCCATCAATATTATGAATTAATAAAAATATTTTTTTAATTTTTCGTTTTTCATCTGTGAAATAGTCCTCAATTCTTGAAATTTGTTCTTGTACCGTACCCAGTACTCCTGTATATTTTAAAATTTGTTCTGAAATACCATTTAAAATGGCTTTAATGGATACTGCAGGTGAAAATCCATTAATGACAAATACTGGACTTTCATTTAACATTTCTTTAGCAAATTTTGTTAAGAGATTAATTTTAGATCCAAACCCATAGAATGCTAAATTAAAGCCCATCACCAGCTCAAAATACCATTGTTGGAAATTTTTTTCGTGGAAAGAAACGAGTTCTTCTATTTCTGCTTCGTGTTTTTTAGGAACTTTTTTCAAAAGTTCTAAGTATTCTTTATGTTCTAATATAGGTAATTTGGATAATGTATTATCTGAAGTAATATTTTTTTTATTATGTAAATTTTGAAAATATTGTTCATAACCTGCGTTTTCAATTTCATCTTCAATACGTTGTAAACCATTTATCTTATCTAATATTTCTTCTTCATCACTAGAATAATTACGATCTTGATATGAAAGAGCCCTATAGGTTGCTTCTTCACTATTAATCACTCTATTGCTATTTTCTTTTTCTTCTTCTTCTTCGTCTTCATCATCTTGTTCTGAATCACTTTTGGAAACTTTTTCTTTTTCATTTTTTCTTTTTCTTTTTTTTTTTTTGGTATCATTATCTTCAGTAACGGGATTATTATAGTTTGCTAATCCTGATTTATTTTTTTTTTCAAAACCATATAAATTTTTACCTGAAAAATAATCATTCTCTTTATTTTCAACATTTTTTAATTTGGTTGGTATAAAATCTGGATCACTATAATTATTATTGATATCAATATTTTCTTTTTCTACTGTAAAACCAGACAAAATCTTTTTCTTTTTTTTTGAATGTTGTGCTAAAGTATCCAAATGAAATGTTCTCTTTGCAGCTGCTAGCGTTGATGATGAAATGGCACTACTTTTTTTATAAGTTGTTACAAAATGTAAGGGTATTTCACTATCACTTTGATATAATATTGGTAATAATTTTTTTGAAGAAGACATTTTTTTTTTTTTTTTCTTTTATTTCTTAAAAAAATTAAAAAAAGATTTATATTTGAATAATCGTGTGTTATTTTTTTCTTGGTATATATAAATTTTATTTTTTTGTTATTAATTTATAAACTACTTAAATTATAATATTTTAAAAATAAATATTTTCTTTTTGATAAAACGTATTAAGAATACATAATGTTTTATTTATTTATTATTATTTTTTTATATACAATAAAAAAAAAAAAAAAAAAAAAAACTATAATTAAATTTAAATTTTTATAATAATTATAATATTATTTAAAAATAAATATTTTCCTTTTGATTAAATGTATTTAAAGTATATAATGTTTTATTTATTTATATTTTTTTTATTTTCATATACAAAAAAATATATATATTAAATGTAAATTTTTAATAATTAGAACATAATTTAAAATCGTTAATCTTGTAATTTTGTATTTGAATAATATTAATAATAATATTAATATCAATATTATTAATTAAAATAATTATTTAATACTACTTTAATAAAAGATTTTTTTTTCAAAGTAAAAAAAAAAAAAAAAAAAAAAAAATTATATTATCAAAAATAATATAAAGTTTTAAATTTTATATTATTACATAAAAATAAAATAATATATATACATATTATTTTATTATCAATTTAAATTTAAATATATAATACATTAAAATGAATCTATATTGTATTAATACATTTATATGTATAATGTACTATATTTAGTATATCATATGTATCATAAATGTATGTAAAATATTAATAAAATAGTGTTAAATATGTATAAATTTAATAAAAAAAGAAAAAAAAAAACTCTTATTCATACATCTCAATACTCTTCGTTCGTTTGTTACTACACCATCATGTAGATACTGCACTTTTCATTGGTATATTCGGTTTGCTTAGTTATAGGTGCTTCTGCTACACTACTCTATATACTACCTTATGGCTTGAGCATCAGTTCGACAGTTGCTTATAAAAAAAAAAAATATTAATATTAATTTTAATATATTAAAATTAATATTAATATTTTTTTTTTTTTGTTATCAATGCTGCTCACTATTTAATTGAACCATTTTTGAAAGGAAATATTTTTTTTTAAGAATCCTACAAACATTATATGTAAATATAAAGACTGAATATTTAATTATTATTAATTTTTAATTATTTTATCATTCTTAACTTTTTTTATGTTTAAATTCTTCTTCTTCTTTTTTTTTTTCTTCTTCTTCTTCTTCTTCTTCTTCTTCTTCTTCTTCTTCTTATTATTATTATTATTATTATTATTATTATTATTATTATTATTATTATTATTATTATTTTATTTGTTCTGTTCATTGAAATCAGTATCATCTTTGGAAGAATTAACAATTTCATTCTCATTTTTTATTATTAGTGTTATTTTTTTTTTTTTATTTGTTCTGTTCATTGAAATCATTACTATCTTAGAAAGAACCAACAATTTCATTGACTGTCCTTGATAATATTGGACTATTTACTATGAATATTGTTTATGATCATTGAGATATAGTACATTTAACTATTTTTGTATTAAAAATTTCACAAAAAAAAAAAAAAAAAAAAAAAAAACTGCTAATTTATATGAGCAAAGTAATTAAATAAATGAGACAATCTAAAAAAATAAAAAAATAAAAAAAAAAGATAGCGTTAGGTTTGGAATTAATGGAAATTAGAGAAATCAGCTCAGTACATTAATATATTAAGACAAATAGATTAAATGTAAATGAAATCTTTAAAAGAAAAACTACCAAAAAGATATTCTTAATTCTAACACTTTTTTTTTTTTTTAATAAAAACTAAAAAAAAAAAAAAAAAAGATAATATGGATACGTCTATTCTTTGTTTAAGTTATTAATAGAGATAGTGAAAATGATTGTTTCAATGTAGTTTTGACTTTTCTATTAGGTAAAAAATATATTGAAATAGATATAAATATATAAATATATATAAATTTATATTTATTGATTTATTTATTATTTATTATTTTATTTATTTATAAATATAAATATTTTATAATTATATTATATATATATATATATTTATAAAATATAATTTAAAATTTTTATTTTCATTTATTATTATTATTATCATTTCATTATTATTTGATCATTTTATATATATTAGATATATTTTATTATTATTATTATTATTATTATTATTATTATTATTATTATTATTATTATTATTATTATTATTTTTATTATTATTATTATTATTATTATTATTATTATTATTATTATTATTATTATTATTATTTTTATTATTATTATTATTATTATTATTATTATTATTATTATTATTATTATATGGTTAAATAGGAACATGCTTCATTTGTATTATCTTTTCTCTCACTGGTACCTAAATTATAAATTGAAGTAGTGATGGTTGAGCTAGGATAATAAAATGAAATGATATAATATAAAATAAAATAAAATTAAATAAAATAAAATAATTTTTTTTTTTTTTTTTTTTTTTTTTTGTCATAGAAAATAACTTTATTTAATTTATAATAATAATAAAATTACATGATTTTAATGAAAAATAAAATAAAATAAAATAAAATACATGAAATAAAATATTATATATTATATAATTATAAAAGTGCGTTAGAAGCAATAGTTTCTAACTTTTCCTATTCATCGATGATAATACCGCGACCATTATTGCGAGTAATAATTTCAGTATTAGTGTTATCAAACGAATCTGTATCAGATCTTTCACCAGGAGGTGAAAATCCATGCTTTATCATTTCGACGTCGACTCATGCTATAGAGTTTTTAGCATATATTTGGTATAAAATGCATATGGTTTAAAAACCCTAAAAAGACGCTCTTAGCAACGGTAGATTCAATAGATTCAACGGAATACCAATTCATCATCAATCTAAAAGATCGACAAATTAATGGTATTACTTTTGTTAGAAACTCCGAAATCCCCCATAAAATATGGATCAATCGACGAAGTTGAAACTTTGTTTAAAAATATTGTCAACTAATTGTCTTTGTTTTCCATCATAAAGTTTAATTTTTTTTTTTCATATATTGAACGCCTGCCATGAAGAACACTCAATATAAAATAATAAATATTATTATTATAATCCTTTTCTGAATCTAAAGAAACATCCAAGGATTTTTATTCAATTATCATTGCAAACTTCAAAAAGAGATCATCTAGAAAAGGTAAAGAATTTATTTCTGTAATTTTTCCAATTCTTTACAGGCAAAGACCCAGTGAGAAAAGCTAGGTACACTAACACCACAACATGGGCAACATTTAGGGCAATCTTCTGAGACTATTTTTCTTTTAATGGAAATACTAATGTCAAATTTAAAACCACTCCTATTTCGAGAAATCCAGAAGAATCCTAATTGATACTTTAGGATATTGAAATGTAAAGTTTTTGATTTCTGAAATAAATCCAAAATCATTTTCCTTGTAAATAAGGCTTTTTTAGCTTTTGAAAGTTTGAAGATATCTCTTTCCCAATAAAACTTTTTCCATTACATATAATGTTTTACCATTTAATTTCTTATCCAAAATCCTTGATTCTTTAGTCCATGAGTAATGTGACATAGTAGGAATACTATTTGTGAGATGATTAATAATACATGATGAGTTTTTCCATTTTCTAAAGCAGCATAATTGAGATATAGAACAAATAGCTGAAAGAGGAGGTATTCTCAATTCACAAGTAATGTCATAGAGACTAACATAAGAATTGTGAGATTTAAATCCATAAATCCAATAAAGTCCTCTATTAATAATTTTTTTGAGCATTAGAGCATATGTTCTTATTTGAACTAAAGAGAGGAGCATAATATAAAGCAAGACTAAGAATAAACGAAATTAAAACATATTTCTTCAATGGGAGAGGAATAGATTTATTAATAATAAACCGAAAGTACGAATTTAACTTGACATTTAAATTACTGTTTAATTTGAATTGTATAGGTTTCAGTGATAAAGATTCATCAAAAGGAATACCAAGATAAGTATAGTTATCAGTTTTAGGTAATTTGTTAATACCAAATAAAGAAAGATGGATCTTCGTAATTTATCGGTTTAACAAAGTTAATCGGTTTTTACAACAAGAGTTGCACATTTATTAATTCCAAAAGTCATTTCATTTTTAATAGCCCATACATGAACCTTATTCAAAATTTTCTTAAGAGCTTGTTTAGATGGAGAAACTAAAACAATATCATTGGCAAATATTCCACCACAACAATATTGAGATTCTAAATATACACCGTATTTATCACAATTATCCAGAACATCATTAATGAGTAAATTGAACAAAATAGGAGATAGAGGGCATCCTTGTCTAACACCACGATTAATCGAATTTCTTCTGAGAGATTACCATTAAAAAGGCACGAGTTTTAGAGGATGGATAAAGTTTTCTTAAAAACAGATGATATTTACCTCTAATTCCTAAGATATATAATTTAGTCAAAATATTAAAGATAGGTACTGAATCATAATCTTTTTTTAAGATCAAGAAAAGCAAAATAAGTAAAATTTCCTTGAAATGTTCTTCTTTGACATATTTCTCTAATTGAAATATATAAACTTATGCATTCTTCTTTATTTCTAAATCCAAATTGTTCAGGTCTAACATAATTATGATCTAAGGCATATTTATCAATTCTATTAGTAACAATCTTTGAAATGATTTTTAAGCCAACATTAACAAGAGAATTGAAATAATAATAAAAATAATAATAATAAAACTAACAATAGTAATAACAATAGCAATAACAATGGCAATAACAATAACAATAATAATAATAATAATAATAATAATAATAATAATAATAATATAATAATAATAATAATAATATAATTATATAATTATATAATAACAAAAGTATTAACTACATCCACATTTTAATAAAAAAAAAAAAATAAAAATGTAAATATATACATAAATATATAAATAATAAATAATTAATAAATATATATATATATATATATATTATTAATTTTCTTCCTGTTGGAGCTCTTCAATAATTACTAGTATATTTAAAATTAAGAACTCATTGAATATTACAATTGCCTAGGTTGACATATTAAGATACGTAAATATTCATATCTATGTCAATTTAGAAAATAATATGGTATTTATATTTGTATTTTTTTATTTTTATTTTTATTTTATTTTATTTATATTATTAAAAAGGATTTTAATAAAAATATTTTACAGATTTTTTTTTTTTTTCTTTTTTAGAAGTTATTTATTTATGATTGATTCCGATTTCGATATGATATTAATTTTTTTTTTAAGATATAAACTATGATTTGATATGTTTAATATCGTCTTAAATTATATTTTAATTATATATTATTATTACTATTATAGGAAAAAAATTTTTAACTATTATTATTTTATTTAATAAATAATAATAGTTATATATATATATATATATTTAGTATTAATATTGAAAAAGGAAAAAGAATTATTATTTAATTTTTTTTTTTTTTTAGGTTTTTGTTTTTAAATTATATATATATATATATTTAGTATTAATATTGAAAAAGGAAAAAGAATTATTTTATTTTTTTTTTTTTTTTAGGTTTTTGTTTTTAAATTTTAACTTTAAATTTTAATTTTGGATAAAATTTAAAAAAAAAAAAAAAAAAAAAAAAATTGTTTGTATAAATTAGAATGATTATATCATTTCTAAAGGTTTCAAATTTTGATAAAAATTATTAACAATTTTTTTTAATTTTTTTTTTTTTATTGAAAATATATATATATATATTATTTAAATTTCTTTTTGATTTATTTAATAAACTTCTTTCCTTTCTTCAACATTAAGTGCACTAACAATATCACTCATTGATACAATACTGGTTGGTAAACCTTCCCTACCAACAACAATAAGTCTTCTAGTTTGATAATGCATTAATCTTTTTAATATATAAATAAATAAATATATATTAAATTAATAAATAAAAATTTATATTTAATATTTTTTGATAATTAGAAATTTTCAAACATCTTAATTAAATATATATATATATATATATATATATTTAATCTTACTTTGTCATTAATTGAATAATAGTGTAATTTTCTGTACATGTGTAGGGTTCTGGAACATCATCAAGAGCACTTTTTAAGAAAGGCTAATTAATTATAATATTATGGAATTAAATACAGAATTTTTTTTATTAATAAAAATATAAAAAAAAAAAAAAACAATATAAACAAAAACAAGCATATATATATATATTAAAAAAAAATTATATTTAAAATAAAATTTTCAATTTAATCTATTGTTTTTTTTTTTTTTTTGTTTTTTTTTTTTGTATTTTTTAAAATGATAGCACTTACTAAAATTGGCTTGATAACTTTTATTTTATGTTATTTAAAATATTTGAAAAAAAATATGCATAAATAAATATTAATTTAATGTTAATCCATAATATTAATTTATTAAAACTATTATTTTATACTTTTTATATATATATATAATTGTATTACCTTCTTTTAAAGCTTCTGGATTTAATCCTCTAATATTACCAGAAGTTAATACTGATATAGTTAAACCATTATCATCAGTAATCTAACAATATAATATATATAGAATTATTAATATAAATATATTTAATCAACTAAATAAATATATATTTATTAAAACTATTATATTAAAATACTTACTGCTATACATTCAACTTTCTTTTCTATCTATAGAAATTTAAAATCAAAAAAAAATATATATATATAAAAATATATATATATAAAATTTAAATTTTTACATTATATATATATATATATTTTTTAAAAAAATTAATTTTATAAAAAATTTTTTATTAATATAAATTTATATTTATTATTATTATTATTATTATTATTATTATTATATTATTATTATTATTATTATTATTATTATTATTATTATTATTATAATTATTATTATTATTATTATTATTATTAATCACTATATATAATTTTTAAGAAATTATTATAATAAAAATAAAAAAAAAAGTATACTATTTCTATTTGATAAATATATCAATATATAAAAATTTAATAAATATATATAATATATAAAATATATATTATATATAATGAAAAATAATAATAAAAAAATTAAAAAAATTAAAAAAATTAAAATATATATGTATATATATAAAATTAAAATTAAAATTGAAAATTTACCATTAAAATAAATCCATCTAAAGCAGTTTTCTTGTATGAAATTTTAACAAATTCTGGAAAATCAACATTTTTGATGTCATTTTGTTCAGTTTTACCTTCAACATGATTTAAATATTTCCTTAAAACAAGTCCAGCACATTCATCAGCTTGTTGATCGAGTAATTCTTCATCAAATTTTTCAATATGGCCAAATAAATAATGAACTAAATCATATTGGGAGACTACTTGATAATTATCATTACTACTTTTAACTAAACAATGATGATTGTATTTAGATAAGATATTAATTAATTCGTTGATTGTAAGTGTATCAGGTATAATTTTTAATTCTAAATTAATTTTCTTTAAAAAGTTTTTAACTGGTTGCTTTTATACAAATTATTTTATTTTATATTATTTAATGTTATATATTATTAATAATATAAAAAAAAAAAAAAAAAAAAAAAAAAAAAAAAAAGAAAGAAATAAAAAAAAAGTTGTATATATTAATAAAAGTCCATTACATATATTGATAATTTAAAAAAAAACGGAGTTATCTATAAATATTTATTTATATATTTTACCTCAAAGTAATCAAAACTATCAACGACTTCGTCAATATCAGCACCATTATCTTGGCATTCTTTTTTAATAGTCTATTCGTTAATTATTGAATATTCATAACATATTAAAATATTTTAAATTAATAAATAATTATATATAATAAAATAAAAAATAATGATAATAATAAAAAAGATATTATTATTATTATTATTATTATTTTGATATATTGAAATTTACTCTTAAAACTTGTTCTGGAATTAAATCAAATCTTTTAAAATAGAATAAAAAAAATAAAAATAATATTTAATATATATATAATAGTTTTAAACTTTTTGTGGGAATAATAGAAAAAAAAAAAAAAAGAGTATATTAGAGAGAAAAAAAAAAAAAAAAAAACATACAAAGTAATATAACCAATATAATTTTTAGTGTTATTTTCTATACGGTAAATTGGTAAACAACGTAAATTATATTCTAAAAATTTATTGTATACTTCTTGAATTGTTGTATTTTCCTTTTAAATATAATTATTTATATTAATTATAATAATAATATTATTATTAAATATTTCAATTTCATTTTGTAGTTAACAAAATTATAAAAAAAAAAAAAAAAAAAAAAAAAACTACTGAATAATTAAAAATTCTTCTTCTTATATATAAATTTAAATTTATGTATTTATTTAATTTTTTCCATTTTATTTTTTCATGAATTAAATATTTCTATTTGTTTTCCATACTTCAGTATCAATTAATGTACATTCACTTCTTTCTTCAATTAAATCTTTAATTGTATGTGAATTTATAAATCCTTCGAATAATGGAAAAGCCATTTCTTAACTTTAATAATTTTAAAGTATAAATTTTAAAATATTTTTTTGTTAAAAGAAGGGTGATTATAAATATTTACTTTTAAATGAAAACAAGAAAAAAAGGATAAAAAAAAAATAACTAAAGACTTAAATAATTTAACGAAAATTTTATGCTTATCTTTATATTTTAAAATGAAAAAAAAAAAAAAAAATAAATAAATAAATAAAAATAAATTTTTAATATATTTACATTTAACATATAATTAAATATTATTTTTTATTTTTTAATTTTTATTTTTTTTTTATTTTTTATTTTTTTTTTAAATTATTTTTAATTTATTTTAGAAATAGTTTAATTTTCCCAATTATAATTATATTAAAATCTTTTTAAATATTTAATTATCCTTATATATTTATTTATATATATACTATATATATTATATATAAATTATTAAATATATTATATATATTTATTATTTATATTATATATATATATTATATATTTTTTCTCTCTCTTTTGTTGTTTTAATACTATTTTTATATAAATCATTTAATTATATAAGTATAAAATTTTATTTATATAATATTAATTATATATATAGAATATATATAAATATATTCTATATATATAAAGATACCATGATAATTAAAAATTTTTATCAACAAATAACCATATATAAATTGTTTATTATTAATATAATGAATAATTCCTAATTTAAATTATTAAATATATTATTAATACATTTATATAATTATGGTACTATATTAATCTACAAATTAGTTTAAAATTTGATGTCAACTAAGATCAACAAATAATTTGTTTAGTTTTATGTTACTTCAAAAAAAATAAAAAAAAGTTTATTATATATATTTTTTATAATTTAATTTAATTTAATTAAAAATTAATAATAAATAAATAGATAAATAGATAAATAATAAATAAATAGATAAATAACAAATAAATAGATAAATAATAAATAGATAAATAATAAATAAATGGATAAATAAAAATTTAATAAATTTTTATTTTTTAATAATAATAATAATAATATATAATCTATAATAATCGAATAATGAAAAGTTATTTATGAGAAGAATTTAAAATTTTCATTTCATTATTAAAATAATATTATAAACTTTTTATGCATTAAATTTAAAAAGTAATACATAAAAATAATAATTAAATAATAAATAATTAAATAATAAATAATTAAATAATAAATAATAAATAATTAAATAATTAAATAATTAAATAATTAAATAATAAATAATTAAATAATAAATAATTAAAAAGAAAAAAAAAATCTATACTATCAAAGTAAATTATAATTTTTGTAAATACCATAGATTAATCTTTTATCTTTACTTTTTTTTTTATATATTATTTTATTTTTAATTAGTCTTTAATTGTTTTTTTTTATTGTATATATTTATTAAAAAAAAAAAGTTCATTAAAAAAATTAATCAAATTACGAAAGTGGCATTTGTTTATTAATAATATTATTAGTTATCTATTTATTTATTATTTATGTAAATTTTTTTTTTTTTTATACAATGGTCAGTTGTTTATTATTTCGAAAATTAAAATTTAAAAAATTTAATTATAATAAATTCAATTAATAATTAAAGAATTAGTAATAATCACATATATATAAATAATTTTATTAAATAGAAAATAATCATCATTATTTAGATAATATATATATATATATATGAGATTAATAAGAATAATAATTACATAATATGAGATTAATAAGAATAATAATTACATAATATGAGATTAATAAGAATAATAATTACAATTAAAATAATTAATATTCAATAATTAATAGTCAATAATAATAAAGACTATAATTAATAATTAAAATTTTAATTAATAATTATTATAATTATAGTAATAAATGATGATAGTGTTAAAATTTAGAATAATTTTAATTTAAATGTATTGTATATATATACATATTCATATATATTCATATGTACATATACATCTATATATTTTACTTTAAATAAAATTATTTTCACTGATAAAATAATGCTATTTATAACAATTTAATATTATGAATAGTTATAGTAAAAGAATTAAAATATATAATAATATTATTAAAAATATTAGAAATGATTATAATAATAGCAGTTAATTGATTAATCTTGGTTATTTGAAATAACCAATTCATTAAATTATTTATTTATATATTTTATTGATTGATTGATTAATAGTTATTATATTAATTGCCTCTATGAATAAAGAATAGTTGCCATAAAATATTTTGAACACAATAGTAAAATACAAACATTTAAACAACTGAATTAAGTTATTTACTATTATTAATAGTTCATGGATAACCTTATTGCTCATAAGATTATATATATTCATATTCTATATATTCTTTACCATACTATACCATATTAAAGATTAAAGTTAAAAAAAAAAAAATTAAAAGTAAAAATATCTTTTTTTTACATATTATGTATTTGTATTTTAGATTTTTTTTTTTTTATAATTAAATTTTTTTATTTTTTTTTAATATTATTAATAGTTACACAAAGCTTAATTGTAATTCAGAAAAAAATATATATATAAATATTTATATATATATGTATATATATATTTTACTTTCACTATACATTTACTTTTATAATGATGAAAAAAATAAGAAATAAATATATATATATTTTTATTAATTTAAAATTTATTTTTTATAAAATAAAATAAAATAAAATAAAATAAAATAAAATAAAATAAAATAAAATAAAATAAAATAAAATAAAATAAAATAAAATAAAATAAAATAAAATAAAATAAAATAAATAGTAGAAATATAAATATGAAGTACAGATTGAATATAATAAAAATAAAATAAAATAAATAGTAGAAATATAAATATAGTACAGATTGAATATAATAAAATAAAATAAAATAAAATAAAATAAATAGTAGAAATATAAATATGAAGTACAGATTGAATATAATAAAAATAAAATAAAATAAATAGTAGAAATATAAATATAGTACAGATTGAATATAATAAAATAAAATAAAATAAAATAAAATAAATAGTAGAAATATAAATATGAAGTACAGATTGAATATAATAAAATAAAATAAAATAAAATAAATAGTAAAATATAAATATAAAGTACAGATTGAATAAAATAAAATAAAATAAAATAAAATAAAAAAAAGTTAAATTACATTTAATAATAATAATAATTATTATTATCTCATGACAAAAAGAGATTAATAAAACTTTTTTCAAGTATTATAAATGGAAAGACATTTCTTTTACAAACTTTATTATTTATAATTCTTTCATTCTTTATATTTTTTTTTTTTTTTTTTATTTTTTTTTTTTTTTTTTTTTTTTTGAATTGCTTTGAATCTATATATGAATCTACCTACATATATTTTCTATAGTATAATTAGTAAGACAGGCAAGCAGGGTCAATGCCTCTGAAAGAGGAGACCAAAATTTCTTTTAGATAGTCAATTTAAACCCTAATCCGGAATAAGCGGTATTGAGATGAGGGTTCGTTGCATATAAACTTTTTTCTGAATTTATTTATACACTTTATTTTGAATATTACTTTTTATTTCACGTTACTATTTTTTTTATTAATTCCGTGTTTTTTTTTTTTTTTTTTTTTTTTTTTTTTTTTTTTTTTTTTTTTTTTTATAATAATAATAAAATATTCATGTAATTAATAAATAAAGTTTAAAGTTCGCAATAATTGCGGCTGTAAAAAATATATATATATTTTATATAAATACTATTTATATAAATACTTTAATTAATTTTAATTTATTTTATTTTATTTTTTAATTTTTCTTTTAATTTTAATTTTTTTAAAATTCGTTTCTTATCAAAAATATATATAAATATAAACATATATATAAATATATAAATATATAAATTATTTTTAAGGATAAATTGTTTGAATAATATTATTTATTTATGTTATTTATGGTTATTAACTTATCATTGAATTATTGATTAACAATCTTAATCTGACCATTATTTAGCAATATTCAGATATCCTAGGATGATGATATATAGTAATAGATAGTAGGACAGTCTATAACTATAACTTAGGATATATCGATTGTTAATATACCTAGTAGGATATAGATAGCGAGTATTATTGGTACGATAGCTATATACTCAATGGTTCACTAATATCGATAGTTAAGATTGACTAATATTAGTAGTAACAATAGTGGGATCTTGAAATATTGCCATTTTAATTATTTTTTTTTTTTTAGACTAGGAATAAACTTTATTTAATAATATTTATTAAAAAAAAATACATGAAAATAAAAATTCATAAAATTTTTTATGTTAATATTAAAAAAAAAAAAAGAACATTATGAATTTCGAGAAGGAAATGGCCTCTAACTCTTCCTATTTGTCGATGATAACTCCATGTGGATAAAAAATTTATCATTCTAATCTTATAATCAGAATTTCTTCTTCGCCTTATTTATTCTTGGACAACGGTAGATCTAATGGTATACAAATTAATCATCGCAATATAATCATAACATGAGTAAGGGATTCTGTAAGCCCCACAAAAAATAAATATGAAATCGGAAAAAGAAGACTCTCTCTCTCGAAGGTAAATTGAATTGAAAGATATTATTAATAAAAAATAAAGAATAAAAAATAAAAATTAAAAAATAAATAAAATGAAAAAAAAAATAAAATAAAAAAATAAAGATTAAAAAATAAAGATTAAAAAATAAAGAATAAAAATAAAATATAATATAATATAATAAAAACGCCTTCTTTCCCCTGAACCTATTTTTAAGATCTTTAATTTATATTATCTAAAATTTTAATAAATAATAAAAGAGAGACTTTTTTTTTGAATAATCGGAATAATTCATTTCTTGATTTTGTTAAGAACACTCTGAGAAGACATGCTACTCTCAGAATTGAAAAAAAAAAAGCATGTTTAACAATTAATAATTAATAATAGGGTAGTTTTTTTTTTTTTTTTTTTTTTTAATTACTACATTAGATTATTATGATTAATAGCTTCTATTGTATTTCCCTTATTTAACTTTTTTTTTTTTTTGCTTCCTTTATCAATTAAATTATATAATAATAATAATAATAATAATAATATTTGAATTATATATATATATATATAATATAAATATAAAAACCAATTTTGATTTTTTAAAATAAAAATTGAATTATATAATATATATATATATATATATATATTATATATATAATAAAAAGAAAAAGAAAAAAAATTTTTCTAATTGATGATGAAAATTTTATATGTTTTATTTATTAATTATTAATTGTTAGAATATGTGAAACATATGAAATAAATGTCATATTTATTATTTCTAATAGATTAAGAGTCTCAGTGACTCTCATTAGGACTCTCTGAAGGATGAATTCTAAGCCGGACAATATCATTATATAACCCCTAACGTTATGTGGAGGAGAAAATTATTGAAAATTCTAATTCTTATAATTTAAAATGGCAGAAACCAAAGAAAGCTAGTCATAAATAAATAAATGATTGTTGTAAAATCTAACGAGTATTCAGTCAAAATTAATTAAAACTTGAATCATAAATTACCTATTAATAACGGTTTATTCGTTTATCCACCAAACGTCAAATAATCAAATACAAAAAAATACAAGGTATATATAGTTACAAATAAAATAATCATAATAGTTTCAACAAAACATAATACAACTATTACACTATACGAAATTTTAAGGTTCATACTGAACCTACAAAATAGAAGATATAATAGGTTTCATCTTATCCACAAAGAGTGACACTTTGGTCACCTTTTACCAACAAAAGTACACAGCTTGAAGGTTATTGTTAAGCCAGTTCTAAAGTATATATTTATACAATTTACTATTACATGTGTAACTACAAACAAAGGTTGAAAGATGCTTCATTACAAGAAAGCATATAATATATAACCAATGAGTTATATAATTCGATGAAGTTTTTAATCTCATCGGACTCTTTTTGAAGCTACTCAAGATAACAAATTGCTTATAATAAACAAAAAAATTCTTACATTTAATTAATCTATATGTTTTTTTAAAAAAAAAAAAAAAAAAAAAAAAAAACAATATAAAATATATTTACTGAAAATACACTTATTTAATAAAAAAAAAAAAAAAAAAAAAAAAAAAAAAAAAAAAAAAAAAATCCATTCATTTACATACAATTCCAGAAATTAGAAATATCCTTCATTTAAATAAAATTATAATATGTTACAAATTTAGAAGAATAAATAAATAATCACTATAAAATATTCTAATTAATATATTTTATTTGGAATAATAACTTAATAAAATTTTAACTACTACTTAATTATAAAAAGAATATATTTTTGAAGAAAGATGTCAGTTAATATATAATAATATATACATAACTATATACATTAATCATATATTTTTCATATATAATAGACCTATATTATAAAAAAAAAAAAAAATGTTATCAATGTTATGACGCCAACTTAACTAAAACAAGCGGTGATAGTATTACACAAACCTCATATCTACTACATTAATTAAAATTGTTGTGAACGTTAAATTATTGGTTAAATATTTACTAATGAACTTAGCTGACTTCTCATAATTTAAAAAATTATTAACTTGAGGAGAGGGGAATAAACGTGATAATCAATTCTTAAAAAAATTTTTTAACCATTGAGTATATAGCTAAATTATCTAAATTATTTAGATAATTTTTTACTTTCTTAAAAAGGAATATTATTTATTTATTTATTGTTTTTATGAAGCTCATTTAAATTATAATTGAAATTAAAGTTAACCTATAAATTCCAAATTCCAAATTCCAAATTATTATTATTATTATTGATAAAGAATTTTTATAATTTAATAATTTTATAATTTAAAATTAATAGAATATACACGTGATCAAACATAATATAAATTTTACATTTATACTTATTATTTGAAATGGTCTCTTTTTTTGTAAAAGACGGAAAATATTGTAATAAAAATGTGTTTTTAATAACATATATTAACAGTGGTTAACATATGAAAACTTATAAATTAATAAAGTGTTTAAATACAAAAATATAAGATAAATTAATTGTGTAAAAATTTATTTTATATTTACTTTCTATATTAATTATTTATTGTAGTAATTAATTTTAATATAAGTTGTAAAATAGTTCTTTCTTAAAAGTTAGAATTTAACTACAACTTTAGAATAACATTATAATATTAATAAATATATTATACTGTTATCAATTGGTGGAGAGTCGATCTTCCCAGGGTGCAACTTACAAAATTTTATATTTTGTATTCAAATTTTTGTGAAAAAATCAATTTTTAATTTAGGGAAAATATAACTTCCTAATAATTTATTTTAAAATTCATAATTGTATTGTATGATTATGTTGTAATAACCATGTTGGATTCAAAGCATATGATTGATATTTTAAGGTGTAATACTATTCCAAGTGTTTACGCTTTAGTTGATGACCAAATTGCAAAGGTTAAAGTATATAGACAAAACACTGTCAATATAATCTCGGAAAATTTATTTAATAAGATTTCGAAAGGAAAAAAAGTAATAAAACAAAAACATCAATACTTTGTTACAGAAACTGACTTTTTTATGGATTCCAATTCTATGGTTGAGTTAGAGATAAAGTTTAAAAATGCAACTATTAAAGATACCTTTTGGATTGCTTATGATATTGATGATTCTTATGATATTCTAATTAGCTTTTCAGTTCAAAGAAAATACTCCTTATATGTTTCTTATGATGACTCTTTATGTATGAAATTAAAAGATACAAAGGAACATATTACTATATCATTACCTTCAGATGTGTATTCTATAAAAGAATTTTTAGAGTGGTCTAAACTTAAAAGCATTACATATAATAATGAAAATCACGATGAGATCCATGAAAGTATTCAGCTTAGCGATAGTAAAGAAACAAAACTACGTGAAATTGATGATATTAAAGATATTGAAATTCAAAATTTAAAAACCTTATTAAGTCAACTTCAAGCTGATTATAATAAATTGAAAGAGACAAGTAATTCAAATATTGAAAAATTAAAGAAAAATTATAACAAACTATATGCTCAAAATCAAAAAGGTAATATCACTATTTATAATCTGAGTAAACAAAATAATCAATTAAAAGAAGATTTAAATAATCTTGAAGAATGTAACTATACTTTAAATAATAATTTAAACTTAAGTAATAATGAAATTAATGTACTTTTAAAAAAAAACAAACAAATGGAAGAACAAAATGAAAAGAAATCTCAAGTAATTTCTTCATTAAACGATAAGATTGATGAATATGATAAATCAAATTATAAATTATTTTGTCAAATAAATGTTATACAAAACGAATTACTCCAAGAGAAAGAGAAAAATCAAAACTTAAAAAAATATTAATGATGAATTAAAATCAAATATTGAGGAATTAAAAAGTAAAATGATACATGATGAATTCAGTAAAATAAGACAACATGATACAAATCTTCAGCTACCATTGAAATCTGATGAATCAAAATTAATTAACATGGAAAATGTAAGAAAAATTAAATTCAATTTCGGATATGTCTAATCAAATTGTGTATACTGATAAACCACGAAAAGAGATAATATTTAATAAAAAAATGAAAAAGAACATTGGTTATGAATTTTCCAATCTTATGAAAATATACTACGGATCTTTAAAATTAATTGGAAACTATAAAACTACAAGACATTACTTTGAAATATTATTAAAATTTAAACATTTTATATTTCGTAATTCTTATTTATTTATTTTAATAAGATTTTCATAAATAATTATTATTTTAGTGTTAGATAATTATTAGATAAATTATAAATTTATTAAATATTAAAAATTTATTTATTATTTTATTCAGCTATCCCAAAGTGATATCTTAAGGGAGGAAGTCTTGATAAAGAATTTTTATAATTTAATAATTTTATAATTTAAAATTAATAAAATATACACGTGATCAAACAAATTATAAATTTTTCATTTATACTTATTATTTGAAATGGTCTCTTTTTTTGTAAAAGACGGAAAATATTGTAATAAAAATGTGTTTTTAATAACATATATTAACAGTGGTTAACATATGAAAACTTATAAATTAATAAAGTGTTTAAATACAAAAATATAAGATAAATTAATTGTGTAAAAATTTATTTTATATTTACTTTCTATATTAATTATTTATTGTAGTAATTAATTTTAATATAAGTTGTAAAATAGTTCTTTCTTAAAAGTTAGAATTTAACTACAACTTTAGAATAACATTATAATATTAATTAATATATTATACTGTTATCAATTATTATTATTATTATTACTTTTTTTTTTTTTTTTTTTTTTTTTTTTTTTTAAAAAATTTTTTTATTTTTTTATTTTTTTATTTATTTATTTTTTTTTTTTTTTTTTTTTTAAATTTTTTTAAATTTTTTTATTTTTAAATTTTTTATTAATATTTTAATTTTTTTTATTAAATTATTATTATTATTATTATAATTATTATTTAATATATAAAAATTCCAATACAAAAAAAAAAAAAAAAGTTTTAAATTATGAAAATAAAAAATTTTTATATTTATATAAATATATATATATATATATATATTTTTTTTTTTTCCTTTCCTTTCCTCTCTTTACTTCATATATTTTATATTTCATGTTTTATTTTTAATTAATTAATTAATTAATTATTCATTTATTTATTTTCTATTTATTTGTTTATTTTTCCCCTTTTCTTAAAAAAAAAAAAAAAATGAAAAAAAAAAAAGAATAAAAAAAAAAAAAACTAAAATTCGATATTTTTTCTTGTACTGACTTTTAATTGTAAAAGATCACCAATTTCTGATATTCTTTTCAATATTTCTTCCATATCTTCTCGGGAATGAGAAGCACTACAACAGAAACGTACTCTAGAAGAAAGAATTGGAGTAGCAGGATAACCTACTACAACAACACCAATCTTTCTTGCAAGTGCTTCTCTAGAAAATGCAGAAATTTTTGCTGGATTGTAAAGTAATAATGGTACAACTGGACTGTCCTTATCACCATAAACAATGAATCCCATTTTCTTTAATTCCGTTGAAAGTAATCTTGAATTATCCATTAATTGTTTTATTCTTTTCTTACCATCCGAAGTACCATCTTCACCCATTATAATTTTGAAACTAGTAATAATTTGTTGACAAACTAATGGACTCATACCTTCAGCATATACATTGGAATGAGAATTAAGTCTAATCCAATCAATAATTTTCTATAATTTAATATTTAATAAAGAAAATAAAAAAAAAAAAAAAAAATTTTATATATATTTTAGATTGTAGATTGTAGATTATATTTTATATTTAATAATTTTATAATGATTATAATGATAATTAATAATAATTAATAATAATTATGATATAAATTTTAGTAATAATAATATTATTATTAATATTAATAATAATTAAATATTTAAAAATTATCTATTGATTATTATCTATTACTAATATATATTAAAAAATGATTTAAAGAAATTATCTGTATATAACGTAATTTTTTTAAGTTATACCTTTTTACCAGCAATATAACCACCAGCAGCACCAAAACTTTTTGTAAAAGTACCCATATGAATATCAACTAAGTTTGGGTCAATATTCCAATAATCACAAACTCCACGACCATTTTTACCTAATGCACCAATGGAGTGAGCTTCATCAACATATAAATAGAACTAAAATATAAATTAATATTTATTATAACATTATTTTATTCTATTCAATCTATATTTTCTTATTTAATATTATACTTTTTATTTTATTTTATTTTATTTTATTCTATTTTATTCAATCTGTACTTTAATTATATTCATATTCTACTATTTATCATATTTTATGGTATGTTATTTTATTTTATCTCTATTAATTATTTTTTACTTTTCTTTATTAAGTTATGTTTAAATTATATTATTATATCATCATAACAAAAGAATTAAAAAAAAAAATTTTTTTTTTTTTATTTATTTATTTCTTACCTTATATTTCTTCTTTAATTCAACTAATTTATCTAATTTTAGAATATTTCCTTCCATAGAATAGAGACCTTCTACCATAACTAAAATCTTTTTCCATGGACGATGAGTACGTGGTTGACCTTGAGAAATAGCTTCGCGAAGTACACCTTCTAAATCTTTCATATCATTATGTTTAAAAACTCTAATTTTACTTCCAGAAATTCTTGCACCAAAAATAAGTGAAGAATGGTTTAATTGATCACTAATAATTAAAGAACCCTTTTTTTTTTTTTTTTTTTTTTTTTTTTGAATAATAATAATAATAATAATAATAATAATTTTTAAATATTCATATTCATATATTTAAATTTAAAAATAATATTATACAATTAAAAAAAAAAAATTAAATTAAAATTATGAAAAAGAATCTTTTTATATACTTTTTGAACTAATGCTGGAATAGTAGTAGAATTTGTTGCAAAACCCATATTAACAACCATAGCATCTTCTTGCTTAACAAAACGAGCTACCAACTTTTCTAATTCTCTATGAATTTCATGAGTACCAGCCACCATTCTTGGACTATCTGCAGTAATACCATCTTTTTTTATTGCAGCTTTAACTGCATCTGCGCATGGTCCTTTATTTTGAGCAAAACCCAAATAATTGTAGGAAGAAAGATTTAATACTTCTGTAGTTGTACCAGTTAATCTTTTTTTTTTTAAAAAAATACAAATTTAAAAATATTTATAATAATAATATACAATATATATATATCATTAATTATTAATTATTTATTTATATACATGTTAATATTAATTATATGTAGTTTATTGTATATTATAAAAAAAAAAAAAAAAAAAAAAAAAACGATATGAAATATATATATATAAGTATATGTATTTAAATGATGTATTCAAATGAATTGATAAATTACTCAAAAGTCTTGTTTTTATCATGACTAACTCTATCTAAAAGAGTTAAAGTTCTTCCTGGAACATTTGTGATTGGGCGATTAAAAGCATCACGAATACGAAGATACATTCTTCTTTGATAGAAATTCTACCCATTTTAAAAATTTATCAAATTTTATGATTAATTAAAATTTCTATTAAAATTAAATTTTTAATTTTATATATATATATATATATATATTTAAATAATATATAAAATTATTTTTTTATAATATATAATATTAAAAATATATACTTCAAAATCTGAATTTAATGGTGCATATCCCTAACATATATTTATATATTATACATTAATTATATAATTAAAATATTTTTGAATTAATATTTATAATATATTATATATATTACATTTTGATGGCGTAAGTAGGCATATTCACCAGATTTAAAGATTTTACCAAAGAAATCACGAATATGACCTTTTTTTTTTTTTTTTTTTTTTTTTTTGAAAATATTATTTAATATTGATTAATACATAATTATTATTTTTTTACTCACTTTAATTATTATTAATACTTTTTTTTTTTAATTCACTTTAATTATAATTTAATTATAATTATAATAATAATATTAAAAAGATAATAAAATAAATATAATATTATATAAACATGATATTAAATGATTTGAGATAAGATATTTACCGAAAATAATTAATATTAAATATGATAAATAAGTTGTAATTAAAACATAAAATGGAACAGATTCTGCTTTTGAATCATTATCTTCTTTTGGAATTTCCTTTGAAATTTGTTTTTGTGATTTTTTACCCATTTTTGATTTTATAAATTTATTTCTATTTTATTTTACTTAACTTTATTTTATTTTTTAATTTTTTATTTAAATATATATCAATTATTAATTTTACGATAAATTTTTTTTTATTTGGTTTATAATAGTTTTATACTACGTCAATTTTAAAAAATTCTAACGTTTAAATAAAATATTTATTTATCTTTGTTATGAATGCGATATATTTTTTTTTTTTAATTTTTAATAAATAAAATAAATTATCTATTAACTATTTTTTAATCTTCTATTTATTATTTATTAGACATAGGATCCAAAGTAAAAATAATCTTTAATTATAACGAAATAGATAATTTAGTTATATAAACTTATAATTAATTATTTTTCTATTATATATAAATAAACATATATATATATATATACAGTTATAGCTCTATTAAATCAAAATAGACTATTTAATTAAATTTAAAACAATATTATAAGTTTTATAAAATAAAATAATTAATTATAAGGTAAATTTTAAAAAATATACATATATATATTAAAAAAAAAAAATAAACAAATAAATAAAATAAAATAAAAAAAAAATTAATATATTATATTAAAAAAATATATTTTATTTTGTAAAAAAAAAAAATTTTTTTATTATTATTTTACTAAAATATTTTTCCCATATTATATATATTAAATGTATTTTTTATTTATTTATTTTTCGAAATATTCAATCAATATTGTTAATTATTTGATTGTTATTCAATAAAAAATAATACTAATTCCCAAGTTTTATTTTTCGAAATCTTATCCCATTTGAATTACTTATTTAAACATTCTTCTCCTTAAAAAAATTTAATTTTGTTTTATGAAGTGATTTGTATATATGTAAATTTCATTTATGTAAATCTACTCTCAAACAATATATTTATATAATAAAATAGTATATAAATATTTTTTACACAATTTCTTTTTTTTTTTGCTTTATTTCCCCTATTGTTTTTATTTTTATTTATTTATTTTTTTTTTATTACTTTGCTTGATTGTTTTTATTTTTTATATTTATATTTATACTTTTAAAATTTTACTTTTTAAAATTATATATTATTAGAAAATCTTTTATACTTTTTTTACGACAAAATAAATTATATTTAATTGAAAAATTTATTAAACATTAATAATAGTAATACCTTTAAAATAATTTATTCAATGAGTCTATTATTTTAATGATTTAATTTCTTTTTCTTTATATTATTAATTTTTTAATTTTATTTATTTATTTAAATAAAATAATAATAAAAAAAAAATAAAATAAAAATAAAAAAAATTTTATATTATATTTTCATTTAATAATTGATTTAATAAAATTTACTTATTTTTAATTATTCATTTTTTTTAAATAAAAAAAACAAATTTCAATTAAATAAAATATATTACTATTATTATTTTCAATTAATAATTTTTAATACAATTTAATTGTATTAATCTCTTTTTTGATAGTTATAATGTTAATTTTTATTTATTTATTATTTATTTATTTATTAATTATTTATTTATTATTTATTTATTTATTTATTATTTATTTATTTATTTATTTATTATTTATTTATTTATTATTATTTATTTATTTATTATTTATTTATTATTATTTATTTATTTATTATTTATTTATTTATTTATTATTATTTATTTATTTATTATTTATTTATTATTATTTATTTATTCATTATTTTTTATTTATTATTTATTATTTATTATTTATTATTTATTATTTATTATTATTTATTATTTATTATTTATTATTTATTATTTATTATTTATTATTTATTATTTAATTATTTACTTATCATTAATTTATTTAATATTTATTTATTATTTATTATTTATTTATTTATTTATTATTTATATATTATTTATTATTTAATTATTTATTATTTGTTTATTTAATTATTTATTATTATTTATTTATTTATATATTATTTTACGCAATAAAATTAGCCAAATAATTTTTTAATGTACTAATTATTGCTTCGAATTAATTTTACTGAATATATAATATATTTTTTACTTTTTTATTCCTTTTTTTTTTTTTACAATTATTTTATATATTTAAAACATAAAAAAAGAGTAAAAAGTGAAATTAAAAATGGAATTTAATTTATCATCACATTTATTGAATGATTTTAACTTAATAAATTGTTCATTAAATAATTCAATTGAAGATAAAATTAACTGTGATACAAATGAAGAAACCAATGATGACATTTTAACAATTTTTAAAAGCCGTATCTGAAAATGATAAAGAAACTGCTAAAGAAATTTTGAATTATGCCAATAAAAATAATATTATATTAGAAATGAATCCAATTATCAAATAAAAGTTTCTCCACTTAAAATAGCTATTATGAATAACAATAATGAAATAGTAAAATTACTTATGGATTATGCTAATAATAACAAAATTATTTTAAATATTCATAAAACAACTACAAAACAAATAGATATACTTTCATTTGCTATACTTATGAAAAATGAAAATTTGGTTGACCAATTATTAAATTATATCAATGAAAATAATATTGATTTTGACATTAATGAAAAATTTGGCGATGGAACTTATCCATTGTTAACAGCTATATACAGAAATGATATAAAAGTAGTTGAAAAAATTATGAATTATGCTAATGATAAGGTATCCTTTTAAATATTAATGAAAAAAATGATGTAGGAATGTTTCCATTTTTAAATGCTGTCGTTAATGGAAATGAAGTTGTTAAATCAATTATCGATTATGCCAATAAAAATAATATTATTTTACGACTAAATGAAAAGGATAATGATAATTCTTATCCTCTTTTAATTTCTGCATTTGTTAATAAACCTGAAGTAGCTAAATTAATTGCTAATTATACCAATACCAATAATATTACTTTGATAATTAATGATAATGATAATAGGTATAAAAGAAATTCAATTTCATACGCACTTACTTATAATAATAGTGAAATGATAGAACTGCTTATTGATTATGCCAACGCAAATGATATCATTTTAGTATTAAAAGAAGATAAAGTATGTTCCATTTCAGAATTAGATATTGAAATAATTGAATTATTATATAAAAGTTATGATGCATATGAAATGAATATTATATTTGATAAAGAAAGTATGTTATTAAAAAAAATGAAAAAAATCAAAAATAATTTAGATAGTGTTAATATTTCAAACTGATCAATCTTTTCAGATAATAATAAACCAATGATTGAATATCATTCAAATTATTACGAAAATTTAAGAAAAAAAAAACTTGGTAATGATTTACCATTAAGATAAAATAAATTTATAAAAACATTTAGAATATATATTTAAAATTAATATTTTTTATAATAAATAAATAAATAATTAAAAATAATAATAATAATAATAATAAATATAGTTAAAATTGGAACAATTAGAATTGATATTTACAAAATATTTTTTAAACTTTTTTTTATATTAATTTCATATAAATAAATAATATATAAATAATATTAAAATTATTACTAATTAAAATTATTATTATTAATAAATTTTCTTAAAAAAAAAAAAAAGTAAAAATTATATAGATTTGTACTACTTTTTAATTTGTTGATATAAAAGAAAAAAAAGTTTAACATTAATTTTTTATTAAAAGAAAAAAAACATTTATAGTTTATTTTTACTACTACTAATAATATAAATATATAAAAAAAAAAAAAAAAAAAAAAAAAAAAAAAAAAAAAAAAAAAAAAAAAAAAAAAAAACACTTATATATATTATTATTATTATTTTACTAAACTTTATTTCAGATGATTGATATATTTTATATTAATTTTTATATGATTTATAAATTAATATATAATTAATAAAAAAAAATATACAATTTTAATAATTAATAATTAAAAATAAGTAATTAATAAATAATAATTAAAATAATTAATTGCTAGTAACAAATAACTAATAATAAATAACTAATTCTAATTAATAATAAATTATACATATTATTTATCCTTTTTTTTTTTCAATAAAATTAATAAAAAAAAGTATATATATTTTATAATAAAATAAAAGTATGGTGTAAATGAATTGATAATTTTATTAAAAATTTAATACTATTCATATTTCAATAATTTTCTTTATAAAAAAAAAGATATATAAAAATATAAAATATAAAAAAGGTGGATTATATATAATTAAAATTAAAAAAAAAAAAAAAAAAAAAAAAAAAAAAAGTCCAAAAATATTAAAACTTTAATTATAATTTTATTATAATTAAAGTTTTTATATTTATTTATTTTTTTTTTTTTATATATATATATATAGGAAAAATATCTTTATAAAACTTTATAAAATAATTTATATCTTATTTTTTATTGTTATATTTATAATGAATATTTATTTATAAAAAAAAATAAAAAGAAAAAAGTTAAGGAAAAATATAACTATAAATGGGATAATTTTTAATAATATATATATTTATTTTTTAGTTAATTTTTTTTTTCTTATTATTTTTTATTATTTATAATCTTTTTCATTGTTTGAATTGTAATTATTACTATTATTATTATGATATATTTATAGATTTACGCCTATATATAATCATAATTTTTTTAATTTTTTTTTTTTTTAAATTGGTCAAATAATAAAAATTATACTATTAGATACTTTATTTATTAGCTATAATTATTATTTTTTTTTTTTTTGTTTTAAAAAAAAGGGATATATGATATAATATTAAATATATTATATATTAATATATATTTAAATTTATAATTATGTATATATTTTTTTTCTTTAATAAAAAGATAATATAAGGTAATAATAAAAGTTTTTTTGCTTTTTTGTTTTTTTTGTTTTTTAATTATGATTTCATAATAGATATTATGATCTAGACTTTTTTTTTTTTTTTTTTTTTTTATGAATTAAATTATTATTAACTTTATATATATATATATATATATATATTTTACAAAAAAAAAATCTTTTCTGATTTAAATAAATAAAAAAAAGAAATAAAATTAAACAAAATTAAAATTAAATAAAATAATAATAATAATAATAATAAAAAAAAAAAAAAAAAAAAAAAAAAAAAAAAAAAAAAAAAAAGTTTATGTAAATAAACTTTATTTACAAAAGTTTTAATTTTCAATTTTTTTTTTTTTTTTTTTTTTTTTTTTTTTTTTTTTTTTTTAATTTTAATTTTATTTTAATTTTATACTTTATTTTATCTATTTTTTTTTTTCTTTCTTTCTTTCTTTTTCTTTTCCTTTCTCATTCTTTTTTTTTTTTTTATATTACTGTATGGTATTTCATAGTTGATGGTTGAAGTATTATTTATAAATTGTTTCTTTAATTTTAGACGATTGATGATTGATTTATTATTATTTTTTCTTTTTCTTTTTCTTTTTATTATTTATTATGTATTGGTTAAAAGGGAAAAAGAAAAGAGAAAAAAAAAAAATTTTTATTCTATCTTTTTTTTTTTTTTAATTATTAGTAAGTATATATACATTTTTATAAAATATATATTTTTTTATTGACCAAGAAAAGTTCATTTTTTTATAATAAAAAAAAAAAAAATGAAAAGAAAAAAAGAAAAAAAATTCCATTATTATTATCATTCTTATTATTAAAAAAAAAATTTTTTTTTTCTTTTTTTTTTAAATTTTATTATTATTATTATTATTATTATGGCATAATATGGCATAAAGGTTTAATTTTTAATATATAATGAAATTATAATTTACTTAGTAGACTTTTTTTTACAAAAAAATAATTTATAATTATTTTTTAAAATGAAAAATCTACTAAATAAAAATTTTAAGATATAATTAATAATTAAAATAAAAAATAAAAATAAAAATAATTATTTAAATACATTTAATAATAATGGAAATGAAAATAATAATATTAATGAAAGAATATTATATATAATGTTAATAAGGTTTAATAATTTTGTTTGATGGTTAATTGTTAATAATTTATTATTATTATTATTTTCTTTTTATCCAAGATTTTTGGGAAAAAAAAAACTTTAACTCTTTGTTTCGGCATGACTTCTTGGATACCATATAATACCAATAATACATATAATTATTATAGCAGCCACTATTAATATTGGAATTTTGATTTTATTATTTCTTTATTAATTATAATAAAAGTAAAATAATAATAAAATAGTTATTATTTTATTTTTTTTAAAAAAAAAAAAAATTCATAATTATTATTATTGTTATTATTATTTAAATTTTTTTTTTTTTAAAAAAAAAATACTTACTCTATATGAACTTTTCCTTCAACCTTTTTCATTGTTTGTAAAACTTTACTTTCTTGGCGTTTAGCATATGGATCAACTCTTGTTTCATGATTTAAGAAACTACTTGTACTTCCATTATTTTGAGCCATCCTTTCTTTTGAAAGTCCACCATTATTATTCTCAATATTAATATTATTTTTACTACCAAAAGAAATATCTGCCATACTGCTGTTAACAAAATTATCTATTGAACGTTGTAAATTATCATCCAATATAATTATATCAAGGGCTTCTGGATCACTTTTTATACGATTACAGAGATAAGATACATCAGAAATTTTTTTCAATGGTTTGTCTAATTCATGAACATCAATAGTTCCTTTACGTTTAGCTTGATTAAATTTCTTTATTGAAGATAATACTGGATTATCTGGATAAATTTCACCTGAAATAGGAACATATAACTTTAAGTATCTAGGAATAATTTTTGGTTCAAAAGATTTAGAAATATGTTCTTTTATTGAGTATACTTGATTACTTAAAGAAACTCTTATTACAAATGCTTTTGAACTTGAATCACCAATACGGAAGCATGACAATACTACTTTTTCATTTTTAGATTCATTTTCATTATCTACATTAATTACAATTTCACTATTTTCCCTTATATCTTCCATTTTAATATAATTTTAATATTGAATTAATATTATTTGATTATAACAAAAAAATATATATATATATTTCTTTTTTCTTTTTTCTTTTAATCTAATTATAATTTTTGTCGTTTTTTTTTTTTTTTTAAAAAAAAAAAAATTCTTATAAAAATCTTATAATGAATATAATTGTATTTACAATATATTTTTTAATTTCTTAATTTAATTATTTTAGTAATATAGATTATAGATTTTAAAAAATATAATAATAGATTAATTGTTTATTTACAATTGTTTATATATATATATAATTAAGAATTTTCTATATATTTATGAAATATATATAAAAATATTTATGTTAATTTTCAGTTAATAATTATTATTTATTGTATAAATTATATTTTATAATATTTTTAAATAATATTTACATTATAAAAGTTTATAAAATTTTATTAAAATTTCTTTAATAATTAAATTTTGTTAAAAAAAATAATAATAAAATTTTATTAAAATATATATTATTATTTTATAACATAAATATTTATATATGTTTAGAAACGTTTTATATATGTTTAGAAATGTTTTAATTTCTCTGGATATAAAATAATTTAATTATATTAATATAGTAATATTTTTTAATAATATTTTTCTTTAAATAATTATAAAATTTTATAACTTTATTTGACAAATAAAGTATATATTGCCTTATTTTCCAATTAATGAAAATTTATTATTTGTCAGTAAAATTTAGATTTTATTATTTGCCTTCAATATTTTTATTATTATTATTATTATTGAAGTTTTTTTTTTAGTTATTGCTTTTTAATAATTTTTAATACTTTGGTTTCAAAGTTTAAGTATAAAATATTATAATTAATAAAACTAATAAATATTACTTTTAATTAACTTTTTATTTTTTAATTACAATAATTTTTCAACCTTTAATTTAATACAGTTCGCTCTTTTTTTAAAAAAAAAAAAAAAAAAAAAAAAAAAAAAGAAAAAAAAATATTGAAAAGAACAAAAAATAATATGAAGTATTCATTAGTATTTTTATAGTATTTTACAACAAAATTTTATTAATATTAAAGTTAAAATAATGAAAACAAAATAAATAATTAATTAAATAATAAATATATAAATAAATACTAAAATAAATAATATATTAATGCAATATAAGCCTTTATAATCTATTATAAGGAATATAGAATATTAAAATATTAAAATGTATATCATGTAAATTAATTTATTGCCTAATATATTAATCTTTAATAAATATATTATGTATAATATATATATGATATGCTTTATATTTATTATTTAGAATATATATTAAATTTATTATGTTAGAACAGTTGCATAAGCAATATATTACATTTTATTCTATTAAATACTATTTTATTAAATTTATAATTCATTAAGTTCATATTAAAAAAAATTAATGAACAGTTTAATATCTTTTTAAACTATTCCATATATTGTGATTGCTATTTATTATATATTATAAATATATTGTACATATATTATAAATGATATATTCTAAATACTAATACAGAGCCAAGTTTGTTATGATAGGTAAATGTTATAAAATAAGAATTTAAGTTTAATTTTAATAATTTTACCAATAAATAAAATTTACTATTAAGATATACATCAATATATACCTTGAATTTAAATATATTATTTATTATTTATTCATTTATTTATTATTTATATATTTATTATTTAAATATTTATTATGTATTTATTTACTTACTTACTTATTTATTTATTTATTATATATTTATTTACTTATTTATTTATTTATTATGCATTTACTTTTTATTTATTTATTTATTTATTTATTTATTTATTTATTTATTTATTTATTTATTTATTTATTTATTTATTTATTTATTTATTTATTTATTTATTTATTTATTTATTTATTTATTTATTTATTTATTTGTTTATGAATTTTAATTATTTCCAACTAATTATATTAAATACTTTATTATATATAACACCTCGTCAATCCTTTCATTACTATTGACAAATAATTTACAAATAATGAGAAAGCTTCAAAATATTGAAATAAATAATAATAAATAATAAATAATGAGTAATGAATAATGAATAATGAATAAGAAATAAGAAGAAATAATAAAGAATAATTAATAATTAATTAATTAATTAAGAAATAATAAATAAATAAATAATAAATAAATAAATAATAAATAATAGAACTCTTAAAATGAGACAGAATAATATAATTTATTAATTATATTCTTCTTTATTTAATTTAAAATATTAAAATTTATAAATTTATATTATTATTAAACAACGTTTATTTATTAATATAATAAATATAAATATTGAAAATGGCAAAAGCGTAAATAAATTTAAAAAAAAAAAAGTTTTATATAATACTTCTTAATTACAAGCTATATTAAAAATAAGAAGAAATTATTTAGTTTATAACAAATTATAAATTATTTTCATATTTACAAAACATAAAATTTATATTTACATTAATTTTATGTGTTTGTATAGAATTTATAATATTGCATAAATCTATTTTATATCATGTTACATTAAATCACACTATATATCATATGATAATTAATCAAATGATTAATTGATGATTTTTTAATTTATTTTTATGTAATTATTGACAAAATAATTAATTAATAATTAAAGTTTCTATTTTCATTTTATATCATAAATAATCATAAAGAATAAATAATAAAAAAAAAGTAAAATTATATACTTTAGAAATAAATCATATTCAATATAGAAATTAATATGATCTATATATTAAATTCTATGCCAATATTTATTAACTTTTTAAGATTGTTTTTTTCTTTTTCTTTTTTTTTTTTTTTTATTTTCAAAATTATATAAAAAATAATAAATAAATAAATAAATAAATAAAACTATATATTAAAAATTAAAAATTTTTACATAATTTGAAAAATAAACAATTAAACTAATTCAATAAAATGTTTCTAAATGTTTTTCTTTTTTTTTTTTTACCTCCTTTTTAAACTAGAGAAATAGAATTCATTTTTGAATTTAAAACTTTAATCTTTACTTGATGATTTTTCATCCCTAATAAAATGAACGAATCTCTTATAAAAAAAATAATGTATAAAATTATATAAATAAATAAATGAAAAAAGTCTTTATTTTTATTATGTAATAGAACACAAGTCATTATAATATAACTTTGTGTTAGTTGAATGAGATTTGTGTAACAATTCTACAGAAATTTCCTTTTTTTTATAAATGTATGAATGTATCAATAAATAAATAAATAAATATTATTTAATCCTACTAAATATAAAATTAAAAATAAAAAATAATAGATGAATATTAATAAATAAATATATAGATAGATAGATAAATAGATAATTACAAAAAAAAAGTTAATAATAAACAAATAAATAAATAAGGAAATAGATTAAATAATTCTGATTTAAACTTTTTTTTTTATAATTACAAATTTATTTATTTTATTTATTATATATTATTAATTATTTATTATTCAATTATTTATTATTTATTATTCAATTATTTATTATTTATATTTATTATTTATAATTCAATTATTTATTATTTATTATTTATTATTTATTCAATTATTTATTATTTATTATTTATTATTTATTCAATTATTTATTATTTATTATTTATTATTTATTCAATTATTTATTATTTATTATTTATTATTTATTATTTATTATTTAAATATTTATTTATTATTTATTATTTATTACTAATTATTTTATTATTCAATTATGTATTATTTAGTATTTATTATTTAATTATTATTTATTATTATTTATTATTTAAATATTTACAAATCTTTATTAAAAGGGTTTTTTTTTATATATTTTATATATTTCTATCAAACTAACAAAAATAATAAATAAAAACAAAAGTTAATTTATATTATTATTATATAGGTTGAAATGTTTATAATCGATCCAAATGTTATTTAAAGTTTTTATTCATTATAACTATAAAATAATGTATAGTATTTATTATAATCTATTATTAGATTAAATTAATATTTTAATGTTGCAATAGTAATATTTTTCCAAATAACATTCATATTGTTACTACATAATTATTATCACCATTATTCTATATTCATTTCATTTATTTTTATTATATTTAAATCGCACTAGGTTCTACACTTGTTGTTAGTCCGTGGGCTAGTATACAATAAGAATCCTGGTTCAATCCCTCTTTTTGACCATTTCTACTTTTCCCCACATGTGATTTTTATGGAATATGGTGGTTAGAGTTACAGGTAAGTATTTCTCCCTTATATATGTATTATTCTAAATATTCTACGTAATATAGACAAGATACTTCCCTAATTGTGGGCCTTAGGGGGTCGCACAAGTACTGCTATTCAATATATTTACAAGGGAATAACTAGCATATGCGTATATATCATGTGTTCATGTAGATATATTCTACTAAATTGCAATCTTTCTGATTTATTATATACAATTACCAAAAGAGCTAGATGTATCTTAATGGGTTAGGTTATATTGACTTCGCTTCAAAGGGAAGTTAGGAACAAGAGAAGTACTCCGAGAAAAAGCGTACTAGAAAATTCTCAGCAATAATATGTCAGAGCGCCAATGCTGAACACTCAGTAAGGCCCTCCAGTAGGGACAATATCCGCCTATACCAAAGTATACCGAAGTGTTGTGACTACCTCAATATTCCCATGCCTTGAGGGGATTCTGAAAATAGGGGCGGTACACACCAAAAGTAAAAAAAAAAAAAAATATTTTGCATATATAAATATTTTTTTATTTAATCTCTACTTTATATTTTAATTTCCATTGTTATATTTTATTTTATTAAACATTACATATTTTATTTTATTTTTCTATTTATTTTATTTTATTTTATCTTACAAAAATATAATTTAGATATAATTTTGTTTTATTTTATATAATATTTCTAAAATTTATTTAAATATTTATAAAAATAAAAAAATATAAGCATATAAAATAATAAGTAAATAAATAAACTTATAATAAATAAATAAATTAAGGAACTAATAAATAAATTAAGGAACTAATAAATAAATTAAAAAAATTAATAATAAAAAAATAAATTAAGGAACTAATAAGTAAATAAATAAATATATAAAGAAAATTAATGATAAATAAATAAATAAAATTATTAATATTTAATATGATTATATCCAATTTTTTCTTTATATAAAAGCTATTGACGTTTATTATTTTTATAATAATAAGGAATACTCTTTTATTCATAATTTTTGAAATAAATACTTAAATTCTCAAAAAAATTATTATTATACTATCTTTATATTATTATTTATTAATATTATTATATCATAAAGATATTTTGTGCTTTGACTTGATTAGTTCAATAATATTAATAAATATATTAGTAAATATACCAAATATTTTATAATGACAACAAAATCTGCATTATTTACTTTTAAAGACTCTTTACTAGCCAATGATACAATTGAAGAAAAAGTAATATAAAATATCAGATAATTATTAATACTTATTATTTATATATTAGTAATATAATTAAAAGAAATCTGAATTTATTGTTATTAGATATAATTCGAAATTATTTCATATATATATGTATATATTTAAATATTTTATTTTTATTTTTGTATATTTTTATTTTTATTTTAAAATTTAATTTATATTATAACAAATTTTAAAAAACCCAGTAAATTTCCCTATTGTTATTATTATTATTAGAAAAAATTAAATTTAGTAATAAATAATATATTAATTTTTATTATAATTATCATGTTTTGTATTAAAATTTAATTTAAGGTCGAGGTAAATCAACGTCATTTAATTGATAAAATTTTAGCAAGGTATTTATTATTTATTTTTTTAATACATTATGAAATAATACTAATAATTACTATTAAATAAAGTAAAGTCTATATATTTTTATATATAGATAAAAATTTAAGAGTAATATATTTTAACTTTTTTTTTTTTTTTATCAATATTAATTTTATAATAAATAATTTAAAAATGTATTCATATTGTATATTATATTTTATGTTATTAAAATAGATATTCGGCAGAATTTACAGTATTTAGAGAATTATTGCAAAATTCAAATGATGCATGTAATATATTTAATTTTAAGAATAAGTTCAATATAATAAATATATTATATAAATATAAAGTGTGAAAAAATATATATATTAAATTTATTTTATTAATTATTTTTTTTTATATATAATATTCTTTTTTATTATTT
The DNA here is from genome assembly GCA_016946835.1 of Neocallimastix lanati (nom. inval.). Classification (NCBI taxonomy): domain Eukaryota; kingdom Fungi; phylum Neocallimastigomycota; class Neocallimastigomycetes; order Neocallimastigales; family Neocallimastigaceae; genus Neocallimastix; species Neocallimastix lanati (nom. inval.). Next base: position 640,877 of record JACVTC010000043.1, read on the forward strand.
ATTTATATATTTAAACTATTTTGTTAAATTTTGTTATAATTTTTTTTTTTTAAAAAAAATGGATTAAATTTTGAATTAATTTAAAAAATAAAGCTGCAGAAGATGTTGAAATCATATTTACAGTTGAAAAAGATCCAGAAAATAATAAACCTGGAATAACATCTATTGAATATAAAAATAATGGTAAAATTTTCAGAGAGGAAGATTGGAATCGTTTAAAAAAAATTGCTGAAGGTAATCCTGATGAACAAAAAATAGGGTTTTTCGGTGTAGGCTTTTATTCATTATTTTCAATTACGGAAGAACCATTTGTTGTATCTGGTGATGCCTATTGTGGTTTCTTTTGGAAGGGTGACCAACTTTTCGTTAAAAAAGGTACTGTTCCTGAAGAAAAACGAACTGAATGGACTTCTTTTCTTTTAAATTTACGTAATCCTTTGGAAATACCCGATACTAATGAATTTAGTCGTTTCTTAGTGTAAATATTTTGAAATATTTATTTTAAAACAAAACAAAATAAACTAAAATAATAATAATAATAATAATAATAATAATAATAATAATAATAATAAAGCAATGTATATATATATTTAATAATATACATTTATAATATTTATATATAATTATTCAATTATCAATATCTTATTATTATATATATTTATATATTTCTATATCTATATTATATATATATTAATATATATATTTAATTTTCGTCTTAATCTACTATATTTTTTTTAATATTAGAACCTCATTAGGTTTTACTTCATCTTTAAAAAGAGTAAAAGTTATTGTAAATGATGAAGAAAAAATATTTGTAAATAAAAAATCTTCTGAACCAAAGCCATTACAATACCCAAGAGATAAATATATAAATAAGACTCCAAATAAAATGTTTGAATTGAAAGAAATAATTACAAGAAATGTACAGATGGATATACAAGTAAAAGGTGATTTAAATGTTTTCTATGAAGAAAATGTAATCCTACCTAAAAAAATCTTTTTTGGTTTTGCTGGATTTGGATTTAATATCCCCAGTAAAAATAAAAAACCCGAAAAATTTGAACCTATTGAATTGACTCACTTTATGAAGGTTACTACCGGATCATTTAATGCTAATTTACCAACGGCAGTGAAAAGAGAAATGGAAAGAACAACAAAAAAGAATCCACCTTCAAGAACAGATATTTCAATTTTAAGGTAAAAATAAATAAATAAATAAATAAATAAATAAATAAATAAATAAATAAAAAATAAAAAATAAAAAAAGATAATAGCAATGAATAATAATTACAATAATAGATTTATTGTAAATATAATAAATATTGTTATTATAAAAGTTATTATTTTATTATTTATTACTGTTATTCAATTATTGTTATGTACGTATTAATAATATTAATATTTTATTATTATTATTATTATTATTGTTATTTATTCATTTATAAATAATAATAAAAAAAAATATAGTACTAATTATGATGAATATGAAAGTTCAACATCAATAAGAGATAAAAGTAATATCTTTAACAATTTAATTCCATATCCAGATCAAGGTAAGATTTTTATTGGTTTCCCAACTCAACAGGTAATACATTTTATTTTATTTTATTTATTTTTTTTTTTTTAAAAAAAAATAATTATTCATAAAAATACTAATTTATATGTATTATATATAATATTGTATATCTTTCTATTATATATAATTATTAATTTATTTTTATTTTTTATTTTTAGACTACTGGTTGTTGTATTCATTTATTAGGACATTTAATTCCAACTGTAACTATTTTATAATAGTTATTATAAAATAATAAAATAGCTTTATTATTATTATTATTATTATTATTAAATTTATACCTTTTCATCTCATTTATAAACAATTATAAATTTATTATACATATAGGTTGAAAGAGAATCAATCGATTTTGTCGATAGTACATTAGCAAGATGGAATCAAGAATTATTATGTGGAGGTAATTTTATTATATTTAATAATATAATTAAACATGCTATAAAATTATAGTATTTTTTTTTTTTTTTTTTTTTTTTTTTTTATTTATTTTTATTTTTATTTAGTTTGTTTGTTTGTTTTATTTTTTTGTCGTTGATTTTATAAAATATTTATATTCATAAAATTAAATTTAAAAATCAATCTTAGGTTATTTAATCTCTAGAATATTATTTGAAGAAGAAATGGCTCAAATCTCTAAAATTTATGAATCAATTCCTGAACATGATAGTGAAAGTATTAATTGGTTACTTAATAGAACAATTCATAACTTTAAATCATTCTCTTACAGAAAAAGTACCCCAAGTTCAATTGTAGGGAAAATATTTTATAATGTATTCTTCAGTAGATGTAAATTCCCAGTTAGTATTTTGACAACAAAGGTAAATTATATTATTCAGAAAAAAATAAATAAATAAATAAATAAATAAATATAATTTCAATATAATTATAAATATAAAATAAAATATATATATATATATATATTCGATGATAAATAAAAATATGTATAAATTATTTAATATATATATATATAAATGGCGAAATATAATAATATTTTATTTTATTTTGCTTTATTCATCTGTATTTTATATTTATATTTAATTATTTTATTTTAATTTATTTTATTTTTTATTTATTTTATTTATATTTTTTAATTTATTGATTACTATAAAAATAATAGGGTATTGTACCAGTTAATGATGCTCGTTTACCAAACAAATCCATGAGAAAATTTATTAAAGATATACCTATGGTTTATGATAGAATAATTGATGAATGTGGAGATATGATAGAAACTTTAACTGAACAAAATTTATTAGTTAAAATATCTATTGAAGATGTTTTTAAAGAATTAAAAAATAAAACGTTAAGTCAAGAAGAATTAATACAATTAATGAAATGGTGGATTGATTATAGAAAGAAAACTGATGTTTATCATTCTAATAGTGAATTAAATAACTTCATGAATTTAACAAAAATTACTTGGAAAGATGATTCACCAAAAGAAAATGGTGGAGATCAACGTCTTATTAAATCTACCCTTGCTTATATTAAATACTTTATTAATCCTAAAATGATACCCCCAGATATGTCCTTACCAGATAATGTTCTTCCTTATGTCATAAGTAAAGAATTTTGGAAATCTGATTTAGAAAACTATTTTGGGTAAATTCAAAAAAAAAAAAGAAAAAATAAAAAAAAAAATAGAAATATAAAAAAATTTGGAAGAATATATATATATAAAGAAATAATATATATATATATTTATATAAAATTGTAGAAATATAGAAATAATATATAAATATACAAATAAATATTTATTTTCACTTGAAATATTAATTAATTATTATTATTATTTTTTTTTTTTATTATATATTTAAATATTTAATATTTATTTAATATATAATAAATTATTATAAATTATTATAATATAGAAATTGGAATGAACTTCCATTATCCATTTGGACTGGCTACATTTTAGAAAAAGATTTATTCATTGATGATATTAATTTTATTGAAAAAGTTTTATCTATAATATCTAGAGGAAGTAATTCAATAAGTCATGAGGAAAGAATTCAAATTATTAGTTATTTATCTTCAAGAGAATGTATTCCAACGCAACAAGGATTAAAACTTCCTGAAGAAGCTTATTTCCCAAATGTTAATTTATTTGAAGATTTACCGATTATTAATTTGAAAAACCCAAGATCTGTTTCAAATAACTTTTTAAAACAGTTAGGTGTAAGAGAACATGTTGATTTACAAATGATTTTTGATCGTTTAAATACTTTAAATTGGGATCATATTCAATTGGTAAGGATATATATAATTATTAAATAAATAAAGAAATAAAATATATAATATGTATTATACATGTTGTGTATTATATATATTATATATTATATATAAAATTATATATATTAAAAAAAATAATGAATATAATAGTATTTTTTTATTATGATATTCTTTTTTATTTATTTATTTAATTATTTATTTTTATTTTTATTTTTTAATAATTTTTATTCAAGATTAAATATTTAACTACAGTTTCTGAAAAATTATCAAATGATGAATGGAATAAATTAAGAACAGCTGCTATTTTCCCCTCGGAAGATTCAGAAGGAAAACAAACTTCCAGAAATTGCGCTTCTGAACTTTATTTCCCTAATGATTCCTTAAGAGAATTGGGTGTTCCAATTATTAGTTGGAGTAAAAATAAGAAATTAAGTAAAAGTTCAGATGAAGGTAATAAATAAATAAATAAATAAATAAATAAATAAATAAATAAATAAATAGAAATTATTAAAAAAAAAAAATAATAATAATAATAATAAAAATAATAATAATAATAATAATAATAATAATAATAATAATAATAATAATAATAATAATAATAATAATAATAATAATAATAATAATAAAGATATAATCTATAAGAATATTTCATATATATATAAATCAATAATTATTAAAAAATACTGACAAAAATAATAATATAATTATAAATTAATAGGAAAATTCCTTTCTAGATTAGGTCTTCAAGAATATATTCCATTAGATATTTTACTTATTTTAATTTCTACTTGCGAACCTAAAAAACGTTTAATTCATCTTGACTACTTTTTAAATAATTTCAAATATTATGCTGGTCAATATGATCCATCATCAGTTAGTGTTCCATTCTTACCATGTGTCGATAGTGATGAATTAGCATTACCTTATGAATGTTATTATGATCCTTCTTGTAAAATCATGGGCTATAAAATTTTAATATCGCACTTAAAATTACATGCTGAAAAATTAGGGGTGAAGGCATTTCCATCTTCTAGAGAAATAATTAATAATTTAATTAATAATCCTCCATCCATTGAAAAGGCTCCAGAAATATTTTCATTTATTACTCAAAGACAATCGGGTATCGTATCCGTTGGTTTAAAGTTTATAATTAAAATAAAAATTTATTTTTATTTTTATTATATATATATTATTTAACATAAAGAATTGCCTTACTAATGATTATACATAATTCATATATATAAATATATATATATATGTAAATTATAAATAATATAAAATATAGAATTTACCATTACTCAATGGAATCGATTGAAACAAAGTCGTATTATACCTGTCCTAATTGATAAAGAAAAAAAGGATGGAAAAAATAATACTAAATGGGTTGAACCTTACAATGTTTACTTCAAAGGAACAAAGTACAATTAAATAATTAATAACAATAATAATTAACAATTAATAATTAATTAATTATTTATTTAATAATAATAACATTAATAATATATTATTTATTTTAAATATATATATTTTATTAACAAATTATATAATTATAAAAATTTTAATTAATTAAAATTAGTCAATATGAAGAAATATTTGAATATGTTGATTTTGGTCCAACAGCAAATATATTTTTACAAGCCTGTGGTGTTAAGGATGAACCAAGTATAAGTGAATTAACCATACAAATTATTAAGAAGCCATCCGTATTTTTAGAAAATCATGGATATGAAGGTTATCTTGGTCTTTTACGTCAAATTGCTACAAATATGAATACATTTAATAGAACCTTATTAAATGAAATGAAAAATTCAGCTTTCCTTTTATGTAATGTAATTAACAATGAAGAAACTATAATTGATGATGATGATAAAACTAAAACTGAAAATGAAAGTGATGCCTTATTAGAGGCAAGATCATATGATTATAAATTAGAAAAGGCTTCAAATATATATTTAATTGATGATACTATTCTTCAACAAATTTTTAATCCATTAAGGTACGTAATTTTTTTTTTAATTTATTTATTTTTATTTTTATTTTTTTTTTATTTTTATTTATCTATTATAAATAATAAGCAATAGTAATAATTATAATAATAATCAAATAATAATAATAATAATAATAATAACAACAATTAATAATAATAATAATTATTATTATTAAATATTAAAATATTAATCATAATTAAAAAGTTATTTATTCGAATTATATTAATATAATATATATATATATATTAATTTTTTTTTTGTTTTTTTATTTTTTTATTTTTATTTTTATTTTTGTAATTTATAGTGCACCTATGGAAACTTTATTAGAAAATATGTATAGTTACTTTGGTAGTCAATGGTTAAGTAAAGCTGTACAAGAATACTGGATACCAAAGGGATCTCCAATGGAAACAACTAAATCTAAAGAACTTCAAGTAAAAAAAAAAAAAAATTTTTTTTACCATTTTTATATTATTATTATTATTATTATTATTATTATTATTATTATTATTATTATTATTATTATTATTATTTATTATTATTATTATTTTTACAATTATTATTATTTTAATATTATTTTTTGTATTTATTTATTTATTATTTATTTATTTATTTATTTATAAAAAAATCAATATAAAAAAATATTTTTAATAATAATTGATATACTAATAATAATAATATATTAATATAATGTTATATATAATATTATATCTTAAAATTAATGCATATAATATTAGGAATTAATTAAGGAAAGAGCACCATTATTAGTTTATGATGTTCAATCGATGAAGGAAAAAGGTCTTGTTTCTAATTCTCAAAGTATCCTAAAAAAATTGAAAGTTTTTGAAATTGCTGATATTGAATTGAAAAGAAAACTTAATCGTGTTGAAGTAACCCAAAAAACTAGTGCTTGTATTGTTAATCAAGCTAGAACTGGATTAATGTTATTAATAATTAGAAACTACGATTACTTCGGTAAAAAAAAAAATAAATTTTTTTTTTTTTTTTTTTTTTTTTTTTTTTTTTTTTTTATTTATTTATTTATTTAAAAAATATTAATTCGAAAAATATTTTAATTAAATAATATATATTATTTTTCTTGTTAATTACATTATTATTATTATTATTATTATTAATTTTTTATTATATAATATATTTTTTATTATATTATATTATATTATATTATATTATATTATATTATATTATATTTAATTAATATATTGAAGATGTAGCAAGAGTTTTAGGTCAAATATTATTTAAAAAATGTGGTCTAAATGATTCATTATTATTATCTACTTTATTATCAACATCACTTGTTAATTTAAAACAAAAAGGTTTTCCTGTTGATAGAATTATTTCATCAAAAATTAAAAAACGTAACGCCAATAAAACAAATAGATTATCTAATAGTCGTACAAATAGTGCTCATACTTCTAATGAAAGTATAACTGAACCAAATCCAAACTTAAATAATTCTCAAAAACCTCTTCTATCTTCAGAATCTCGTAATAGTTTAAATAATGAAAGTAAAGATGTTCAAAACACATTTAATGAATTGGGTCAAATGTTTCCAAATCTTAAAAAGGACTTTTTGTTGAACTTTATCAAATCTAAAAATTATAAAGATTTACAACAACTTTGTAATCAATTAATTGATATGGATAATAATAAACAATTAGAACAATATATGAATAGTAACAATCAAAATCAAAGTCAAAGTCAAAGTCAAAATCAAAGTCAGAATCAAAGTCCAAACCTTAGTCAAACAGAAAGTAATAATTATGGAAATAATGAAAATAATAGTCCTTCAAGTAGTCATAATAGTCTTCAAAATGATAATCGTAAATCAGGATTATTTAATAAAATGGCAAATAGTTTTATGAAAGGATGGAAAAATAATCATTCCAGTAAAAATGATTTAGATAATACTAAATATAAAATGCCAGGTGGTTTTGATCAATTTGATAATAATAATCCACAACTACAACAACAACAGCAACAACAGCAACAACAAATTCCTCCTGAACCAATAAAACAAATTACACCAGATTATACAAAAAATTTAAAACAAAGTTTAGAAAAAGCTATTGATCTCTGTCATTCTAATGATGATCAAGATATTAATACTCATATTCGTAATCCAAATGTTCCATCAATAGAACAGTTTAAACCAGCACTTCATGAACAATGTAATATTATACAAGCTAATCAATTAACCTTAATTGGATCACTTATGGATGTTAATATTTATGTAGAAAAAAGTATACCAAAGGATGAAATTTATCATAATATAACTCAAGATATGATTCAATCCTTTATTATTGATATTATTTTACCTTTAGGTAGTCGAGTATTTAATTTAAAGGGTAAAACCATGCATATTTATTATGATGTAGAAGGTAACGTTGTTGCCTTTAATAGAAATAGAACTTTATTTTTCAATTTAAGATACTTTAAAGGACTTCACTACAGTGAACAATTCAAAAATAATAAGGAAGCTAGAACCGAAGCACTTATTTATTGGTAAGTTTACAAAAAAAAAAAAAAAAAAAAATATTTATATTAATTTATAAAAATATATATATATATTATTTAAAGATATATGTATGAATTATTAAAAAATTTTAAATATTTATAAATATATATATATGTACATAATATTATTAATAGGTTTATGGTAATGTGCCATGAGCTTGCACATAATTTTGAATCTGATCATAATAGTACCCATGAATTTTATTTAAGTAGTTTTGCCGAACAATACATGGGAAAATTAATAAATTTAATTGACTAATCTTTAAAAAAAAAAAAAAAAAAAAAAAAAAAATAAAATAAAATAAAAATGAAAAAAAAGATAAAAAAAAAAAAATAATAATAATAAAAATAAAAAAAGATAGTCAATATTAAATTTGAACAATTAACTATTTTTCTATATGATTTTTTTTTTTTTTTTATTTTTTTTTTTTTTATACAATTATTAAATAATTAATAACCTAATATTTTCTTGATTAACAAAAAATACATGTAATATATTCCTATATTCCTTTTTTTTTTTTTTTTTTTTTTTTTTTTTTTTTTTTTTTAAAAAAAAAAAAATAATAATAATAATAATTAGAATAATAAAAATAACTAAAGAAGTATAAATAAAATTAATAAATATTAAATAAGAATAAAAAAAAATAACAATAAAAATTTTTTTAAAGTCTTATTTTTTTTTTTTTTTTTTTAAAAAAAACATTCGGTATAAATGAAATTATAATAAATACATATTTCATTTTTATGTTTTTTTTTTTTTTTTTTTTTTTTTTTTTTTTTTTTTTTTTTTGATATTGTCTTTTATAATAATAAAAATAAAATTTATATTATCATTAATTTATATAAATTAATGATAATGATATTTATTTCTCTCTTTTTTTAATGATTTTATTATTTAAGTATTATTATTATTATCATCAATATCAATCATTGATTATTATTTTTATTATTATTATTATTAATTTTTTTTTTTTTTTTTTTTTTTATTATTATTATTATTATTTATTATTTTTATTTTTCATTATATAATGATTTCTTTATCATAGCATCAGCATCAAAATATGGGATTAAATTTTGCTTTTCTTTTCCCATAAATAATTGAACTGAGGCATATTGTGGGTCAATATGGAAAACGGTGGTATCATTAAAATGGAATTGTGGACATTTGGCATTATGAACGTAAGATCCAAATGATCTTTGAGCAATAATGGTTTCCCCTGAAACCAAGGAACCTAAAAGTAAAGTCATTCCAATAATAGTGTTGAATTTCATTTTTATTTTTATTTTTTTACTTGGGTATATTTCTTTATTTAGGAATTAAAAATTTTTTCCTTTTTTTTTTTTTTTTTAGTTATTGATTTATTTCTTAAAATAAAATAAAAAAAAAAAAAAAAAATTTCGAGAAAAAAAATATGTTTTTATAGGAAAAAATAATAATAATAATAATAATAATAAATATAAAAATAATGTTAAATTAATTTACAATTTATTTTAACAGGTATATTATTATTAAAATATAATTAAAAGTTAATATAATTTTAAATACTACTAAAAAAAAAAAAAAAAAAGAAAAAAATTTATTCTTTTTTTTTTTTTTTTTTTTTTTTTTTTTTTTTTAATTATTATAAATATGATTATTATTATTGACACAAAAGAAATAAAAGAAAAATAAAAATGTATCTATTTTTAAATAAATTTTAAATTTATTTGAATTAATTAATGAATTTTTAGCAAATAAAGTGATAATTCACTTTTTGATTTAATTAAAAAAAAAATAAAAATAATATATAAAAAAAAATAAAAATAATAAAAATAAAATAAAGTTTATATATGATATATATATATATTTTGTAAAAACTTGACAGTAATAAATAATTTTTAATTGTCTATTAAAAAGAAAAATATTTTAATTGTCAATGAAAAAAAAAAATATATATATATATATATATATATATATTTTAATTGTCAATAAAAAAAAAAAAAAGTTAAGTATTTAATAACTAAAATAATTTTTTTTTTTTTTTTTCTTTATTTTATTTTATTTTATTCCAATATTAAAGTTTATATAAATTTACATCTTTTTTTCATCTTTTCATTTTTTTTAATATCATCAAACTTTAAAAAATTAAAAAATAAAAAATTATAAAAAATATATAATAAAATATATATCTTTAATTATTATATACATTTACTATAAAAAAAATGAAATATTATTAATAAATATTATTATTTGCTATTTTTATTAAATAATATATGTATTATTAATATTTTAATTTGAAAAATAAAAAAGATAGTTGTATATAAATATATAAAATAAAAATATATATATATTATATTATAATTAAAGAATAATTAAAGATATATTTATATATAAATTTGTTCATCTGACAATCAATACTAAAAACTGTTCAGAATTATATAAAATTATTTTAAACTTTTTAATTAAATATGTTACTTAAAATAGTACGATAAAATATATATATAAATATTTAAATATATATATTTTTTTTACCTTTTATTTTATATTATAATTAAAATTTTTTACAATTTTCACAAATTATATATATTTTAATTTATTTTATTTCATTTATATCAATATATATTAATATTAATATTTGTTTTATTAATTTCAAATAATAATAATAATAATAATAATAATAATAATAATAATAATAATAATAATAATAATAATAATAATAATAATAATAATAATAATAATAATAATAATAATAATAATAATAATAATAATAATAATAATAATAATAATAATAATAATAATAATAATAATAATAATAATAATAATAATAATAATAATAATAATAATAATAATAATAATAATAATAATAATAATAATAATAATAATAATAATAATAATAATAATAATAATAATAATAATAATAATAATAATAATAATAATAATAATAATAATAATAATAATAATAATAATAATAATAATAATAATAATAATAATAATAATAATAATAATAAATTAACTATTTAAATTTATTATAATCCTAAATATCTTTTTTAAATTATTTTTATATTAACATAAATCTATAAAAATTTTTCAAGATACCACGTGAAAACTAACAACTTTTTTTTTTTTTTTTTTTTTTTTTTTTTTTTTTTTTTTTATTATATAACAAGAAATTTATTTGTGTATAAAGTTTTTGTTAAATTTTCATTTAAATTTTAAATTCATAAAAATCTTTTTTAAAATTCAAGGAATGATTCAAGTTATAATATATTTTTATTTGTTCAAAAATTTTTGAATAAAAAATAAATAAAAACTATTT
>JACVTC010000043.1:657500-827500 GCA_016946835.1 Neocallimastix lanati (nom. inval.)
ATCTAGATTTTGATTTCTTATGAACTGAAACGTTATCTTCAGATTCCGATTCTGTATCAGAATGACTTACTCTATCCCTACTACTATCACGACTTCTACTACGACTACTGCTGCTAATACGAATATTATTATGAGAACGAGAACGAGAACGAGAACTACTTCTACTACTATCATATTCGGAATCATAATATTCATAATCATTCTTATCCTCAATAACAAAACTATTACCTCCAGAAGAAATATATTCATCTATTGCATACATTTGTCTAAGATTATCAACACTTTTAGATTTTTTGTTAATGACATAAGCCATAGGTACCTTTAATTTGTTATTATTAGAATTATGGAGTATATTACGTCCAGAAGTAGTATTAGAACCATTAGCAAGTTGACAAGTAGTTACTTTGGATTCCTCTGCCCAACGTTCTATACGTTGACGAGCAAATTCTTTAGGTGTGAGATCACTTTCCATATCATTTTCATCACCCTTTTTCATATTAGGATTAACTAACGTATGACTGGTATAAGCATTTCTATTAATAATTGTACCATAAGGTAAATTATTAATAAGTGGTGGATTAGCAACATTATACATGGATCCTCTTCCACTATAAGAAGGATTATTAGGATTAAGATTAGAACTATTTACATTTAAATGTGGAATAGGACCACCAGTAGGTGTATTCTGATAAAAAGGTGGAACGGGTACTTGTAATTTGACTAGAGGAGAAGGAGGAACAACATTTGAACTTGAACCTGCATAAAACGGTAAGCCTGGTTTATTAATTTGTGGAGGCTGTGGATAGGATGAGGCTCGTTGACGACTTTGAATAGTTCCTAATATATCACTATTAGCATTACTCCAAGATTGTCTTTTTAGAGCGGCAGCTTCTGCACTTTGTTTTGCCTTTAAAAGTTGACTAGACTTACTTGGAACACCTGATGCCCCCTTTGGACCACTGCAACTTTCAAGAACTGGCGGATTAATTTTAATTTTAGCAGAATGAGACATGGTCGACATTTCTCTGGAATTAAAGCTTACTAATTTTTGAGTATTTGCCATAGATTTTAACTTCTCTACTACAGGATTTGTTGTTGTTGGTACTGTATTATTATGAACTTGGAAGGAATAAGCTTTTTGAATTTTTTGATACGGAACTTGTTGACCTTGTATATTAACAACCAATTGACTACTATCCAATGGAGTAGATGAAGCAGTCCAATAAGAGCTATTCGCATCCACTACATTATTCATATTAGAATAGTATTGATTTGGATCTTGCAAGGATTGTGACGGTGGTGGAATGGATATAGTGGATGGTGCCCCAGGAACCCAATACGGATTACCATTTAAATCAACATTACTAATATTAGTCGAGAAAGCTGATGATACTTCAGAGGGTGGTGGTGGAGGAGTTGGTGGTATAATAGGTATACCTTGACCCGGATAATTCCTATAAAAATTATTATTATTATTATTATTATTACTATTATTAGAATCTATGGAAGTAACCATTGACTTTTTATTTTGCTTCCTATTATCTAATTTAGATTTTAAAAGGAAAAGAGAGACCTCTTCTTCATCTTCATCATCCTCCTCTTCTATATTTTCTTGACTTGTTATAGCCTCTGTCACTTCACCTTGATTTGTTATGATTTCTGTTTGTTCTTCCTGACTATCGTTTTCTTCTTCTCCTTCTTCTCCTATCTCATTATTGCTCATCCTTTCTTCTTTTTTCGATTTCTTATTTTTCTTTTCTGATTTCGATTTCTTTGATTTTTTATCTAATTTAGATTTAGATTTTGATTTTGATTTTGATTTAGATTTTGATTTTGATTTTGATTTTGATTTTGATTGAACTTTATTTTCTTTTTCTTTTTCTACTTCTTCTTCAACCACTGAATCTATTTTATTTTGATCCTCTATTTTTGTTTTTTCCAACTGTTTTGCCAACTCTTCTTCATCTTCATCTCTTGGAGGTATATATCCATTTTTAGTTGGGTAAGTAATCTCTTTATCAACATCATTATCATCATCCTCATCCTCATCACTTTCCTCCTTTTCAATATGGCTAATAATATGACTAAAATCATTATCATCAACACTTTCATCATCATCTTCTTCATCTTCTTCTTCATCTTCTTCTTCATCCTCATCATCTTCATCTTCGTTTTCTTCTTCAGATATAAAAGATTCTGAATCAATTTCTGTTGAATCAGTTTCATCGTCATCATTCTCTGTAGATTCTATATCTTCTTCTTCTTCAGAACTTTCTTTTTTATTCTTTTTTTCAGTATGGAATTTTTTAGATCTTCTCTTAGTTTTGATACCTTCATCTTCATGGATACTGCTTTTCTTTGATGAAATAGGTGTAGGGAAAATTGGATTAACAATGGATTGATTTGGGTCCTTTAATACAGTAAGTGTTGGGGTATTTTTCAAATTTGCTTTACTTAATTTTTTTATTAATTTCCTATTTTCTTTTGTAAGAATAATTGGCTGACCTAAAATGGCAATACCGTTAAAACTATTTTTACTATTTTTACCACTATTCTTACTATTTTGACTTTTTTTACTTGTTTTACTATTCCTACTATTTTTTGAGGATTTTGAAGGAGTAGAGGAAGCGACAGTTGACATTGAAGCTGGACTTTCTACGATACTTTGGTTTATACTACTTTTATTTGAAGTATTTTTAAGTTGAATAGTAGATGGAGAGTTGGATAAACTTTGAGGACTGTTTCTTACATTTTTTAATCTTTTTAATTCATCACAGGAAGTAGCATATACATAAGGTTGTTGATATATTACTTCCTGAGATACATTTTGTAATAGTAACGGTATATTTTGATTTGAACTAATTGAATTATTCGCACTACTATTTATTTCAACTTTTTCATTAGTAATAGTATTATCAGAATTACTATCAATGATCATATCAATCATTTTTTCCTGAATGTTATTTTCATTTAAGGTAAGAGTTGCCATCTATTTTTGTCATTAAAATTTAAAATATTTAATTATGTAAATATAATAAAAAAAATAAAAAGTTAATTAATTTTGACAAATTATTTAATAAAATATATTGAATACTATTATATATAGAAAAAAAAAAAAAAAAAAAAAAAAAAAAAAAAAAATACAATATTCACTATCAATATTAAATAATATTAAATTTTATTACAATTAGTATTATTATTAAAATTAGTATTATTATCATTCCATTGTATTAAAATTATATATGACTACTTTACCTTTATATACTCTAAATGATTATAATTTTAATAAATAACAAAATATAATAATTTATTTAAAGTTTACAAATTATCTAGAGTAATTTTTATTTATAAAAAGGGAAATATAGCTAACGTATGGTCTTTATAATATATTTTTTATAAAGCTTTGAATACTTTCTTACAATTTTTTAATATAAAAGTTATCTTATGTAATAAAATAACTATTTAATATTTATCTTTACTATGAAATATATTCAATATTACTAATATCAATAACTTTATAGTTTAATTGTAATTGTTTACATTTATTGTTAAGTCACTCACTTTTTTTTTAAATTTTTAATAATTAATAGAAAGAATTATTTGTTAAATTGTTTTTATAATATATACAAATGAATTAATACTTGTGGTAACATAAAATGATATATTGTAATAATTTTAAACTTATAAATATATAATAATTATTGTTTCGTATTTTGATTTATTTAGTATATTTGTATATTTTATTTTTAAACGTTTTATAATTTGTTTTATTTAAATAATTCTTTTAAATAAATATTTAATATATCTTATATAAATTTTTTTAAAAAATAATTAATAATATATTTTTAAATAAATAAATTAATTTGATGATATTTTATATAATATACTTGTTTATTAAGTTTAATAAAAAATAATTTAAAGTACATATGTAACCAGTGATAATAATGTGTTATAATATGTAATTATTATTATATTGAAATGAAGATAAAAAAAAAATATCAATAATATTTTATTTTTTTCTTTTTAAAAAAATAAATAATTATCTGTTGTATATTTTACTGCTTTTTTTTTTTTTTTTTTTTTTAAGTAAAATTTTTTCTTAAACTAATATGTAAAAAAAAAAAAAAAAAATATAAACTTTATCTTTCTATTTATAAAATAATAAAATTATATATAACTGAATTTTAATATATTTAATTCATTCATTTTATTTTATTATTTTTACTACTTTAACAATTATTATTATTAATAAAAATAAAACTGATTGAATAAATAATTTAATAAATATTTAAGATTTATTTTTTGAAAATTTTATTATAAAATTAATTGAATAAAATTTAATAATAAATATTTTTATATTAACTTTATTATTGTCAATTATATCAAAATCAATGGATTTTGTAAATTCAATAATAGTTAAAAATATTTAATTAAACTTCTTTTTTTATTTTCTTCCCTTCTTTATTACTGTCTGAAAACAAAATAAAATAAATTTTTAAAATCAAATTCTACTTTAAAAAACTAAAACTTTTTATTTTAGAAATAATTGAATAAAAAAAAAAAAAAAGGAAAAAGATAAAATAAAATTAAAATATAAAAATAAATTTAAAAAATTAATAAAAAATTTAAAAAGGTAATAAAAAAAAATAGAAATATATTTATATTTAAATAAATATAAAACTACATATAGCAATTAATAATATATAATATATTATATATATATATATTTTTTTTTTAATATAAAAGTAATTAAAAAAAAAATTATTTTACATTTAACAACTGTTATTTTAAATATTTGGTAATAATTAAATAATATTATTAAGTATAATTAAAAAAATAATAATAATTAGAATTATATATAAATTATTATTTTAAATTATAATAAAAAATTTATAATTTAATATTTATAACTTATTCATTATATAATCATTATAATATGATATATATATAAATTTATTTCCTTTATTATTATTATTAATATTATTATTCATTATATAAATATTTGTTCATTATTTATTCAATTATATAATTATTTTAATAATCTATCAATGCTTGTTTAATTATAATACTAACTTGTTTTAAAAAAAAAAAAAAAAAAAAAATTTTTAATATTTATTTAATATATATTAAATTCAATATTTTTTTTGTTATATAATAAAAAAGTTAGTATTGAATGATTATTGGATTATCTATTAATTAATAAAGAAAAAAGTATGATTAATTAGTTTATTAAAAAAACTTTTATATTTCAATATATATCTATTTCTACATCTAATATATTCACAATATTATCTACTAATATATTAATTATATAGTTAATTATATAGTAATATATTAAATTTATAGTTAACTATATTAAATTTAATGTATAAATAATGGTAATTAAATCTTTTATTTAAATATATATTTACCTGCTTATTAATTATAATTTAATATATTATATAATATATTTCATTATATTTCGTTGTTTTATTTCACTTATTAAAATATTTAAGCTTTTTTTATCAAAAATAATAAAAAAAATTATATTGAATATTAATTAATATAGAATATATTACTAATATAGGGTAATATATGAAAATATAATTGATTTATATAGTAATAATTAATTTTGAAAATAAAAAATTAAAAATTTGCATATTAAATAATATTTTAAAAAATATTTTATAAAACCATGAAAAATTATATAGAAAATAATTTTTTTTATTCATCCTTTCTTTATTATGAAAGATAAAACTGATATATAGATACTATTCTTAAAACTTCTCTATATATAATAAATAAAATTATTATACTATATTATCATAATAAGGACTAATATTATTGAAACTAAAAAATAAGTATAGGTTTAAAAAAAATTAAAGAAAATACTAAACTAGAGAAAGTATAGTTATAATTAGTAATTAATCAATTGAACTATCAAGTTATCAATATATATTTTTAATAATAAAAATATAATCTTATATATTAAATACACATTTAATATAAGAAATTTAAAATATAAAAAAAATTTTTTTTTCTCACCAATACGTATTTACATTTAGCTTCTATGTATGCAATACAATTACAATTATTCATTAAAATGTTTATTATCCTATACAATATCAACTCCTATACTCTATACCATTTTTTTTAATAGATTAATTATAAAATTAGATTAATTCAGTATTTTTAGAATATTTAATTTTAATAATAATCATAATAATTTTAATATTAATATTTATAAATTGTATATTAATAATTATAATATTAATTTTAATATTAATATTTGAATATCAATTGTACAATAATAATAATAATAATAATAAAAATTATAATTAAGATGAAACTATTCTATTTATTATAAAAAAAAAAAAAAAAAAAAAAAAAAGGAGAAAAAGATAAATAGGATAAAATAAAATTAAAATAAAGAAAAAAAAATAATAATATATTTAATATATGATATTAAAATATTATATAATTTTATTATTACAATATTAAAATGGAGTATATACTTTGAATATTAAATATGAATAATATAAAGTAAAAAAAAAAAAAATATAATATATATAAAAAAAAATAACATTATTATACAAAAAAAAATTTTTTTTTATACAATTTGAATCAATATAAATGGGATTAAATTATTTTAGAAGTTATAATTAACCTGATTTTTTTAACCCTTCTTTTTCCTTTTTTCCATATAACATTAACATTATATCAAATAATTTTACTTTTCATTTATATAATTTTGCTTTTCATTTATTATTAAATTAACTTACAATACATATTTTTATAAACCTATATAAAATTTTTACATTTATCCTATTTAATGTAAAAGTCAAAAAACTTTTTTTTATTATTATTATTACTAATTTTACTAACAATAATATACATATTTTGAGTCATTATTTTAAATGCTTTCTTTCTTTTTTTTTTTTTTTTAATCTTTGTATATTTATCATTATATTAGAGATAATTGTAAGATAATTCCTTATCTTTTGAATGAAAAAAAAAATTAATTATAAAAAATAACCGAAATTATTAAAATTCTAAACTTCAATATTTTTAAATGTTTATTAGAACATTTCAATAGGATTAACATGAATTTATAATAAAATAAATATATATAATTAAACTATTGTTAAAATTAATTATTGTAAATTTGAATAATAAGAACAATTATATAATTATTGGTTCAATTAATACTAACTCACTAAAATAACTATTCTCTCTTTTTTTTATTTTTTTTTTTTAATTCTCCTTTTCCAAAAATATATAAATATATTTAAAATGTTCATTTGCTTTAATTTATAGATTAATTAATAATTTAATGATCCAATTTAAATATTATCAATAAAGAGCAGCAACAAAAGATAAAAATAAAAATAAAATAAAAATAAAAATAAAAATAAAAATAAATTTTTTTTGACAAATTAAAAAAAAAAAAAAAAAAAAAAAAAAAAAATGATTATAAATATATACGGAATTAAAAAATATATTCATTAATATATGTAGTTTTAATTCTTAATATATTATCTGATTTTATCAAAATATATTCTGTTATATAAGAGCATTAAGTAAATATATATTCATATATATTTTGACTAAATTATTGTTATAAACAATTTTTAGTATTGAATTATTTTTTTTTAAAAAAAACATTTTATTATAAATATATATATTAAAGTACAATAGTGCTTTTTATATAATATATTTTATTCTATTTTATTAATTATAACTTCTTAAAACTTTATTTAATACTATACATATATGTATTTATATAGAATTACATAGGAACAAATGAAATAATTTCTTAATTAGGTAATAAATATCATATAACAAAAACTGATATATTTTACAGAAATTTATGTATCAATTTAAAGTATTTTATGAATAGAACTATGTATTAAAAACATAAAAGTATGTATGTCATTTTTAAATTAAAATTAATTTAATTAAATTAAAAATGATTTCTTCGTTGTTGTTTCATTTTAATATAAAAAATTTTTTTAATTTAATCTTTTTTTCAAAATTTAAAAACACACATATACACATATATATTTTAAAAATTTTATAAAAAAAATGTTAATGATATAATAAATAAAATTAAAATAAGCAAATAACCATAATAAAAAAAATAAAATAAAAATAAAACTTTAATATTTTATCTTAATAACTTTTATTCTAGTAGTTTATTTTAAATTATAAAACTATATGAATTTTATATTTACTATACTGATAAAATGATTATTAAAATTTTTAATATTTCTGAACTTTTTATATTGATATGCTTATACATTTATTTAATTATTAATATATTAATAATTTATTTTAAACAAATTAAACTCATCTACTTTAATATATTTTTTAAAAAAAAAAAATAAATTAATAATCATCATAATAATAATTCTATAACAAAAGAAAAGTTTTTTTTTTTATTTATTAGTTTTCTTCCTTATTTATTAATTAATTGTTTATATATTTTACATTATTTATTTGTTATTTATTTATTTATTTATTTATTTATTTACTCATAATTTATAAATTTTTTTTCATTTAATATTATTTTAACAAAAAAATATATAAATATATATAAATTAATAATTAATATTAAAAGTTATTTTATTTTTTTTGTATGGCTAAATAAAATTAAATTTTCAAGTCTTAGGGATAAGAAAAATAAAAATATCATATAGATAAAATTTTATTATTTTATATTTGTAATGAATAATTATTTAAAAAAAAGAAAATATTTATATAAATTTAAATTAATAATAACTATATGAAAGGAGAAAAATAATTCTTTTATTTTTATAGGTTAGATGTTGGACTGTACTAATATTACCAATATAAATTATTTAAAAAAATTATGTTATTTTTAAAAAAAAGAATATATATATATGATAAATAATAAAGTATAAATTATCTTTTTTTTATTAATATTATTGAAGCTCTTTATTTTTTCTATTATTATTGTTATTGTTGTTTTATAACTATTAATATTATTATTGTTATATTGTGCTATATCATTACTATTATTACTATTTTTACTTTAATTATTATTACTATTACTATTATTATTTTAATTATTATTATTATTATCTAATTTTATTTTTAAAAATATGATAAAAGAATATTTTATTTTTTCTTTTATTTTATTTTAATTTAATAAAATTTTATATACAATTTACATAAATAGAATTTTATGTAATTTTTTTATAGGTTCGCTTTTATGCTATGCTACAAAATTTTTTTTTTTTATTGAAGTATAAATTAAATTTAAATAAATTACAAAATTTAAATGTAATAAGAAATAAATAAATCAATAAAATAAAAATAAAATGAAAAAAAAAAATACTACTATATTTATTGTTTATTGTTTATTGTTTTTTATTGTTTATTTACGATTATTTATTATTATTTAATGCTATAATTACTACATTACTATTATAGACTATTATGTACATAAAACAACAATAAAAGCAATTATAATAATTCATAATATAAATATGTAATATTTAATATATTAATTTGTTTTGATATAGAAAATCATAATAAAATAAAATGAAAAAATTAAAAATTAAAAATAAAAATAAATTATTTGATATAAATTTCAATACCATTGTATAATAATTTATATTTTGACTTTTTTTTTTTTTTGTCTATATTATTTTGATTCATTTTAATTTTTTTTTTAGAAGAATAGAGATAAAAAGAGCATTCTGGGAGACAGTGCTTTTTTTTTTTTTAAAATTTTTCATCCTTAATTGTTCTTAAGGCAAGATAACAAAGCCAAAGCTTACGAGTAATTATCAGTAAAATACTTTGGTAAATAATCAACTAGACGAGGAATTTTTTTTATTTATGATGATTTAGGTGATAATTATGGTGATATAACTTAGTATTAACTTTTTTTTTCTAAAAAAAAAATCAATAAATAATATGATTTAATTCAAAATAATAATAATAATAATAGATAATGATTAATTCTATTGAAAATAATTATAAAAAATTTTATATACTTTAAATTTTATAATTTATTTTTATTAAACATAAAATAAAGTAAAAAATAAAATAATAACAAAAAAAAAAAAAAAAAAAAAAAAGATATGTTTTATATTAATAATTTTTACTATAATTTATTTTATAGCTAATTCTACCAAAAATAATAATAATAATTTATATATTATAAATATCATATATTATTTTTATATAGCATTAAAATATATATATATATATATTTGTTTTATATTAATAATTTTTACAATATTTTTATAAAAGTACCGCTTATTAAATAAATATATTTTTTTAATTATTTTATAACAATTATTTATTAAATTAAAATTCAATATTAAATACTTTTTTTTATTCATCATATTAAAAAATTAAGTAATCTTGCCTCTTTGTTTGTTTATTTGTTTGTTTATTTATGTACTTTTGTTTAATTTTTTATTTTTATTTTTATTTTTATTTTTATTTTTATTTTTATTTTTATTTATTTTATATTGTTTTTATTAAGAAAAATAGTTTTTTTTTTTAATTAAAGTTTTTGAAAAAGATATATATATATAATAATCAATAATCAATAATAATAATAATAATCAATAATCAATAATTATTTATTATTATTTTAGATTAATTTTATAACCAATAAATTTATTTTTTAATATTGGAAAATTATTCATTTTTTCAAAAAAAAAATAAAAATAAAAATAAAAATAAAAAATAAAGAAAAGGTAAATGAATAGATAGTATATATTTATTTTTATTTAATTTGTTTTATTAAATATCATTATTTACATAAAATATGTAAATTTTTTATAATTGAAAATAATGTAAATCTTATTTCTAAAAATTTTTTATAAGGTTAAAATATTTTTATATATAATATTAACTTTTAGTATTATTATTAATTAAAAATAATAACATAATAAATACAATATATATATACAATATATATATATGATTAATGTACATATTATTAATTAACCATATTTATTATATATATATACATTTTTTATTAGTTTTTAACACTTTTTTTTACTTTTATTAATAAAATTATTTAATATTATTCAATAAATGTATTTTTCTGAATTTTACAAACATGCATTATATAAAATTTTAATATCTTTCTGTATTTTACAAATATTATTTAATATATTTTAACATTTAATCGTTTTTATTACAAGAATTTTAAATCATTAATATATTATTTTTTTTTTATTATTTATTTTATAATTTTTTTTAATTATTTATTTAATATTTTATTTAATATTTAATATATTTTTTTAATTATAATATATAAATATAATTTAGTAATTTATTTTATTTTATTTTTTTATTTTTCTTAAATAATAATTAATAATAGAAATTTATTATGAAATATTTAGCATATTAACATTATTGTTTAATCATTCTATATATATTTATTGTTTTTTGTTAGGTTTATACTTAGAATTCAATATTTTTTTTTATTTTTGTTTTAGTATTTCAAAAATAAAATAATATAAAATAATATAAAATAAAATAAAATAAAAATAAAAATAAAAAAAACTAGAAATTACTATATAAAGAAATTTTAAATTTTAAATTTTTTAATTTGAATTTCATTTTTTTTAATATTCAATTTTTAATGCCTGTTTTATTATATTTATTATATACATTATATTAAAAATCTATATAAATTATATACAATCTTTAATTATCCTTATATAGTATTATTATATTTTAAAATAATATATTAAATTTATAAAAGTTTATTTCTTCTCCTTTATTAATATTAATATAATTAAAAATAAGTCAACTGAAATAGCTTCATGTTATAAAAATAAAGCACATGGTTATGCTTTTATTGTTATTTTTTTTTTTTTTTTAATATTATTTTGTGGAAAACTATTTTTTTTATTAACCAAAAAAAACATTACATATATACTTAATCATATATAAAAAATGTATAAAATATTAATAAATAAATAAAAAACATATTTATATATGATTAAGTATATATGTAATCTTTTTTTTTATATATATATAAATATGTTTTTTATTTATTTATTAATTTTTAAAACATTTTTTATATAATTTTATATTTTTATTCCATTTTATATAATCAATAAAAAAATATTTATTATTTTATATAATCAATAAAGAAAATTTTATAATAACTATATAATAATAAAAATTAAAATATTATAATATTATATCATTAAAATTTTTAAAATATATTTCATAATTTATTATATCATTTTTAATATAAAATATAATATTAATAAATATTATTTGAATAATTATTATTAAAATTTTAATATTTTTTAATATTTAATAGAATTAAACACAAACCCCCTTTTTTTTTAATAATTTTTTTTTTTACTAATAAAAGAATATTATTTTATTGGAAAATATTTTTCTCTCTGTGATTAATCATATAAAAAAATAAAAATAAAAAATTAAAAAAAAATTTGGATAATTTACTTTTAATATTGGATTTAAATGAAAAAGGAAAAAAAGAAGAAAATATAAATATATATAAAGATTTTGGATTTACTATTATTTTATCCTTTTAACCTTTAAATGATCAAATGATTTAACAGATAAATCAAAAAAGAATTATAATCTATAAAATAATAAATAATAATCCAATTATAAAATATTAGATATTAAATATTATAAACCAGTGAAATTCTTCAATAATATATTGGAACATAAAGTTTTTTTTTTTTATAATAATATATATAATATATATATTGAAAATATTGTTGTTTATGTATATATAATGTTTCCTATTACTAATCTTTCTTTCAAGGATCTATGATAATAAATCATTTACTATATTTATTAATTTATATTTATATTAATTTTAATTATATATATATAATTAAAAAAGGTTTTTATATTTTTTTTAGTAATTATGATTTTAAGTTTAAATATATATATATAACCCAATATATTTAATGTTAATATTAATAATAATATTATATATATATTGTTTTTTTTAAAACTCCATAACTCCTTAATAAAGATTTCTATTTCTTCTGTTAATAAATGAATAGTAAATATTAGAAATATATTATTAACATTAAAATATATATTTTTAAAAAGGTTAAATAGAAAATCTTTATCTAATTTATATAATAATATATATAATATATATTGTGATATTTAATATTTAAATAATAAATTTTATTGGAAATAAAAATCTATACATATAAATTTAGATTTTTAAAGATATTAATATAGTCAAATATATTAATTTCAATAAATTTGAAAAGGAAGAAAAAAAAATGTAAAAAAAAAAAGAAAAAGAAAAACAAGATGATAAAAAGAAATAAAAATATATTAGTAAAAAATTATAGAAATAAGATGTTATTAAAGTTTTATATGTTATTTAAACAGTAATATTTATTATTCATTATTAATAAAACTATATTTTTTTTATTTGACTGTTAAAGTCAATTTATAATCTTATAATTTATATAATAATAATAATAATAATAATAATAATAATAATAATAATAATAATAATAATAATAATAATAATAATAATAATAATAATAATAATAATAATAATAATAATAATAATAATATTTTTAAGTAGATTTTTTTTTTGCTCTAATCCTATTAATTATTTTACAATTTAAACTTTTTATTATAATTTTTTTTCATATAAAAAGAAACATCTGTGTTTTACAAATTTATCCTGAAATAGAAAAATTAAATAAATCAAAAAAGATTATAATAATAAATTTATGTAAATGTTAAAAAAATATATATAATGATAATATATACATATATTTCAAATAGTATTCATAATAAATGATTGAAAACTATTTTATTTTAAGAAATTTATATGGCAAATGTTTTTTAAAGAAATTAATTATAATTACTACTATTTTATTGGTTTCTTGATTTAAATTAATTTAAATTATTTAATTAAAATCAATATATTATATTATATTATATAATATATTAATTTTTTTTGAAGTGAAAATTAATAAAAATATATAAAAAAAGAAAAACCCTTTTAGATCATTAAGGTGAAATATATCAAATATATTATTATCATTTTCAATAAAGTATTAATTAGGAATAAGAAAAATAGTGATGTCCTAATAAAAAAATTTTTTTCTTTCATTTAAATAATTATAATTATAATAATTCTATAGGTTTGATATTAGATTTCTTTAATTTATTGCATATTTATATATATATATATATATATATATTTTTTTTTTTTTTTTTTTTTTTGATAATTTTTATATTGTAATTTTTCCTTGTTATTGATTTTTTATAAGTTAGCCTCAAATTTTCATTTACTTTCATTTTTATGAATTAATATAATTGAAATAGATAATAAAGAAGTTTTTATAAATTGTAATAAAGGTTTAGAAATTATAAATATACTTATTTATAAAAAAAAGTATTTAAAAAATATTCGAATTATCTTTTTTTTTTTTTTTTTTTTTTTTTTATTTAACTTTATCTCTAAAGTCATTCATAAATAGGATTAAATAAATTTTTTAGTATATTTTTATTATTTATTCTATTATAAGCAATAAATATCATATATACTAATTAATAAATAAAATAGTCAATAATATAAAAATAAATAAATAAATACAGAAATGTATTAGACAATAAAGTATAATTTACATATTAATGTCATTTATAACCTATATGCATAGGGTTTTTAACTTATTTCAATAATAATAGTAATAATTGTATAAATATAGTATAAATATGGTATATATGCTAAAAATAGTAATAAAATGGACTATCTATTATAAACTTTATTTATTTTAGCATTATTATTTTCTTAGTACGTCATACTTGTATGAAGTATTAAGAAAATAACATCTACATAGCAAAAAGAAAAAAAAATAAAATAAAAGAATTTCTGAAAATGAATAATAAAATAATTTTAATTTTAATTTTATTATTATTTTTTTTATTATACTTTTTTATTAATTTTTTTTATGCAATGGTTTATATTACATCTATAGCATTATATATATTAATTTAAATAGAAATAAAAAAAAGAAAATAATAATAATAATAATAATAATAATCATATTTATTAAAGAATGTACTTTTAATTAATTTATTAACCTATAA
Organism: Neocallimastix lanati (nom. inval.); assembly: GCA_016946835.1. Taxonomy (NCBI): domain Eukaryota; kingdom Fungi; phylum Neocallimastigomycota; class Neocallimastigomycetes; order Neocallimastigales; family Neocallimastigaceae; genus Neocallimastix; species Neocallimastix lanati (nom. inval.). The sequence continues at coordinate 672,594 of JACVTC010000043.1, forward strand.
ATATATATATTTATTTATGTATTTAAATTTATCTAATATAAATTAATTATATTTAATTTAGATTAGATAATTTAAACTTAAAAAAAAAAAAAAAAAAGAAAAAACTGTTTAATTACTGTTGAGTACTGAAATTTCCTTTATTAAATTAATTTAGGAAAGAAACTTTTTTACTTTATATTTTTTATTTTTTTTTTTTAAAAAAAAAAATAAAGATTAGATATAATAATGATTTATAGTATATATAATATAATATCTTATAATAATGTAATGAAAATGAATGGTGTGTGAATTATTTTTATTTTATATATTAACTTTTTAAATGATATATTTAAATTGAAGACTTTTTTTTTAAATTAATGTAATGATAATAATAATAAAAAAAAAAAAAGAAAAAGCTATGAATTAATGCAATAATAATAATCATAAAAGAAAAAACTATTTAATTACTGTTGAATATTGAAATTTCCTTTAGTACATAAATTAAACCAATTTAGGAAAGAAGCTTTTTTTTTTTAAAAAAAAAATAAAGAATAAAATTAAATATTTTTACTGATACCAATAAATTGAAATATAATAATGATTTGTTATATATAAATATAATATAATATAATATCCTATAATAATGTAATGAAAATGAATGATATCTATTATATTATTATTTTATTTTTTATTTAATTAGTTAATTAATTATGTGTAATATATATTATATTCATTATATTAACGATCAATTAATTAATTGATTGAATAATTTTAAATTTAAGTAGTTATTGGTAATGGTCTAATTTCATTGAAGACTTTTTTTTTTTTTTTTTCAATTAATATAAAAATAACATAAATAAGATAAATTCGAGTTTACATAGTATAATATTCAAACCTTTATTATCATTATTATTATTATTAATTAATTTTTTTTTTTTTTTTTTATTTATATTTACCTTCTCATTTTATTTCCTTTTTAAGAAAATAGTATAATAAAATAGTATTAATATATATATTTCTTTTTTAGCAATAATTAAAAAAAATACGATTAATGAATGAAATAAAAGACATTTTTAATAAGAAATTCATGATATTGCTATTATTATTACATAATTTTATTTTTTACTTTTTTTTTTTTTTTTTTTTTTTTTTATGGTTAATTCATAAAAATGTATATAAATTGAATTATGCCAATTTTTTTAGCTTTATTTTTTTTTAAAAAAAATTTTTTTATTGAAAATTATAATTAATAAAATTAACTTTTTCTCCTTATTATTAGTTTTTTTTTTTTTTTTTTGATCGATGTTCATAAATGAACTAATAAATAGTATATTTATCTGAACTTTCATCAATAATACATAATACATATAAAAAATATTAATATATAAAATAATTAATTACATAATAAATATGATATTATGATATATTTAAAAAAAATTATTTTTTTTATTAAAACTTCTGTAAAATAAGAATATATATATTCTTTAAAAAAAAAAAAAAAAAAAAAAAAACAACTACTAACTATATTAATTTAAAATAAAATAAGGAAAAAAAAATCAAAAATTAATAATAGAAAAATTGAAAATTATTTTTTTTATTTCTTTTTTACTATAAATAGAAAAGAAAAAATTAAAATGTATCATCCATTTAATAAGGGTTTTTTTTTTATTTTTATTTTTATTTTTTTTTTTAAATTTTTAAATAGATGAATGAATGAATGAATAAATTTTATTATTTAAGAAATAAGTAAAGTAAATGAATAAATATATTGTAAATGAATATATAATAAATAAATAAATAAAAATGAAATATATTTATTTAGTTATTATTTTTTTTAAATAACCATAAAAAAGTGTACCATAGGAAGTCTTAAAAGTAAAATATGTATTCATAATTATTCATCAATAGATTTAAGGAAAGATAATAAATTAAGTTTAAATAATAAAAAATTTTTATAAAAGAGAAAAAAAATACATTCTAAAAAAAATTATATATATATAAATATTTTTTTTTATTATATATAAATATAAATAATTTTTTTATATTTTTTTTTTATAATTATTTTATTATAATTATCATTTAAATATATTTTTTATTTTTTTTTTAAAAAAAAATTTTTTTAATTTTAATTTTTATTATTATTAATTAAAAAAATATTTAATATATCCTTTTTAATATATCCTTTTTAATACATAATTAAAATATTTAATGTTAAAATATTTGATTAAAATTATAATATATAATATATATATTATATATTAAATAATACAATTTTAAATATTATTTTAAATAAAGTTTTAATTAAATTAGTGATAATAATGAAGTTTGCTATTCTGACGGTGTAAACGCAAACTAACAAAGAGTCTTAACGCTGAAAATGTAGTAAGACAAGCTAACAGGGGTTACTGCTTCTGAAGGAGAAGATCGCAATTTCTTTCAGATAGTCAATTCAAACTCTAATCCAGAATAAGAATTCCTTTTAAAACAAAGATCTTATAATCATAAGGTGAGGTTGGTTGCATATGAACTTTTTTTTTTTTTTTTTTTTTTAATTTATTTATACACTTTATTTTGAATATTACATTTTTTATTTCACATTATTATTTTAAATATTATTATGCTCTAATTAGACAAATAATATTTATTTTTTTTATTAATTCTGTTTTCTTTTTCTTTTTTTTTTTTTTTTTTTTTTTTTTTTTTTTTTTGAAAAAATATTCATGTAATTAATAAATTAATAAATAAATAAACTTTAAAGTTCATAATAACTGAGACTGTAAAAAAAAATTAAGTCACTATCATAATTATGAATATCTATTTCTAATTTTTCATTTGGTGTTATACCAAGATCGATCTGTAGAAGTTTAGAAATTTGATTAAAACAAAAATAAAAATGAAATGAAATCAATAAATTAAATTTTTACTGATTTCATTTCATTTTTATTTCTGTTTTAATCAAAGTTTTTTTTTTTTTTATTTTACTTTATGTTTTTATCATGAAGGATCTTGGAAATATTTATTTACTATTTTTTTTACAAACTTTTTTATTTCTTTTATCTTTTGTTTATTATTATTATTTTTATATTTCTATATATATATATATATATATATATATATATTTCTATATATTTTTATATTTAATATTTTTTATATATGTTTTATATTTATTATTATTATTATTTTTTTTTTTTTTTTTACTTTCAACTCTATATAATTCAAATTTTCACCGTGGCATCCGCCATTACGGATGTGTATTCAACAAATTCTACATGATATTTATTCATAAACTCAAAAATTGGTCAGTTAAAAAATTTTACAATTGTATCAATAATTTTTCTAGTTCTTTTTTTAATATCATCTTTTCAATAGTTAGATAATTTTCACCATGATATGGTTCTTATTTTATTATTAAAGTAAATGCTCTCAATAGTAATACCTTTAAACAATTCTATTATTTGTTAAATGATGGTCTTCGTTTCTCTGTTAAAATTAACTAGAAAGAACGTAAAGGCTATTCTAATTCTTATGACTGCAAATCCAATTATAATAAAGTTAAAAAAATTAAAAAAAAAAAAAAAAAAAAAAAAAAAACAATCAAAAGAAAAATTAAATCCTTTTTTTGGTATTCCCAGAGATTTCTATTCATGTCGTCTTTATTCTAGCTCTTCTTTCTTCAATTTATGCTCTAGCTGGAATATAAATGGTTGAAATTCTGAAAAAGTGAGATGGTGTTATGTATTTAAATTCAGTATTTAAAGCCTGTATGTATATGCCTTCAGGAAATTGGTAATAATAAGTTCCTCTCAAAAGGGAACTCTCTTTCTATTTTTTTTTTTTTGGTTGGGATTCTGTTTTTCTTCGTGATAATTCCAAAATCCAGAAAATCGTCATAAGAAGTTTGCTTATTTCAAATTAGTTAGAAAAGAGTTACCATAAGTATAACCTTTAATTTTAGTATCCGAAGTTGATTCTTTATTGACCCACCCGGTTTCTTTATTGAATGAATTCGAAAACATTTTCGATGTAAAATCGGAAACTAAGTGTTCTTTACTAGATGTTTCAGAATGTCCAGTAGTGTAAGAATCTGAATAACCATTAGACTTTGCCCATTCATCACTAGCACCAGAAGTATTAGTGTTACTCTCTGACCAATCTTGTGCTATACTATGAGAACTTCCTTTAGTACTGCACTGAGTTGACGTATTAGATGATGATCTGGTACCAGCTAAAGCGAATTGATATTGTTGATTTAATTGATCCATAGCTGAATTTTCTTCTTATCTTATAGAAATTCTATGTAATCTACTTTGATCTGCTATACCAGCTCCATTAGTTCCAGCTGAAAACATTTCAATACCCATTAGATAACACTGGAACAATATCACATTTATTAAGTTTATGAGGATTATCTTCAGCAGCAGTAGGAGTAGTATATTCTCATTTAGAGTTTTTTTAATTCACATAATTTACGATTTAAAATGGGACCCTTTCCATACACAGAAGCACAAATATTATCAAAGACATTACCTCCAGTAGTAATATCAACTATAGGATATATATAATTATCATATATAACAGACATTGATTTTTCAAATTTACTTGGATTAACAATATCACCATCGAATATTTCAGGGATTTATGATAAGATTTTATTCTATCATTATTAGATATACTAACCGTATTTTGAATATCCTCTGTGTAAACAATAGTACATGAAATAACTGATCCCAGTTCACGAGTGATACTTGCATAGTCTTCAAATTTTCATTTTCCTTCTTTAACTAAATTTTTATATAATGATTTATCTGCTTCATAATGGCATTCCCATTGTAGTAATATAATTAATTTTGTCTTCATCAATATCTTTAATTTTAATTAATACTGAATTTTTAATAGTTAATGAAAGACTTTTCATACCATTTCCTATAAATTTTTCATATAATTTTTAATTTCCTTTTTATATTTCTCTTTAGTACGAGTTCTATAAATAGGCAATTCTTTTTTATTATCTTCATTATTAAGCTCGTTTAAATGCTTTCTTTGAAATGGAAAAATGGTTAAGTAGTTATAATAAGGAAAATTCACCTGCTGTTCTTTTAGGCAATTTTAATATGCCCTTTGAAAAAACTTAAAAAGTATATTATCAAAAATTTTCCTGACTGGACTGCTGCTAATCTTATTGGCAGTAGTACTATTTATTCTAAAGGTTCCAAATTTTCTTGCATCGACCCATATTGTCTACAATAAAGCTATGATTCCTCGTGTACATTTATCTTCTGCTTGCTCATTTGCTAATGATATTTCTGATCATTATCCTGTCTTCTTATCTTGCAATAAGAATCTTTCAGATGGTTATAATAAACCTTAGAAAACTTTTAAATGGTCTAAACATATTTGTAATACTTTGAATACAAATATACCGTCTCATAATTATTTTTCTATTTTACTATTTTAGTAAGTAATCTTGAATCCAAATTTGAATAATAATAATAATCATTACTATTACTATTATTATTATTATTATTATTATTATTATTATTATTATTATTATTATTTTTATTTATTATTATTATTATTATTATTATTATTATTATTATTATTTTATTGATGAATAGGTTTAATATTATTATTCATATTTGTAAAAATCAAAACTATTCTTCACCAAGAGTCATATTATCTGTTTTACTTCACAACTTCTGATATTACTACAACCGAACATTCCAATATCCACAATAACCAACTATATAGATAAATATTATTTAATAGTACAGATCATGGAGATTATCTCTTTCCATTTGCAGTGATAATTCATGTAGAGTTTTGAAATCTCGATGAAATAATCATACTATTTTATCAATTATTTTATTCTGAAATATATATATATATATATTAGCTTAATTTATTTGCTGAAATTTTGTTTAGTTGGAGTAAATGTGGCTATAGTGGTTTCAGAATCGAGTATACCACCCCATTCATTTTTTTCAATACCCCATTGACCATACTTATTGGTAGTAGCAACAGTGATCTCTAGGTCAGAGCAACATGAATTACCTAAAGCTTCAGAGAAGCAGATTGTGACTGGAATTGGATTATGATCCCAGATGAAGAACTTTTCTTTTCATCATCATTTTTAGCACAATCGTTAAAGTTTATTTTTATTTTATTACTTTTACATATCATTCACATCTATGAAGCCAGTACGTTTATCTAGGGAACCAATTAATTTAAAGGAACCATCATTGTGTGGTGTTAATTTGGCTTGGTCATCGCATTTGCTTAATTCAAGTGAGCCTGTATCAACATTAGAAACATCCAAATAATAATCAGGTTGAGCCATAGAATAAATGTAACTTTTACGAGAAGGTAATACCATCTACTTGGAATAATCAGAAACATCACATGGTTTAATTGTAATTGGATTATTTGGTTCTTGTGGTGTATATAAATACATGATAGTAAAAGCATGATATAACTAGTATACAATGTATCCAGGGGTGACAGTAGCTGTAGGTGTAGCAATTAATGTGGATGTTGGAGTAAAAGTTGTTGTAGGTTTAGAAGTAATTGGTTTAAACTCTCCAAAAACTTGGGATAAGGTTGTTTCTAACAGCTTCATAGATAGAATCGACAATTTTCCATTCAAACTTTCAATATACTACTCAGAGTATTCACTTTTACTTGTTTTCAAAATTTAAAGTGCTAGCATCTAAACAGTAATCGCTAGAATCAACATTATTATTAATACAGATGTATTTGTTATCGACTATTTTGAAATAGATGTGGTAATTAATTTGATTATCTTCATTATAACATTCAGTTTTTCTTACACTTTGGGAATTCATAGCATACAAACATTTACTAGTAGCATCTAGCACAATTTGTTCATCTTTATATGTCCATTCACTATGATTACAATCATCTATCAAAACTATAGTTTCTTCTAAATATGGATTAGTTATAGCACATCCTTGATTTTTTTTTTAAATTTTTAATACGGATACCAGTATCGTATGTAATATTACATATCATTCACCATCTTCAAAACTCCAAGAATGAATCACATCAAAAATTAAATTCTGAAAGGATGGTTCATAAAAAATAATTTTCATAGAAAAAAAAAATTGAAAGTAAAATAAAATAAATAAATAAAAAAAATAGTAGTAATAATAACAAAATTAATAATAATAAGTAAAAAGTAAGAAACCGCTACTTAAAGAAGATGAATAAATAATATAAAAGAATTGTATTGGGCCATTTAAGGAAAAAAAATAAATTGATAAGGTGGGATAGTTGATATTGATATTGATCCTTAAAGTAGTTGAAGGAAAACTTTATACTAAGAGAAGAATTGAAACAAAAAAAATATATATATTTATAATATATAAAATAAATTAATATAATTTCTTAAAAAGAAAAAAAAAACAAAAAAAAAATATATATTTATAATATATAAAATAAATTAATATAATTTCTTAAAAAGAAAAAAATATATTAATAACAGACAATATCTTTGTATTATTATTATTATTAATATTATTAGTAATACTATCAAAAGTTCTATTAAAAACTCTTATAAATAAATATTATTTAAATTATTCTTTAATTTATACATAACAACCACATTAACTACGATAATAATAATAATTATAGTAATAATTATAGTAATAATAATAGTAATTATAATAATAATAATTATAGTAATAATAATAGTAATTATAATAATAATAATTATAGTAATAATAATAGTAATTATAATAATAATAATTATAGTAATAATAATAGTAATTATAATAATAATAATTATAGTAATAATAATAGTAATTATAATAATAATAATTATAGTAATAATAATAGTAATTATAATAATAATAATTATAGTAATAATAATAGTAATTATAATAATAATAATTATAGTAATAATAATAGTAATTATAATAATAATAATTATAGTAATAATAATAGTAATTATAATAATAATAATTATAGTAATAATAATAGTAATTATAATAATAATAATTATAGTAATAATAATAGTAATTATAATAATAATAATTATAGTAATAATAATAGTAATTATAATAATAATAAAATAATAATAATAATAATAAAAATTATAATTGTTAAGAGTTAGGAATTTTTGATATATAATTATGTTTTTAATGTATTTTATGATATAAAGAATTACTTTCTCTAAATTAAATGTTTTTATATTAATACATTGTGGCTTATTCATTAATTATTTAACATTGAATTTTATTATATTAATCTCATATTCGCATATTGAAACATATTATATTCAAGTAATAATAATAATAATGATAAAGGATATAACTAGATTTGTTCTTATTCTTTAATTAACTAGAGAATAAACATATTTGTTTTCTTATTAATTTAATTAAATATTCTGATTATGTTTTATATTTTTATCTTATGATGTCAATAAAAATTAATAATATGATTTAGTTTAAAAAGTATATTGATAAATTAATAATTTTAAATAAACATTTATGATAAAAATTTATTTAAACTAGAATATAACTAATAATTTATTTATATAATTTAATAATACATATTTTTATGTTAACTTATGATTTTAGTTAATAAAATAATTTAGAATGTGCCACATTAAGTATTTTTATATTTATCATGTTATTATTTTATATCATTTTTTTTTATTATTAAGGATTATCATTTCATTCTTTATCATGATAATAAAGATTTTATCATTTTTTTTTACATAAACAAATTGATTAATTTTTTTTTTTTTTTTTTGAAATTAAAGATTTTATATAAATTTAAAATATAAACAGCCGCTTTTTTTTTTTTTTTTTTTTTTTATTTTTTAATTATATTTATTTATCTTTATTTTTTATTTTTTTTTTTTATTAGTATTTTATTATAAACCATAATAAATAAATATTCATATAAAATAATTATTAATATTTTTTTTTTATTATTAAAAAATAAATAATTAGTATTTCTATTATATATTAAAATAATAAGATATTTATTATATAATATATATATTGTATATATAATATTAAATAATAATTATAATAATTAAAGTGAATAATAATAAATAATAATAAATATATAATGATATTAATAATGATAAATGATAAAGAATTTAAAGTAATAACCAAATACAAAATGTATTAAAACCTTGGAAATATTATAGTATATTTGCATTATATTAATTTCCAATATTCAAATTATTTGTATAAATAATTGTAGTAATCTTATTAAAGAATATAAAATATATGAAATAGTGAAAAAACTAATTATGGAAAGTAGACTTTTAAGAGAAAGGAGAAAATTCTATAAAAAAAAAATTAGTTAATAATCTAGAAATTAAAATATTAATAAAAAAAATTTTTTTTGTGTAATTATAAATTAACTAAGTATAATAGATAAAAGTAGAAAAAAAATTTTTTTTACTATTATTTTATAAATATTTTTATTCATATAAATGAAATAAATAGTAAAAAAAAAAATTTTTTTCTTATTCAGGTTAAAAAAAGATACTATAACAAATATGATTAATAGTTCATTTTAAATAATAATAATCTTTATAATAATAATAATAATAATAATAATAATAATAATAATAATAATAATAATAATAATAATAATAATAATAATAATAATAATAATAATAATAATAATAATAATAATAATAATAATAATAATAATAATAATAATAATAATAATAATAATAATAATAATAATAATAATAATAATAATAATAATAATAATAATAATAATAATAATAATAATAATAATAATAATAATAATAATAATAATAATAATAATAATAATAATAATAATAATAATAATAATAATAATAATAATAATAATAATAATAATAATAATAATAATAATAATAATAATAATAATATAATAATAATAATAATAATAATAATAATAATAATAATAATAATAATAATAATAATAATAATAATAATAATAATAATAATAATAATAATAATAATAATAATAATAATAATAATAATAATAATAATAATAATAATAATAATAATAATAATAATAATAATAATAATAATATAATAATATAATAATAATAATAATAATAATAATAATAATAAACTTCATTAATTCTTGGTTATTGCTAATTTATTATTATATATACTTTTTTATGATACAATTTTATTAATAAGAAAGTTGAATTTTAAGGTTTAATTATTAAATTCATGATACGTTCCATACAATCAGTATTAAATTTTAGATTCAATTATTTTGTTATGTGCTGTACTTTGCCACATTTATCATAGCTGTACTACCTACCTTTTATTTTATTTTTCAGTTTACTCATTCAAAAAAAAAAAAATTTCTTTTTATTACATATTTATACTAAGATAATAAGTTTTGAATTAGTTTTTATAAACTCTTATTTAAAATTATTATTTAAATATAATTAAATAATTACATAGTAATAGTATTAATATAATATAATATTTTATTCTTTTTATAACCATATTTTTTTTTTTTTTTCATTTATTAAATAAAATTTATTTTTTATAAGATAATAAAGAGTTTGAGAAGATAACATTTAGTTATTGATAAATGGTATAAATGAATACCAGTGAAGTGACTGATTATGATTATATATATATTTAAAGAATAAATTATAATAATTATAATCCTTTATCTAGTTTGGTTTATTATTAACTTATTATTTATATTCAAAAAAAAAATATTTAATTATTTAATTAATTACATATTAAAATAAAATTATAGTAAAATTAATTATATATTAAGTGAATAATGAATAATAATATAAAACATTAAAAAATAAAAATTAAAATTCCTTTTTTTTTAAAAAGAAAAAAATTTATTTTTATTATCGTATTCCATATTTGTAATAATAAATATATTGGTAAATACTGCGTGAATATATATAAATATATATAAATATATACAATTCAATAATTTACTTGTATAAAAATATATGAAAAAGAATGTTTATCTATGTAAAAGATAACATTTTCCATAGTTATATCAATCCTTTTAATTTATATGAATTATAAATAATTTATAATAAATAATATATAAATAATAAGACAATATATATTTTATTTAATATATTTATTTTATAATATATATATTACATATATATTAAATATATAATAAAATAAAAGTAATAAATAATAAAATAGCTTTCATATATGAAATTTATTAAATAATAAATACTAATATATTATTCATTATATTTTCATTATATATTATATATTAAATTTAAAGTATTATTTTTTATTTATTATAAAATAAACTTTTATTATTTTAATATTAATTAAAAATGGAAAAATTTTTTTATTTTATTTTATTTTATTTTATTTTATTTAATTTTATTTTATTTTATTTTATTTTATTTTATTTTTTTTTTTTAAACAAAATTTTAAAAAAAAAACTACTTTATTTATATATTTTATTATAAGGAATTATTAAATTATGAAATTGTATAAAGGAATAACAACAAAATTAAAAAAAGAGAGAAATAATTCCTTTTTATGAATAATAATATATAAATAAAGAAAAGTTATAAAAAATTAATTTATTAAATTTAAAAAAAAAGAGTAATAAAAAATAGTTTTATATATATAAAAATTTGTTTTTACAAAATATTAAAATATCAAAATATCGATAGAAATATTAACTAATAAAATAAATAAATAAATAAAATAAATAAATAAAATAATATCATAAATAACGTAATAAACCAGTAATAATATTTATTCATAAAAATAAATAAGAAAGTAAAAAAAAAAAAAATAAAAAAAAAAAAATAATTAATATTTTTTCATTAAGCAGTAGGACAAAGAAGTAACAAATACTTTTATACTTATGAATCAATTATTTTAAATCTAATATTAAACTTTATAGTAAAAATAATAATTCTGAAATAAAAAATATAATCATTTTAATAATAAGTAAAATAATTTGTATTTAGTATCATCAATATTTTCTTTTTTTTTCTTTTTTGGGCAAAAAAAAAAAAGTATTAAATTATTAAATAAACAACAACAACAATAATAATAATAATAATAAAAAGGTTTTTACATGAAGATAAAATTAAGTAAATTATTATATTATTAAATAATTATATTATCTTATTTAAAATTATTAATCTAAATTTATTAAATAAGGTCATATAAAAAAAAATTGTATATTATTACCATAATTCATAAAATTTATGCATATAATATAATTTTATTGAATATTATAAATTCTATATTATAGCTTTTAAAATATTTTTTGATAAAGAGTAAATATCAATAATCAAATAAAAGTAAAAATTAAAATAAAATAAAGTAAGTTTTTTTTTTTTTTTTTTTTTTTTTTTTTTTTTTTGATATATATAGGAAAATAAAAGATCATAATATTTTTTATATTGAGAAATTTAAATATTAAAAGATTGTATATATACATATGTTTTTCTTAAATTAATTTATAACTTTATAAAATATTTATTATAAATGTAATTTAAATGAAAAATTTTAAAATTTTTTAAATTTATAAAATTAATATATATATGTATGAATACATATGAAATTTCTTGTTATTTTTTTTTATTTAATAATTAAAGATGATGGTCTTTTAATTTCATAATATTAAATTCCATATTTAAGAATATAAATTATGTACTAATTTTTTTTTTTATTTATAATTATTAAAATTAAATTATATATTTATCCTTATTTATTCATAGGAATCTTGTTTCTTTATAGTTATATTAGAAGAATTTCAATGCTATTAAATAAAACAGAGGCAATAAAATTCTTAGTAATATAATATAAAGAAAACATCATAACTAAAATAAAATAAAAAATAAAAAATAAAAATAAAAATAAAATAAAAATAAAATAAAAATTAATTATTATTTATTATTATCAATTAAATAAAATATAATTAATAATAATAATAATAATCAAATAATTAATAAATATCTGGAATTTATATATTATTAATTAAAAATATAAAATTTATAAATAATATTAAAAAAAAAATAATAATAATTACAATAATATTATTAAAAATATAAAAATTTTAATTGAATTAAATATTAATCATGGATGTTGAAAATAGTAGACCAGTTGAAAAAACAAATGAAAAAATAGAAAAGGTTGATAAGGACCAGCCAACTGAAATTATTGAAGAAATTATATATGAAATTGAAACTGAAGGACCTGAAGGAACAATTGAAGAAATAATTGAAATAACAACAGAAGGACTCACAGAAATAGATAATGAACCATCAAAAAGTGTTAAAATTGAAGAAATTGAAGATGAAAATGTTACAGATAATGCGGTAGATAAAACGGATGATGAAGTAAATAATGATGATGAGGATGCCAAAGATTCAATTGAAAATGAAGAAAATTTAGTTGAAGAAAATAAAGAGAGTGAAGATGAAGAGGTTGAAAAGAAAGAAAATGAAGAAATTGAAGAAGAAGATGATGAAGAAATAAAAGAAAGTGAAAATGAAGATGAAGAGAATGAAGAGAATGAAGAAGAAGAGAGTGAAAATGAAGAAGAAGAGAATGAAGAAGAAATTAAAGAGAATGAAGATGAAGAAAATAAAGAAAATGAAGATGACGAACCTAAGACTGAGGTTACAGATCAACAAGATAGAGAAATTCATATTGAAGAAAAGGAGGAAGAATTACAACCAAAGGAAGATGACTCTTTCCTTCAAAGTCCTGATATAATTAATCCACCAAGACCAAGTAGAAAGAGACCTGTCGATGAACATTTAAATATTGAAGCTTTAAAGTCGATGACACAATCAATGAGTGATGAATTGAATAAATTAAGATCAATGATTGAGGCTAAAGATAATAGTATTAAAGAAATTCGTAGTACTTTTGATAAAACGGTCAAAGAGAAAGATTCTTCTATTAGGGAATTGGAAGAAGAATTAGAAATGACAATCAGTCAAACTCAAAAACAATTAACTGCAAAAGATTTACAATTGACAAATTATCAAAAATCCTATGATGAATTACAAAAAGAATTAGAACTTCTTAAAGCTAATCAAAGTGAAGAATTAGTTTCTAGAGACATTAGGGCAACTGAAACCGAAGAAGCCTTCAATAAAAAGTATAATTCATTAAAGGAGGAATTAGTAAAATCGAAGGAAGAGTATGCTACCTTGATTAAAGAAAAGGATGCTTCCATAGAAGACATTAAGGGCCAATTAGAAACAGCAAAGTCCAATCATTCTGAAATCGAATCACAACTCATGGAAGAAATTGAAATTAATAATCGTAAATCTCGTGAACAAATAAGTAAATTGGAGCTTGCAAATAAGTATTCGGAAGATGCCCTTCGTCAACTTCGTGAACAATTAAAAACCTTGAATAAAGAAAAATCTTCTATTGTTTATGATTTAACTCAACAATTAGAAACAATTGTTGAACAAACAAATCTTACTATCTCTGATTTAGAAGAACAAAATAATGCCTTACTTCAAGAAAAGGATGAAATTTCCAAGGACTATACTCAAAAAATCAACAGTCTCAATTCCGAAAATACCGCATTAGAAATGGAAATTGATAAATTAAAGGATGAACGTAAAAAGAATCAAGAAAAATTCAAGAAATCCAAAAAAAGAAGTGATGATAATATTGAATATTTAAATAAACAGTTGGAAACTATTGTCAATGAAACTAATAAAACCATTGATGAATTACGCGCTCAGTTAGATCAAGCTATCGAAGAAAAAAATAGTCTTGATGTCAAGTTCAATGAAGAAATTGAATCACTTAAGAGTGCTAATGAATCTTCCATAGCTGAATTACAAGCTACTATAGATCAAAAGAATCAAACCATTGAAGAATTAAATCGTACCGTTGAAGATAAGGATAGTAATCTTGAACAATTAAATAATGACATTTCAAATAAGAATGACACTATTAATGAATTAAAGAGTGGTATTGAAGAAAAGGAAAATGCACTTCAAGAATTAAATCGTTCTGTTGAAGAAAAAGATGAAACCATTAATGATTTAAGTAGTCAACTTAAGGAAAAAGATGAGAATATTGAAATTTTAACACAATCAAGTCAAGAACAAAAAGAACTTATAGATGAACTTCAAAAAAAAACCGAACAAGATAGTGAAACCATTAAAGAAATGATTAACGATTTAGAAGAGAAGAATCAACACATTGAAAAGTTGAATGCTGATGTTGATGATAAATCAGAACAAATTAATGAATTAAATGGAACGTTGGAAGAGAGACAAGGTAATATTGATCAATTAAATGTTCAATTAGAAGAAAGAGATAATACCATTAACGGTTTAAATGATAGCCTTAAAGAAAAGGAAGATACAATAGAAAACTTAAACAATACCGTTGATGAAAAGAATCAAGCCATTGAAAATTTAACCGAAGAAGGTGAAAAGAAAGATCAAACCATTCAGGAGTTAACTCAATCTGTTGAAGAAAAAACTCAAAATATTCAAGAATTGAAGGACCAAAATAATCAACATGAAATTACTATTGAAAAGTTACAAGGTCAAATTGGAGAACAAGAAACTGTTATTGCTGATTTAAATGCCGATGTTAATGCTAAATCAGTTTCAATTAATGATTTGAATCGTCAAGTTGATGAAAGAGATGAAGAAATTGATGAATTAAAAGCCAATTCAGAAGAATTAAATGACATTATTCGTAAATTAACAAATGAAATCAATGAAAAGAAGGATACCATCAACGGTTTAAATGAAAGCTTGAATGAGAAAACTCAAAAGATTGATGACTTAAATGCCAATGTTAATAATAAAAATCAAACCATTCAAGAATTGAATACTACCTTAGAAGAAAGGTCAGATGAAATTGCTGATTTAAAGGATCGTTTAGCTAAAGAAGAACAAGAACGTCAATCTGTTGAAACTGAAAAGGAAAAGAATAAACATCAATATGAATTGATGTTGAGTGAAAAACAAGAAAAGATTGTTGGCTTAGAAAGTAAAATAGAGCAAGCTAATGAGAATGCTGAGACATTACGTAAGATTATTGAAGATTTGGAGATGAAGCTTCAAGAAAAGGAAACAGAACTCTTAAAGGCTAATACTGTAGCTAATAATGTTGCAAATCGTAATGTTATTGGTAGTATCTTTAAGGATCCATATAAGGCTGTAGTTAATGAACACTGGGAAGATGATAAGGAAGTTAAGGAATGTGGTGGCTGTCACAATAAATTTAGTTTTATTAATCGTAAGCATCACTGTCGTGTCTGTGGTAAGATATTTTGTGCTAACTGTGTTAATAATACCGTTAAACTTTCCATTGCTAATCAAACACTCTCTACAAACGGTGTACCAGCTAAAGTTTGTAATAACTGTTTTAAAGATACCATAGGTAAATTTAAATAAGTCACAATATATATATTGATATAAATAAATAAATAAATACGTTAAATATTTTATAAATATTAATGTTATAATTTTTATTATTTTTAATTTTTTTTATTAAATAGATATGGCTTCCGTTCAATCTCATGCTTAAGTATATATATAAAAAAAGAATAAGATTATAAATGTTAAAAAAACACTAAAATTTATCCATTTTTTTCCCTTATAACTATAATTAAATTATTTATATTAATACTTTAATTAAAAAAAAAAAAGGATTTAATGAAAAAATGATAAACTTTTTTAGGGTTTAGAATGACAATATTTGAAAAAAAAAAAAAAAAAAATGAAAAAAAAAGAAAAAAAGCAAAAAATAATTTTTTTTTTTTATTTTATTTTCTATATATATATATTTGTTATATAATTTATTTTATTTAATTATTTATTTTTTTTATATTTATTTATTAATAAAATACATAAATAAATAAATAAATAATAAAATTTACTTTATTCATTTTTATATAAATTATATAATATATATATATATTATTACTTTTTCTGTAATTTTGTAAATATAATTTTATTATAGATAAATTAAAAATAATAGAAAAAAAATTTTAATTTTTATAATTTTTTTTTTTTTTTTTTTTTTTTTTTTTTTTTTTTTTTTTCAAAATTTTATATTTATAATCCTATCATTAAAAGGTTATCATCATTAAATTTAAAAAAAAAAAAAAAAAAGTAACATATTAAACTTACATAAATATAAATTATTTAAACACAAACTTTTTTTTTATTTAATATTTTCCTTCCCTCATCATTTAACAAGCTATCAAAACAAGTATTATATATCTCTTTCTCATTAAATATTAAATCGATCATCAAAAAAAAAAAAAAAAAAAAAAAAAAAATTTTTTTTTTCAAATTAATTTCATCAAATTTAAACTAATTTTATTTTATTTTATTTTTTTTTTTATTTTAATAATTGTAATTAACAATAGTCTTTATTATTATTATCAATAATAAAAATATAACCTACTTTAATTTATGTATTTTCCAGATCAAAAAAAAAAAAATAAATAAATAAATAAATAAAAATAAATATTAATAAAACAAAAAAAAAAAAAGTAAAATAAAAAAGATTGAAAGAAAAAAATCTATATATATATATATATAGATTTTAATATTAAGTAAAATAAAAAAAGATTGAAAGAAAAAAATCTATATATATATATATATAGATTTTAATATTAATATTATTTTTTTTATTTTCATTAATTAAATTTTGCATAAAAATATGTATAATATATAAATTTAAATAAAAAAAATAAATAGATAAATAGATAAATAAATAGATAAATAAATAGATAAATAAATAGTAAGATAAATAAATAAATAGATAAATACTCCTGACAAATATCAACATGTCTCAAAATTTATAGATTATTATTATATTGATTTGGTTTTTATTTAATAATAAATAAATATGTAAATTTACAATTATTTTTTATTTAAAAAAAAAAAAAAAAAAAAAAAAAAAACTATTATTCATTTTAATAAAGTTATTATTAAAATTATTATCAATAGGATATATGAAAGTATAATTTATTATTATTTAAAATTTAAAATTATTACTATTATATAGGTATGATTATTTTTTATAATTATTAATATTATTTGTTCCTCTTTCATATATATTTGAACCCAATAAAAAAAAAAAAAAACAACTAAATTTTAATTATAATTTTTATTTTTTATTTTTGTTCCAATGAAATTATTTATTATTCAAATTATTAAAACTATTTTAATGTTAAAATTTAAGGAGAAGATAAATAAATAATTAAATAAATAATAATAATAAAAAAAAAAAAAACAATAAAAAGTAAAATAAACAATTTTGAATATTTAATTTATTTTAAATATATATATATTTATTGATATATATATTTTTTTTTTTACATTATTTGCACCTGTTAAATTTTTTAAATTTTATATGTTGTTAAATTCCTTTTTTTTTTTTTTTTTTTATTGTACAACTTTATTTTTTTTATTTCTTTTTCTCTATTATTATTATTTTTTTAATAATAATAATAATAATAATAATACTTTTAAATAATAAAAAAAAAAAAGAATAATAATAAAGAAAATAATAATTAAAATTTGTACAACGATATTTTATATTAAAAATTGATTGATTTCCTTAAATTTTATTGGCTTAAATAAAATATTATATTAATTTTTTTTATAAATGGTAGGTTATACAAATTAATCAATTATTTTTTTTTTTAAATAAAATAAATTTTTTAAATAAAAAAATTTATTAAATAAAAAAAAAAAAAAATAGAAATTCTCACATATATTATATACATATATAATTTTTTTTTTTTTTTAATTTTAGAGGAAAATATTAGTTATTATATATTTAAATATATAGTTATCATAATAAAAAAATTTAAATAATATTTAGTAATAAACATTATAATTATAATATTTAAAAAATAATTATAAGAATAAAAAAAGTATTAATAGTATAATAAATATAATAAATATAATAAAATAAAAAAAATTATATTAAGAAATAATTATAATTATTGTTTTAACACATTTTATACTTTTTTAAATATTTTTTTGTATTTTCTAAAATTCAAATGTTATTGTACTATAATTTAATTTAATTTAATTAAAAAAGTAAAAAAAAAGTTTAAATATTCTAATTTATTAATATTTATTAATGTTTATAATAATATTTAAAATTATTATGTTTTAGTCTATTCTATAGAAACAAATAAATATAGTATAAGTAAATATAAATAAATGCACAGTAAAAAAAGTAATTAAATGTTATTTATTTTTAATTTATCCTTTTTTATATCCTTTTTAAGCTTTTTTTTATCCAAAAAAAAATTAATAGTAATATATGATAATAATATATTAATAATATATTATTATAAATACTGTAAGAACAAATATTTTTTTTTTAAATTGCAAAACTTTACATAAATATAAAATAATTAATAAATAAATATATATATAATAAATAAATAAATAATAAATAAATAAATAAATACAAAGTAAAAAGTGATAACATTACCATAAATGTATTTATAATTAATTATAAAAATTATAAAAAGTACTAATGTGAAACTTTTATTTGAAATTGAAACAGATATTAAAAATCAACTTAAAGATTTGTTAAAACATTTCAAAAAAAACCAGTTAAAATAAAGCAGGTTGATTATCTCCATAAAAATAAAATAAAAATATTTAAATTCATATATATATAATATATATGATAAAAAATTTTTATTTTTAAAATCTGTTGTTGTATAAAAGATTAATAGAGATGTTTATAAAAAAAATATAGTATATTCATAAGGATAATGAATATTATGATATTCATATTAAAAAAAAGATGTTAAATGATAAATTATTTTATAAATGATAAATATAAAACTATTATATGTCTTCTTTTATTTTTATTAATGTTATTATTATTATTATTATTTTATAATTAAAAAATAACAAAAACTTTAAAAACTATAACGATAATAATTATAATTCAAAAAAAAAAAAGAAAATATAATAAAATTATTCATCGAGGTAAAAAAAAAAAAAAAAAAGATACCTAAAATATATACTTATACTTCTTCACAATAAAATAATCATTCATTTCAATTATATTAATCATAATAATATTTAAAATTAAAAATAAGACTTATTATTATTATTCATTATTATTATAATTATTTTTTGTTTTTGTTATTGTTATTTCTATTGATCGTTTTTTAATGAATATTTTTATTTTCTATATTCATTATTAGTAATTTTATAATTTTTTTGTTTTTAAGACCTATCACACTCCAGATTCCCTATTTTTTATTATTATTTATTAGTATTATTATTAATTAAAACCCATTATTATTTATAATTATTATTATTTATAATTTATAATTGTTATTATTATTTATCATTATTATATTTCAGAGAAGTGAGATTAAATTTACATATATTATGTATCAATTGTAATATATTTTATACTTAAACTATTTATATTAATATATTCATCATTACCTATTATTATTGTTTGTTTTCATATTTCATTCATTTATTAATATTATTTGATATTAGAAAAATATTTGAATTATTATTTATTTATTCATTAATATATTAATAATTCTGGTTTTATTTCATATTACTTATTTAATTGAATTAATAAACTGCAATATATTATTATAATCATATTAAATATAAAATAAATTAAATTTAATTAAAAATTTGATTTTTTATTCACTTGATGATGAACCTATTTTTTTAATAAAATAAAACTTTTTATTCAAATACATTAAAATAAAACTTATTATTCAAATATATTATAATATATTATAATATATTATATCTTCTTTTTTAATTTATTTATTATTATTTTTTTTTTTAAAAAAAAAAATGAAAACGGAAAACTTTAAAGTTTTTAAAATAATTTTTTTTTCTTTCTTTTTTTTATTCTTTTATTCTTTTTTTTTTTTTTTTATGTTTTTAAAAATAATATAAAAAAAAGAAAAAAATAAAAAAATAAAAAAAAAAAAAAAAAAAAAAAAGTTTTAAAATAAAAAAACGTTAAAAAGAGATATTATTTTTAAATTTAATTAAGAATAAAATAATAATAAAATATAAATTAATAATAATAATAAAAAATAATAAAAAAAATTATAAAAAATAACAATATAAATAATTGAATCTTTAATAAAAAAAAAAAAAAACGTAAGAAATATGAAATGATTATAATAAAGATTATTATGAAATGATAATAATTAATAAAAATTAAAAAATAATAAATTATTAATTAAATTTATATATTTTTATTTATATATATATAAATATACATATAATTTTTTTTTAAATTTATATATATTACACTATAAATTATTACTACGTTTATTTACAATATTTATTTAATAATATAATCAATAACATAATCAACAATTAATAAATTAAATTCATCTAAAATTTTATTAAAATATTTATACAATAAACTATCAACAAAATATAAATTTTTATTAAAAATTTATATGATATATTATCAAAAAAAAAAAAAATACATTAATTACAATTATTAAACATTTATATATAATTATAAATAATTGTTTAAAAAAAAAATTAAAATTATATTTTAATATTCACTATTAAAATAATATAGCAAAATGAAATTCTTAGGTTTAAGTTTTGTCATTCTTAATTCATTATTCATTTCTTTTGGTGTTAAAGGTCATAAATTAGATGCTGGTGTTAAAGGTCATAAATTAGATGCTGGAGTTAAAGATTTCCTTGATTCTTTAAGCTCAGTTATTGATTTTAAACCTGATACTTCAATCAACTTAGCTTATGCCGCTGTTGCTAACATGAACGATACTATAAAGAATTATGAAGCTGTATACAATAAATCAACTGATGAATGTTTAAGAGGTTGTTATGCATACTCTATTCATATGCTTGAAATTTACAATAACCTTAATTGTGATAGTAAATTCAGTAAAATTAATGATGAATACAAAAAGAATAAGCCATGTTATAAGGCTAATCAAGATATGCAAAATATCCTCGATCATGGTAATGCTTACTTAGATTTATTCTGCTCAAAAAAAGAAGATAATAAGGATTATTGTCCATTCGTATCTGAAATTAGTAAAATTCAAACTAATACTACTATTCTTGAGCAAAGTTGTGGTAGCAATGAAAAGAATAGAACAAAGTGTGATAATATTTTAATTGATAATTTAAGTATTATGATTGATGCCGAAAAGAAGTTAAAGGATAATAAAGCTAAAAATGATGTTACTTATGCTTCAGGAGGTGAAACAATTAAAATTTCTACTCCACAATATAATTTAACTGAAATTGAAGCATATATGAAAAATGCAACTTGTGCTAAGAAAATTGAGCCCCCAAAACAAATTCTTGTCAACGCTAATTCTACCAATACTAAGAAGAATGGTACAGCAGAAGCAGCTAATGGAAAAGAATCTAGTGAAGCTGTTTTAGGTCAACATATGAATGCATTACTTGCTTTAGTAACTGTTGCTCTTACTGCTTTATTATTTTAAATTTAAAACCTTAATTAATGAAATATGTTAAAGCCAACATTCTCAATAACAATTATAAACAAAAAATAAATAAAATAAAAAGATAGATAAATAATACATTTTAAACAATATAAAAATTATTATAATTAATTTTTTACAAACCAAATCATGAATATATACATACAATTTTTTTTTTTGAAAAAAAAAAAAAAAAGTTGTAATAAAATAAAAAAAAAGTATTCAACAATAGATATGTTCATTTCATATAAATAAACAATTTTCCTTTAAAAAAAAAATTTTTTTTTGTAATATAATAAATTAAAAATAAAATTTTTAAAAAAAAAATAAAATAATAAAAATTAAAAAAAAAAAGGAAAAAAAAAAATTTATAATCAAAAATCCATATTTGAAAAAAAGTATGCAAATATAATAAATAATATATAATGAAAAAATATTAAATAAATTTTCATTAAATGATAAAAAAGATCTAATTTCAAGAAAGAATGAATATATATTAAAGAGATATATATAGAATAAACTTTCTTACTCAGAATTATTAACAAAAAAAAATTTTTTTTTTAAAAACATTTTTTTTATTTCATGAAAATATAATATAGATAGTTTTTATTAAAATTTTCTAATAAAAAAATACATATAAGTTAAAAAAAAAAAAAAAATACATAAATAAATAAATAAATAAATAAATTAAAAAATAAAAAAAAAAAAAAAAAAAAGTAAAAGAATTTTTTATTTGAATTATTAAATTTTATTTATTTGGTTTAATGTATATATTTTTTTATACACAAGCTTTCTTCTTTTTCATAATTATAAAAATTCTATTAATAATAGAATGAAAAAAGATAAAAATGTTGAATTGAATTGAAGGATAAACTTATTGTTTTAACTTAAAAAATGATTCTTTTTTTTTTTTTTTTTTTTTTTATATATATATATTAATAGAGAACCATAAAAATAAATAAATAAAAAAAAAAAATTAAAAATAAAACTCAATTTTATACAAAATTTTTACAATTAAAACGATTTACTAACGATTTGAATTTTTTTTTTTTGTTTTCTCATTAAGTTGCCTATCCAAGTAAAATAAATACAATATATATAAATACAATATATATATATTTATGTATTGTATTTATCTCAAAAGAAAAGATCACACCAAAGAATTTATTTATTTATTTATTTTTTCATTTACTATTCTTTTTTTTTTTTTTTATTTTTATTTTATTTTACTTTATTTTATTTTTTTTATAATAATTTTATTTATTTATTTATTTTTAATATAGATTAGATTTTATTTTGAAATGTCGATTATATGAAGAGGTCTAGAAATCTGAGACGTTTTAGTTCCTTTTTTTTTTTTTATATAGCTGAAATTATTACGAATATTGAGAACTTTAACTCTATTTATTTATTTATTTATTAATTACATGATTTTTTTTTTTTTTTTTTTAATTCTTATTTTGGAGTAGGGTTTGAATTGCTATTCTGAAAGAAATTATGGTCTTCTCCTTCAGAAGGTATTGGCCCTACTGGCCTGTCTTGCTGCATTTTCATCGTTGACGCTCCTGATTAGTTTGTGCTTTATACCGTCGGAATAGTAATCGTAAATCCTTGTCGAATACTAGTCCATAGCATGATTTCTGAAATAGAAAGCTGCAGATCGCACAAAGAATGGCGTTTTAGAATAATTATCAGAAATGACTTGATTATTTCAACAAAACATCTCATTTCTTTTTATAATATAAATCAATTATATTTGCATCTCTTCCACCAAGAAGGAAATTCCACGTCTCATATATATTTACACACTCATTATTCAGAAAACTACTAATTATTAATATGGTTTTCACCAATTGACCTATATTCCCGACATTATTAGAAACAATACTATTACTTTCACTATCACTAATATATTAATATTAATATTTTTTACTATCAATACTACTAACTATTATTAACAAAATTATTTCTATTGTTATTAATATTAATATTATACAACTTCGTTATCTACTTTCAGAATCTGTACTTAATTTAGAATCATTCATATCTGTGATAACAGCTTTTTCATTATTATTTGATACTGGACAATATTTGGTAATTACAAGAAAATTTTCATAAAGATTAATAATTGATAATCAAGTTAAAGATTTTATCTATATAAAATACTAATTTAATTATTTACGGGCTATTTAAAAAATTAATTATTTTTTTGTATAGATCAAAAATTCTTTAAGGTCTAATATCTCATGTTCTGGTGGTCCAAATGAGTTGATATCAATATATGTTATAGATTTCGAGTAAAAGCTTTCTAATGAATATAATTTCTATTTTTAAATTCCGCTGGAAATTTCCCATTATTGGTGGAGTAATCGTTATTCTTCCTCGATTTATTTTTTATCAATTTCTTAAGGATTAAATTAAATTGAATAAATTTTTATTAAAATGGTCCAAAAACTTTTGTTTCTAAATACTAAATATTCCTAATATTTTATTTTTATATTAAAAATCGAATTTTTAAATAAAATTGTTAATAATAAAATTTAATTTTAATTCATCATTTAGTTTATTAGTAAATTTCATTTTCAATTGCACTAATATTGGCTACATAAATTCAATATATTTTAATAATTATATTATTTATTATTAATTATGTTTTATTTATTTATATTAATATTTATTTATTTATTTTGTTTATTATCCTAAAGTTCAAATATATATATATATAACTTATATTTAAAAAAAATAATAAAATAAATTAATTCTTATAATAAAAATAACTTTTTATTAACATATTTCCTTTATTCTTTTAATTGATTATCCTATTCACTAATAATTATGCTAGCTAAATTTAAAATAAAGTTTAATATTTATTTTAAATCATAAAATAATTAGTTATTTTTTTTTATATATTAAATAACACATACAATAATATAAAATAAAAGTAATAAATAATATCTTTTAATATCCTCTTTATTTATTATTAATTATTAATTATTACATCAATTATTATTACTCTTTTTTATATAAATATTATAATTAATTATCTCAAATATATATAATCTCTCTCTTTAACTATACTAAACTAAAATATAAAAATAGCTATTAATGTGGGTTAATTTACCACAAGAATAAACTTATAAAATAAAAGAATCCTCCGTTTAATAATTATTTATTAATTATATATACTATTATAAAATTATTACTGACCAATAATATTTAAGTATTTCTTTTACCTAAAGAATCTACCTAAATACCATATTTATAGTGGTCACGTATCATTTTTTGATAAAAGTAACAATTACCTTAAAAGTGGTAATTGCTTATCAAAATTATTTTATATTTTATTATTATTTATTATTATTTATTTTTATTTTTATTATTATTTATTATTATTTTTATTATTATTTATTATTATTTTCTTGTTTAATAACTATTCTAGTTAGTAAGATTAAAAAAATATTGGAAAGTTCCAATTATATAGAATAGAATAATCTATAAGGTTAAAATTAGAATAATTTATATTATTCTAGCATAATAAGTATTATTTGTTTGTTCTGTATTATGATGTCCCCGCTAAGATTCAAGCTAGGTAGAAGCTGAGTTAAACTTGACAATATTTTTCAAATGAACATCTATTGAATTGTTTCTTTACCACTTTCATAGGTCCAACAAAATATGGCTCTAATTTAGTTCTATTAAAGTTTCTTACTAGTACTAAATCACCTGGTTTAATTCTTTTAGCTTAATTCATACTGGTCTTTTCTTCTTTCCTAGTAGCCCAATACTTCGAAGCATTTTTGATATTAGATACGGCCTCCATTACCCATTGATAGTGTGATACAAATTTTTCTAGTGGAATTTCGTCAGAAGACTTATTTATACCTTTAGTTGGTTTGGCAGCAACGTCAAAAGATTGTTGGTCCTCCCTTCCATAAACTAATTCAAAGCTTGAATGGTTGGTGATTGAGTTTTTAGTAGTTCTTAAAGCCCAAAGTGCAGATGGTAAAATTTCATCCCATTCTTTGTGCTGTTGTCCTAGTAATCGTAATAATTTTCCAATTTCTTTATTACCATTCTCAACTAAGCCATTGCTTTCAGGATGATATGGAGTGATAAATTTAACATAAACATCATATAGATCAAGGAAGATTTTAGTCATATCTGATGTAAATTGTGCCCCATTATCAGTAGTGATAATTTGAGGTACACCGTGTCGAGCAAATACATTAATTAAAAATTTTATCACATCCTGAGAAGTATTATTTTCGGTGGGCTCTGCCTCAACCCATTTAGTAAAATAATCAACCACAACAATTATATATTGATTATTATTTCTGGTTTTACTTAGAGGTCCTATAATATCCAATCCTAAGTGAGTAAATGGTCCCTCCACTTCAGTTGGTTTATCTTCCGTTGGTTCAGGGCATGGTTGAGATTTATTTAATTGACATTTTTCACATTTACCTATAATTTCGCTTAATGTCATTAACCATATTGTTCCAATAGTAGCTCTTTTTCAAACGTTGGTATGTCTTATAATAGCCTTCGTGTCCTATACTGTGTGCTTGAAAAATTAATTGAAGTTTTTCTTTTGTATCTGTAACTAATTTTCTATAATTATTGCCATCAACAAAGTAGTCCACTCCATCAATTGTTGTAAATTTTTCTTCAACAAATTCCTTAATGGTTCTTAAAAGCAAGTTTTTATCTTGTTCTTTGATAATTTGTGTTGTTAAGACAATTTTTTCTTTTTCATTTTTCATTCTTGATAAAGCATCTGCAACAACATTATTCTTCCCAGTGTAACGAATCCTAAACGGTATGGTTCATATAGTTTTTGGGAAATATAATAATAATTAACACAAATAATAAAATTACAATAAAATAATTTTGTTTTAAAATCAATATTTATTTATTTAAATTTTATAAAAGAAAAATAATAATAATATAATTATTTATTTTATAAAAAGAAAGTTATTGATTATTTTATTTCACTAAAAATTACATGTATTTATATTTTTTTATCAAATTAAAATTTGTAAAGCCTAACTATTTTTTTTAATAAACTAATTACTAATTATTTTTATAAATAAAACATTTAAATTGAAATTGAATTATTATTTTAGTTAATAAATATTATTAACTAAAATAATAATTCAATATTATTGTTATAAATAGTAGTTATATATTATTGAATTATTAATTATTTAATAATAGTTTAATATTAATATATATAAAATAAAAATAAAAAGATTATACAGAATATTTTATTGTGGTTTAGTTAAATTTAGTAATTAAAAATAAATTTAAATTGATAACGAAAATTTTAATAACTAATTAAATAGATTTGATTATTTTCAATATAACATATTACCAAAAGAAATATAATATTAATATATTAAGTGGGCAAGGACAATATTCTTGGTTAAAGATTTTTAATACATTATAATGGAATCGGATCGATAATTCAAAAAGGAATTATAGGTTGATTGGTGATTTATTAACTTAAGATTTCTATTTAGTAATATTTGAAGAATATTGGAAAGTTCCAATTATATAGAATAGAATAATCTATAAGGTTAGAATAATTTATATTATTCTAGCACAATTAGTATTATTTGTTCATTCTGTATTACAATGATACGATATTTTATTAAATACCGTATATGTTAGTTGGGCGTTTATGCAAAAGGGAATTACTGGAATTACTCCAAGAATATTATATTAAAATAATTATATTTATTTACTTTTTATTTATTTATCTTTTATTATTTTATTTATTATATTTTATCATATAAAAAAAAATACATGTTGTAATTATTATTCATTAAAAAAAATATTTATTTATAAACTATTTTCATAATTATATTTTACTAATTTTATAAATATTATTTTTCGAAACACTAAAATTAATAAATATAAATTTTCATAACTTTTTACTTATAATTATTAATTCATATTGTTTAACATTATCTAAAAATTATTTTAATATTAACATCAATTTAATTAAACATTCAATCTCCGTTATAATTAATATAACCAATTTTGCTATATAATCAACAATTATTTAATTTAATATTTTAATTATTATTAATAAATTATCTTTAATAATATATTTTAAGATTCATTATATAAAAATAATTTTTAATAAATATTTATATTAATAATTTTTCTATGTAAAAGTTTTTGTAGGGGATAGGTAAGATTCTTGCTATATCTTTCCTAGTTTGGGTTAAATTGGTCAGGTCAAGATGTTTTTATTAATTATAACAATTTAATTAAATTTAAATAATAAATAGCACACACAAAGTTTTATAATTAAGATTTCAATATTTAAGATTTATGTTTTATTAGAACTTTATTTAATATATATTTTAATAATAAAATTAACTAAGATTAATACAAAGAATTATTTATTGTTATAATTAATTTATTAACTTTATGTTAATAGTTTAAAGTAATAATCTTACAAAGAATTCAAAATATGGAATTTCAAATCCCTTTTATACTAAACTAAAATAATAATTAACAATATAATTAATTAATACATTTTAATCTTAATATATTCATACATGTATATAAACTATATAAAATATAATAATAAAATAATATTGATAAGAATCTTTTAATAAAATAACTATATAATTATTCATAAAACAATTTAATAATAAAACTAATTTAATAATCAAATATAAAATAAAATAAAATAAAATATTAAAACTAATTAAAAATTCTCTTTCAGAAATCTTTAGAATTATAAAGAATTCCTTAGAATCTTTTAGAAATAATTGAATAAAATATATAATAATAAAATATATAAAACTTATAAAACTTATTTAAAATATTATAAAACTATTACTAATAACTAATTCTGTATTTTTAATTAATAATACAAATTAATAATATAATTTCCAAGTTAAAAGATTTATCTAATATAAACTTCTTAATTAATAATTTAGGGGGTTTAAAAACATTTTTCCTTATAATATTAGAGAAGAAAACTTTAATACTTCAAGAGACGAAGTATCATTTTAAGCATGGAAGACTTGATAAATGATTAAATTATAAATCAATAAAACATTATATTATTGAAAATGAATAAAATTATTAAACAAAATAAAATAAATCATATTACCATCTAAACAATAACTATAAATTAATTAAAAATAATAATAGTAAATATTTTAAATAAATAATATAAGTAAATTAAATTGTTAAAATAATTAAAATTATTAAATATTAAATATTTTATTTTAAAGAATAATGTAATTTTGATAATAAAAATTAAAAAATGTTATATTATAAAAATCTTAATGTAAATTTAAGTTTAAAAATAATGATAATTGTTTAAAAATAATAATTAGATAGTTTTATTTTAAAATCTTTAATTTAAAAGAAAAATATATAAACTTGTAAAAAAATCTCAAATTTAAAGAAACAGAATTAATAAAAAAAAAATAATTAATTTCTCAAAAATTATTAATTTAAAATTTTATTATCTTTTAACTTAAAAGAAATTTGCTTTTCTTTATAGTTTAAGATATTTTGTGTTTTAGTAAAATTTTAATTTATTGATTATAAAACATTTAATTTTGTTATACTTATTATCACTTTTAGAAATTAAATTCTAAATTAAGATAATAAGCAAACTATAACACGATGTTATGGTTCGGGTTTTATTAGAATTTTTATTTAATTATTTATTTTTTTCTCTGTCTACATTTTAATTATTGAAAAACTTCACTTATTTATACTTTTTGAAAAAAAAATAAATAAGTAAAGCCTTTCTACATTTTATTATCATATTTAAAAAGAAAATAATTTACTATTACTAATTACTTAAAATTTTATATTAATTTAAATTAACTAATTCATAAGTATTTTTATTTTAATAAATTTTGTTTATATAATTTTATATTATTTTTCATATACTAAAACTAAATTATTTAATATATATGAAAAGTAACAAACAAAATTTAAAAAGATTTTACAGAAGAATAAAGTTATTTTAATCAAGAATGTTAATATAATATTCTTATATTTTATATAAAATAAATTTAAAAACTATAATATATTTAATATTTATTATTAATCAATTAAGATTTGATTTTATTTGTGGGGAATAAAAATATTAAATAATCAATTTAAAAATAAAATAAAATACTAAAAAGAATACAATTTTAATATTGATATAATATAATAATAATATAATAATATATTTGAAAATAAAAATAAAATATTAATATTGATAATAAACACTTTAATAAAATAATAAAATTTAAGGTTAAATTATAGATATTGATATTAATAATAAAAATATAGAATTATTGATAATATTTAAGAAACTTTTAATAAAAAAAAATATATTTATAAAATAATTTAATATAGAAAAAATAGTAAAGTAAAATTAAGTAAAGAACAATATAATGGATTCTAAAGTATGTTAAGATTTTGATATAATTTATAATTTAAATTTAAATAAAATAATATGTTTTAATAAAAATATTCACTAAGTCGATATGTCTATATAGTAATATACTATATAGATATATAATAATAATAATAAATATTTAAATGTTTAGTTTAATAAAAATTTATTTATAATAAACTTTGATAATTAGAATTATCAAATTAATTCGATTTTAAATTTATTGATTTTATTTAATAATAAAATATCTATAATATATTACTATTAAGGTAATTTTACAATAACCTTACAAAGAAACATAAAAGATAGATTTTTACATCTTTCTTTTATACTTTGTAAGTTACATAATAATAATATTTAATTATAAGATAGTAATAATATAGTAATATAAATAATAATAAAATATAAGGATAAATTTAATTATATAATTAATTTGAATAATTGAATTTAATATAGATATGTTGTAAACATATATAAAAACATAATATAAATAAAATACACGTGACGTCAAATGAATCATTGAAATTAATTATTAATATAAACCTTATTTATTAATATTCTCAGAATTATTAGGTCTAAGATAACCCTTTAAATATTAAACAAGAATTTATATTAATTATTAATTATTTAAATATATATAATATATATTATTTATAATTAAATAAATAATATTTTTAATTATTGAAATGTAAATAACTGAAATTGAGATTTCAATTCAGTTATAATTTCAACAAAGTAAGTTGAAATTCTAATTAATAATCCATTATATATTCGTTATTTACCAATGATGTTAAGGTTTTAGAGAATTAAATAAAAATAAAGAAACACAAATTTTATTTATTTATTTATTATTTTATTTATTAATTTTATTAAATTTATTTTATGATTTTTAAAAATTGGTAGCAAAATTTACAACTATTTATACTTTTTTCAAGGCATAAAAGTTGTTTTTGCCACTAAATTACATTTTATTTATTTATTTTTTTTTTTAAACCATTAAATTTAAATTGAATTTTATAATCAGTTATATAAAATTTAATTATAACAATATAAATAAAATACATTTATAATATTAATAAAACTTTTTTTTTTTTTTTTTTTTTTTTTTTTTTTTAAAAATATCTAAAATATTACTAATAAGAATTTATTTAATTGGCTATAATTTTTATTACAATCTGTTAAAATATTCAAATAAAAATAAAAATACTATTCTAATATAAAGGTTATTAATAAAATAAAATATTTTTCAATATAAAATAAAACATTTCGATATAAAATTTTATAATAAAAAGTTAAAATATAATATATAAATTTTTAATTATCAATATATAAAAATATTATTAATACAAATTTTCATTATTAATATAAAAAAAAAATAAGATTTATTATTAATATTGCTAATATAAGTTTTAAATATATAAAAATATTACTATTAATATAAGATTTAATATAAAAATATAAAGTTTAATAAATTTTTAAATCCAAAGATCAAAAATTAAATCAAAAATTATATTAATAATATTATGTGTACATTATTATTTTTGTACTTTAATAAATTTTTAAATCCAAAGATCAAAAATTAAATCAAAAATTATATTAAAGTACAAAAATAATAATGTACACATAATGTATTAGAAATAAATCGTAGATTTAATTAAGAATGCATTATTTAGTACATTCTTATCATGAGTGTTGAGGTTCGGGACAGAATAATAATAAATATAGAAATAAACACTAAAATAAAAAAATTAAAAATTAAAATATATCTTTTTTTAAAATATTTTATTTATTTATTTAATAAAAATTATTCAATTAAAAACTAAAAATAAATTAATTTCTTTAATAAGATTATATTTTTTTCAGATTATTTTTCTAAAATACGATTTTCTCATCTATTTATATTTTTTTTTATCGTTAGAAATGGTCAAGCCATTTCTTTAGAATATCTTAGAGTTACATATTTGAATTGTATTTAAATTATAAATTCATAATCTATTCTATTATAATAAATAATTATTACATATTATTAAATTCTAAACTATTTATTATTAATTGTAGTGATAATATATTTTAAAAATAATTTTATTACTTTTACAGAACTACTAGTAATAGAGTATTATTTAATTTTATACTATTTTTAAATAAAAGTATTTTAGATTATTATCTATTATTAATCTTATTATAAATAGGGTGTATTTTGGAAGGAAGTATTACTAATTTTAATGACAAGGATCATGGATTTAAGTAAAATATTTTTAAATCATTATTAATTATATTAATTTTTATTAATAATAAATAATCTGTATTAGTAATATTTGTAAAATAAAATTTTCTTTAATAATAAAATATTGATAGAATAAATCATATTAATAAAACTAGATATTGATAATAATATTGATATTAATAATATAGTATTAATTTTAATAATAAAGTATTGATATTAATAAAGAATTTATATTAATAATAATAAATTTAATATTAGTAATAATTTGGCAGTAATAGCACATAAGAAAGTTCCCCAAGTAAGGAAATAAATAATTTAATTTTAGTGGTTAAGTTATTTTTATGAAAAATAATAAAATTAACATTATTTGTTCATTCCTTAACAAGAGTGATATGGGCACAGATCATACACAATATTTTAAAAACACAATATTAAATATTATAAATAAATTTTTATTAGTTTAAAAATATTTTATAAATTTTTATTTTATTTTATTGTCGTCTTTTTCAAAAGAAAGAAAATTTCTTCTTTTAATAGTTTTTTTACATGAATCTTGAATTGAACAATAACATATACATTTATTTATATTATTCTATTATGAATGTTATTTTAATATTAATATATTTTAAAATTAACCTATTCTAAAGTATCTATTTTAAAATATAGTTGTATAATTATTAATGATTTATTTATATTTAAAATTTTGACTATCTATTCTAATAATGTTTTAATTTATCAATTAATATATAATTTAATATTCTTGTAAATTATTAATATTATATTCTCATAAAGTTTATTATTGTAAAAAGAATACAGAAAATAATAATCTATTTTAGAGAAAACAATAAAAATAATAGTTAGTATTGTCAATCGATTTAATTTTATACAGAATTAAATATTTCTGTATTTATTTTATTAAAAACAATTTATAGATAATTATTTTTATTATAAATAAAATTTTTTTTTTTATTATAACTATATTAATTTTAAAATAATTTCATTATTATAAATATTTTATATTTTTTTCTTTTTTATCTGTTAAGATTTTGATATAATTTTTAGTTTAAATTTAAATAAAATAATATGTTTTAATAAAAATATTCACTAAGTCGATATGTCTATATAGTAATATACTATATAGATATATAATAATAATAATAAATATTTAAATGTTTAATAAAAATTTATTTATAATAAACTTTGATAATTAGAATTATCAAATTAATTCGATTTTAAATTTATTGATTTTATTTAATAATAAAATATCTATAATATATTACTATTAAGGTAATTTTACAATAACCTTACAAAGAACATAAAAGAGAGATTTTTACATCTTTCTTTAATACTTTGTAAGTTACATAATAATAATATTTAATTAAAAGATATTTATAATATAGTAATATAAATAATAATAAAATATAAGGATAAATTTAATTATATAATTAATTTGAATAATTGAATTTAATATAGATATGTTGTAAACATATATAAAAACATAATATAAATAAAATACACGTGACGTCAAATGTATCATTGAAATTAATTATTAATATAAACCTTATTTATTAATATTCTCAGAATTATTAGGCCTAAGATAACCCTTTAAATATTAAACAAGAATTTATATTAATTATTAATTATTTAAATATATATATTATTTATAATTAAATAAATAATATTTTTAATTATTGAAATGTAAATAACTGAAATTGAGATTTCAATTCAGTTATAATTTCAACAAGAATTTGTTTTTTATTATTTATTTTAATTTAATAATTTTGTTATTTATCATGAGTGATAAATAACAAAAAGGAATGAAATGGAAAGTGAAGAGGAATATTGGCTTAGGAAATTTATCACTCTTGACAAATGGATCAGAGAAGCAGTGAATAATATAGAAACTGCAAATAAACTTTGGGAGGAACGTCGAAAACAAATTAAGTGGATGAGATCTAAAAGGTAGACCAATTTTGTTATTACATCAGTTGATGCAATTTCTTTTATCAAATCTTGAATATAATAATCACCAAAGGCTTCCATGAGTTTGATGTGCTTTTCAGTTTGTTTCATTGGAGTTTCACTTGTCTTGATATTGGTATTCATTTCTTTCATTTTATTTTTTATATCTTTAATTCTCTCCTCTTTATTTTTGTTTTTAACTTTTCTAATATTTTTCTCTGTGATAAAAGAAGGATCAAGGTACTCTAGTTTTTGGGTATTATAATTTTTTTATTAGGAGCTTCATTCTTATTTTTACTATTTGCACTAATGGAATTCTCTACATTACCAGATAAGGACTTATTATGATTTTTAATATTATGACTTTCATCAGCATCACCATTGTTTTCATCATTTTCAGATTCTTCTATCATGATTGCATCTTCATTGGATTCTATACTTCCGGGTTCAACCGTTTGACTAATGTTTGTATTATTAGTAGTATAATCATCATCATTTATGTCAATATTTTCCTTAAAGGTATTA
Source organism: Neocallimastix lanati (nom. inval.) (assembly GCA_016946835.1). Taxonomy (NCBI): domain Eukaryota; kingdom Fungi; phylum Neocallimastigomycota; class Neocallimastigomycetes; order Neocallimastigales; family Neocallimastigaceae; genus Neocallimastix; species Neocallimastix lanati (nom. inval.). Next base: position 708,182 of record JACVTC010000043.1, read on the forward strand.
TAAATATTATTTTCTTCATTATTATTGTCGTTATTATTATCATTATAATTATCTATTTTATAATTAATTTTATTATTAATAATATTATTATTTTCATGATCATTATTCATACTATTATTATGATTATTAATATTATTATAATTATAATTAGCATTTGTATTACTATAATTGATATTATTTTTGTTATTATTATTATTATTACTTTTATTATTATTATTATTAATACTATTATTAGTACTAATTTTATTATCAATAGTATTATTATCAATACTATTATGACTCATAGCTGCCGTTTGTATTGGTTTTGGATTGTCCTTTAAATTAAATCTTACTTCCTTTCTATTGTATGGTTTTTCATTATGTTTGTTAATTTTATTTATTGAATTTCGAGTAGCGGCTGCTACAATTTCAATTGGTCTATTTAATATATTTTGTGAAATATTATTGTTATTGATTATATTAAGGTCATTACAATTTTGTTTTTCTTTAATATTATTATTAATTATAGGCAATATTTTTTTATCGTCTACCATTGTCATTATATTATTGTTATTATTATTATTATTATATAAGTCATTATTTTTAAACATTATTTTATTATAATTATTATTATATGAGTCATTATTTTTAAACATTATTTTATTATAATTATTATTATATGAGTCATTATTTTTAAACATTATTTTATTGGTTTGGTTAATGGAAGTTGTCCTTCTTCCATCTATTGGTTTAAATGTTTATTTATCAAACCTTTTTCTTCCAATTCAGCCAATTGTTTAAATGTATAAGGGTATTCTGAAGCTCTATGTCCATTCATTGTGCAACGGTAACAATTCACATGGTTGTTATTATTGTTGTTAATTGAGTTTTTATTAGTTACTAATGTATTAATAACATTATTATTTTCTATTCCATTGTTGTGATTATTTCCATTTTGAGAATTAAAAGATTGAATCATATTATTAGTATTAAATTTATTATTGTTAAACCTTTGATTGTCATGTTCTTTATCATCATTTGTTATATTAATATTGTTGTTCAAATTGTTTAAATAATGATTAATTTTACTGTCTCTTATTTCATTGGATAGTTGATTATTATTCATATTATTCATATTATATTTGTTATTATTATTCATATATTGATTAATATTATTACTGTGTGAAAATTTATTATAATTAAATCTACTATTATAACGATTTGTAAAATTTCCATTGTTCATTTTATTAATATCATTTGTATTATTCAAGTAATAATTTGGATTATTATATGGATTACTCATGTGATATACATAATTTGGATTTCTGAAATTGTTATTATTGTTCCATAATCTATATTTAGAATTCCAGTTATTTCTTTCCTGAAATATATTATTATTATGGTTCATAGGTAATTGGTTTAGCTGTAAGTTTTTGTAGAACGGGTGTTGCATTAGTAAGCTATTATCTGGCTGATTCTGAGTAAACATAATATGATTCCTCACATTATTAATTTCATTTCTTTGATTTATATTTGTTATTTCTTTTTCAGTCTCCTCAGCTACTTCTGCAATTTTGCACGCCTCATTTATTGTATCACATTCTGCAACCATAACTCCTGAACATGGAAATACACGGGAGCTAATAGCATTCGTGTAATCCTTTACAGATATAAGTCTTCTATATTCTAAACTGAGTTTATTATATAATTTCTTATATCTGTAATTAAACTTTTTAATTGATTCTTCTTGATTTATTTGTATTGTTTTGAGAACTGTACATTTATCATTTTCCGTAATATGCAAATGTTCTTCAATTGTATTTTGAATTTCTTTAAATGTGGGATACCTCATTTCATCTCCTCGTCTTACTACCAATGATTGTAAAGCTCCTTGAATATCTTCTTCCACAGCTTCCTTGACCCAAATAAAAATTCGCCTTGGTTCCATTATGTCATATAACTCCATTGTCTTAACAAAGTCGGTCATCCAGCTGTCTACATCTTTACCATAATCTGCCAGATATGGTAGTTTCTTTTGTAATTTAGTAGCGTCAAACATTGTAAAAAAAATTTACTTTAATTAAAAAAAAAAAAAAATGAATATTTATATATATATATATATATAAAAAAAAATATTCTACTATGATAAATATATTGTAATTATTATTTTCTTATTATTTTCATATTAATTTATTTGATCTTGCTTTCCCCCCACGTTGGGCGCCAAATTTTGATACGTTATTTTTATAAGTATCAGTGTTAGATTGTATTAGATAAAAGAAATATATTCTAATATAGAAATATATAATTACAATACACGTTATATTAAAACAAAGTATTTTGTCGTTTTATTTATTTTATTTAAACTGTTTGGGTCGTAATACAATTTTATAACAGAATATTATTAAAGATCTTATTAAATATCTTATTAATTATTTATTCCTAATTAACCTATAACTATATAATTGTTTTTATAAATAAATATATTCCCCGAATATATTTATTTTAAACTAATTTTTTTTTTTTTTATTTTTTTTCCAAAAATAAAACCTCCTCCCTTTTAAGAGTTATAATAATTTTTCTTTTATACTTCTAATTAACTATAAATTAAATTCTATTGGCTATTAACTAATTAGATAAATTTAATAATTTTATATTACTATTTTTTTTTTTTTTATTATTATTATAATATACATATATATAATTTAACGAATTATTTATTATATTTAATTATTATTTCTTGATAATTTTCTCTTTTTATTTAAATACTGCATCATGAGTGATAAATTTTAGAAATTATCTTAATTTTAATATAGAATTAAAAAGTGATAATTTCTATTTATTTTAATAATAACTGTATAAATTATTATGAATTAAAAATATTTTATTAAAAATAACACTAAAAATTGATTTATTAGAACACTTGTTTTCTAATATTTAATTTTATAAATCTTTTATTAAAATTTATTAAACATTATAAAATTTAAAAGTGATTATTAAAATTATAAAATTAATTAATAATAATAATAATAATAATTTACATGAAATATTTACAAGTATTTATATTTTTCTTTAAAATTAAACTATTTATAATTTATAAATAAAAAGAATAATTAAATAAAATAAAAGTAATAAAATTAATAATAAAATAAATATTTAATAATAAAATAAATAAATTTGTTTATTATAAAAATAATTAAAAATATTTTGTTATTTAAATTAATAAATTTTGTTATTATAAAATTATTATTTAATTATAAAATTAATTATAAAAATTATTATAAAACTAATTATAAAAATTAATTATTTTATTTTAAATTTAATCTTAATATTTTTATTTTGAAAAATATATAATATTTCTTTCATATCTGAGTATTAACGTAATTTTTAAGTGTAATTTATTTGTTTTAATTAATTAATTAATTAATTTTTTTATTTTATTAAATTATTATTAAACTTTGCTAAGGTTAGTTTTGATTTTATGTATAATAAATTTTCAAGATTTATTAATTTTGTTATTTATCAATTCCTCGGCGGTTAAGATTGAACTTCGTCCCTTGAAGTTAATTCTTTTTCTGGAATGATATAAGGAAAAACATTTTTAATATGTACATTTCGATCAAGAAGTTTTCCTGTTTGAGGATCTTCGAGGACAATTGTATTGAATTTTTGTTTGTTAACTACTTTATATGGTCCATAAAAGTAAGGATTTAACTTACTTCTTCCAATTAGTCTTATCATCACATAATCTCCGGGTTTATAATTTTTCTTTAGTGATTTCGATAGTCCAATGCGATGTTCCCAATATTGATTTGCGTAATCCGAATATTCTGTTGCTTGTTTCACCCAATTCTGATGTCTTAGGAATCTTCTAAAAATATATTCTTCATCTGTTTCATTTGGATCTTTGTAAATATCTGGAAACATTACTTCTAATGGCCAGGTGTCTTTTCTCCCATAAAGTAATTCAAAGCTGCTAAATTTTGTTTTTGAATTTTTTGTTGTTCTAAGAGCCCAAAGTGCGGATGGTAAATATTCATCCCATTCACTTTCGTTTTCAACTAAGAGTCTTAGAATTTTCTCTACTTCTCTATTACGGTTTTCAATCATACCATTTGATTCTGGATGATGTGGAGATACAAAGTGCACCCATGACCCATAAAGATCGATCATCATTTTAGTAATATCTGATGCGAACGAACTTCCATTATCTGTAACAATTATTTCTGGAGGACCATGTCTTGATATAACTTCAGTTAAAAATTTTATAACTTCTTCAGACTTTGTGTTTGGAATGGCTTTAGCTTCAACCCATTTTGTGAAGTAGTCAACCAATGTAATAATATACATATTTCCATTTTTAGTAATTGGAAGAGGACCAATTGTATCAAGTCCAACACGAGTAAATGGTTGTTCAACTGGAGTTACATTATCTGCAGTATTTTTCGGGATTGGTTTTGGTCTACAAAGTTGACATTTTCTGCAAGATTTGATACACATCCTAACGTCATTCCAAATGCCGGGCCAATAATATGAATTTAGTATTCTGTCTAAAGTTTTTTCGGCTCCTTCATGTCCTACAGAATGAGCACGATTAATTATATCCTTTTTGTCTTCATCACGGTAGATAACTTTTAAATAAGTATCATCTTTCTTATAATATAAGGTGTTATCAACAACTTGATAATTCTTAGTGAAGTATTTGATTATTCCTTCTGGTAGGTTTAAATCTTTTGGATTAAGATCAGCTAAAATTGTATTAATACATTTTATAATATCTTCGCTGTCTTTTGAAGGTAGTCTTGAAAGAGCGTCTGCGAAAACATTTTTCTTTCCTTTTTCATATTTTAGTTCAATTTTATATTTGTTAAATTCTTCTATCCAACGCATAGTATTTTTGTAAAATCCTAAGAGTGGTTTATGATCCGTAATGAATATAGTTGGTTTCTTGTTACTAATTAAGTACTGACGGAATTTTTGGATTGCGTAATTAATAGCCAAACCTTCAAGATCAGTTACAGAGTAATTTCTTTCTGGAGGTGATAAAGTACGACTTACACAACAAATTGGGTGTTCCAATTTGTCTTCCTCCACCTGTAAGAGGACAGCACCGATACCTTGAGTAGAGGCGTCTGTTCTAACAATAAATTCTTTATCAAAGTCAGGATAACATAATATAGGGTCAGACAATAAACAGTGACGTATGTCTTCAAAAGCTTCATTACGATCAGAAGTCCATATATATGGTTGATTTTTCTTAAGTAGTTTAAAAAGAGAGTCAGCTCTTATAGAGAAATTTTGTATAAATTTTCTGTAATAACTAGCAAGACCAAGGAAAGACCTGAGTTCATTAACATTTTTGGGAGCTTCCCAAAGGGCTATACTTTGAACTTTAGAAGGAACAGTTTTTAAACCATTAGGGGTAAGAACATGACCTAAGACTTCAATTGATTCTTGGAAAAATTTGCATTTTTGAAGATTGAGGGAAAGATTATACTTGGAGAATATTTCAAATACTTGTTTTAAATATTCAAGATGATCTTCAATAGAAGTAGAATATACAACTATGTCATCGATGTAAACGAATAAGCATTTACCAATGAGGGGTAAAAGGATTCTGTTCATCTCCCTTTGAAAGGTAGCGGGAGCATTAGTTAAACCGAAAGGCATAACAACAAAATTATAGTTTCCAAATTTTGTTGTGAAAGAAGTTTTTTCGATATCTCTGGGATTCATTGGGATTTGGTGATAACCCGAATATAAGTCAAGGGCTGAAAATATTTTAGCACCTCTAACTGAAGAGACAAGTTCATCGATGAAAGGAAGTGCATATGAATCTTTAATAGTGATTTCATTAAGCCTTCTGTAATCTATGCATAGTCTCCATTTCCCATTTTTCTTTCTGACTAATAAAACAGGAAATGACCAAGGGGAATGGGAGGGAATAATTAAGCCTTTATTAAGTAAGGATATAATTTCTTCTTTTAGAATATCAGAATGCTCTTTTGATAATTTATAAGGTTTTAGCTTAATAGGTTTTTCAGTAGTAGTAATTATTGAATGTGGTTCAAGGTTAGCAGTTGTTAGCTGACTTAGTGATGTTGCCATACAATTTTTGTATTGATTAATAAGACTTTCAAATTTTGATTTAACTTTATCTGGAACAGAATTGAGAATTTCGTTTAAGGTAGAGTTAAATTCACGAATTTCTTCATCTTTTTTAGATACATAAATAGCATTCATTAAGGGAATATTATTTGTATTATTTGAGTTAATTATCTGGATTATCTTTTTAAGACCTTTTCTTGTTTTCTGATATATGAAATCATCATCTGGATCAATAAGTAATCTATATTTCTTTTGGATACTTCTTCCAAAAATAATATCAAAGTATGGATTATCTTGATTTATAATATAAAATTTTTCATAAATGTTGCAAGAATCATTAATGTTAATTTTCAATGGAACATAGTATTTAGTAGGTACTGTAGATCCATTTGCTAAAGTAATATTTTGTTCTATTATATCTTCTTCAATTTTCACATCATTAAATTTATTTAAACATCCTGTTGTTATAACATTTACATTTGCTCCTGTATCGTAAAGAATTTTTAAAAATACTTCTTTCGTTTTTCCAATGAAGATTGGAATAGGAATATTATAAAGAGAGCATAATACATTATCTATCTTTGGCTTACAACCTTGTCCTAATTCCTTCCTAAGAGTAGGACTAATAGAAAGTAATTGTGCAAGACTAATTTTCGGAAACAAGTTGTTGGCTTCCTTAATTATACTAAACTTATTACCTGGTTCTAACATTTGTATATCTGTCATACTTCTTTTTCTGGTTTGTTTAGTTTGACTGAGAGATTGACTATGTTTTAGAACGTCTTTGGTATTATTTTCATTATTTATTTTTCTATGTTCATCAATTATGTTAATTACATTATTCTTATTATTTTCATTATTACTTTCATTATTATTTCCATTATTGTTTTCTGAATTATTTTTCATTTCAGAATCTTTTGTATTTTCCTTTGTATTATTTGGTTCATCAATAATAATTTCATCATTATCATTTAATTCATGGTCATTTTGCTTTTCATTATTAAGTTCTTCACTTATTTTTCTTCTTCTTGTATTCCTAATTGCTTTCTTTTGTTGTTTAACTTTCTTAATATTTGGTTGATTGAGAATAGATGGTTTAACTATACTTTTATTATTTGGAGAGATTTTATTCTCATCCAAAGTACTTGTAGGCACTTTCTTTTTCTGGGCTACATTAATTTGAGGGATTTGATTATTTTCGTTATTAAGGTAATTTATTGATTGATTCGATGATGCAATTTTAGTTATTTTGGGAGATTGCTTACTCCCATAATTTAATTTAAACACTCTTCTTCTAATTCAGGGCAATCATCTTTAACATGACCTATTCTTTGACAATTTAAGCATACATTGATTTTTAAATCAGCAAGTTTCTGAGTTATTTCTTGTAATTCATCATCTTGAAGTTGTGTAGGTTTCAATGTGATTTTTCTATATTCAACATTTTGATTAATATAATTATGAGTAGGCTTTATATTATTATTATATTTTTGGTAATTATTGTTGTGACTATTATTTATATTATTATTCTTATTATTAAATGTATTATTTTTATTATAAGTACTTGTATAATATGTTCCATAATTATTTTGAGTGTTAGATTTTACATTTCTTTTGTTTGATTCTCCTTTATCTTTAGATCTATTTGATTCTACTAATTTATATATCTTCTCCTTTTTAGACGTTATTTGCATTGCATCCTTTAAGTTTTGCGGTTCTGCTTCTAATAAAGCCTCATAGGTTTTAGTTAAAGTCCGAAATGCATTAATATAATAAGAGATTATAACTTCCTTATTTAAATCAATTCTAATTTTATTTAAAAGTGTTTCAAACCTTATGTTGAATTCTGCAACACTTTCACCTTTCTTAATTGTAGCTGTTGAAAGTTCTAATAACCTTGAATTTTTAGGAAGAGGACCCTTGTAATGTTCCTGTAATTTACTTATAATGGTATCATATTTATCTGGGGTAGTTTTATTTAATGAATTTATTACTATCTTTCTTGCAATACCAGTAGTAATTGAAATTAAACATTCTATCTTTTCTTCTTCGTCAATTTTATTGGAATTACACCAACGAGTATATGAGAAATTCCAATCATCAAATTCTACAGTCGATTGACCTAATATAGGAATTCTGTTGAAATTAATTGATTTTAAATCGGACATTTTACTCTGGAATTTAGGAGTAATTTTGTTTTCTCCTTTATATAATTTATATACTTTATTTTATATAATAATTTATTCACTAATAAAATATTTATATATTTAAATTTAATTATTTAATCAAATTTTTAATTAATAAAAATTTTATATATTCAATTTCAATTTATTTATTCATTCACTTATTATACGTTTCTTTAATAAGTTTTTTTTTTTTTTTTTTTTTTTTTTTTTTTGTATATCTTCTTTAAAGTATTATATTTAGGAAACAGAGTTATATATAAGGTGGCACAAAATTTTCGTAGCCTTTTTATTATATTTTCGACCTCCACGTATTATATATACTCTCTTTATTAGTTTTCACACTATTATTGTAAAGTTTTGCCTTCTCTAAATTAGAGTATCGATACAATAATATGCTATTCTCCTAATAAATTTTCTATTCTATACGTGCTCTACTCTCTATAATAAAAATCTACTACTCTCTTTCACCTATTCTAATTTATAGTATGTTAACTCAACCTAGAATCTAGTTCCAATAGTGTGTTGTTAACAAACTATAAACCTATATAACCCTTATTTTTTTTTACTAATTTATTTATTTTTATTTATTATTATATTATTATATTATTATATATATATACATATATATATTTTATTTTTAATTTTAAATTATGAATTTTTATACTAGTTCATAATCTAATTTTTATTTTTAAATAGTATTATATAATAAATATTATTTATCCTTTATTTTAATATTATGAATTTTTATACTAGTTCATACTCTAGTGTTAATAAATAATACTTATTAATAATAAGTTAGCTGCCTCTCCGGTTCGAAGGACCACTGATAAATTTTAGAAATTATCTTAATTTTAATATAGAATTAAAAAGTGATAATTTCTATTTATTTTAATAATAACTGTATAAGTTATTTATGAATTAAAAATGTTTTATTAAAAATAACACTAAAAATTGATTTATTAGAACACTTGTTTTCTAATATTTAATTTTATAAATCTTTTATTAAAATTTATTAAACATTATAAAATTTAAAAGTGATTATTAAAATTATAAAATTAATTAATAATAATAATAATAATAATTTACATGAAATATTTACAAGTATTTATATTTTTCTTTAAAATTAAACTATTTATAATTTATAAATAAAAAGAATAATTAAATAAAATAAAAGTAATAAAATTAATAATAAAATAAATATTTAATAATAAAATAAATAAATTTGTTTATTATAAAAATAATTAAAAATATTTTGTTATTTAAATTAATAAATTTTGTTATTATAAAATTATTATTTAATTATAAAATTAATTATAAAAATTATTATAAAACTAATTATAAAAATTAATTATTTTATTTTAAATTTAATCTTAATATTTTTATTTTGAAAAATATATAATATTTCTTTCATATCTGAGTATTAACGTAATTTTTAAGTGTAATTTATTTGTTTTAATTAATTAATTAATTAATTTTTTTATTTTATTAAATTATTATTAAACTTTGCTAAGGTTAGTTTTGATTTTATGTATAATAAATTTTCAAGATTTATTAATTTTGTTATTTATCAGAGATGGTCCATTACATCGAACTCCTAATTTATTTAAGGTAAATATTCTAATATTCCAAATAATACACAATAATTTATTATTATTAAAATATTTAATTTCTTTCTTAAATATTATTTTATTTAATTATCTCTTTATTTATTATAAAATTTTAATTCTCAATTTCTCTTGATCTCAATTTCCCTAAATTGAGATCTCACTAAATCTCGAAATTATATTTTTTTTTTTTTATTTTTAGTTAAACTATTTAACCTCTATTTTTAAATTAAATTATTTCTAATTTCTATATATTTTAAAAATTTAATACATTAAATTTTTGTACAACTTTACACTATATTTATAATTATTAATATTTATTTTCCACTTTAAGGCTATATTAATTTTATGGATTTCAATCGGTCTTGTACCAAGATCCCCCGTCGCCAGATCAGACTTCGTCCCTTGAAGTCTCCATGGTAAAGAATGGAATGACATTTTTCTTATGTACATTCCTATCCATAACTTCACCAGTCTGAGGATCACATAAGGTTACGGTATTGAATTCCGATTTAACTACCTTTAAAGGTCCTAAGAAGTAAGGATCTAGTTTTCGTCTATTTAAGTAACGTACTAGAACTAAGTCTCCACTTTTATAAGTGTTTTGCATTCTTTTTATTTGCTTACGCCTATCTCTCCACAACAGATTGGCGTTCTCAATATTATCTATCGCTTCATTTATCCACTTCCTATGAATAAGGAATTTTCTTAGAATATATTCTTCTCGAGTCTCATTCGGTTCTTGCCTGTCGAGATTAACCAGTAGTTCGAAGGGTTGTTTATCCCTTCTTCCATACAGAAGTTCGAAACTTGAAAATCCGGTCTTCCTGTTCTTGGTTGTTCTTAGAGCCCACAATGCAGAGGGTAATACTTCATCCCAATCTCTACATTGCTCACTTAACAAACGTAGGTATTTTCCGATTTGTTTATTTCGATTTTCTACTTTACCATTGGTTTCTGGATGGTAGGGAGTAGAAGGTTTTAAATACACATTATAAATATCAAGGAATCCTTTGGTTTGATTCGAAATAAACTGGGGACCGTTATCAGAAATAAGTATTTCTAGAATACCGTGTCTACTGAATACTTCAATCAAGAATTCAATGACATCTGAGGATTCTATTTTATTTACGGCTTTGGCCTCAACCCATTCCGTAAAATAATCGACTAATACGATTATGTATTGGTTATTACGCTTTGTAACATACAACGGACCGACTATATCTAATCCAACTCTAACAAAGGGAGCTTCAGCTGGAGTAGGAATAGTTTCTTCTTTAGGATAAGGTCTGTTTCTAAATGCTTGACATTTTGGACATGTTTTTATTGTTAACTTCACATCTTTTAACATGTTTGTCCAATAGTAATCCCTTTTTAATCTATTATAGGTCTTGAAGATACCTTCATGACCGAGATTATGAGCATTTAAGAGTAATTTTAATTTTTGTTCTTTATTTTTAATAATCTTTCGAAGATTATTATCTTCTTTATAGAATTCTTCACCATCAACTTTAATTATTTTATTACCAATAAAACTATCCATTAAAGATGTAGCAGACAAATTAGTAGCGTTCACTTGAATAACAGGATTCCGGGATAATGCGTCGGCAAGAACATTCTTTCTACCATCTTCATAATGCACTACGACTTTAAGCATACTAAAGGTTAAAATCCAATTTGTGAGTTGTCTATCATTGTCTACGGGTGATTTGGATTTAAACAAACTTACGAGGGGTTTATGATCAGTGATCAAGATAGTTTCAAAATCGTTTCCTGTAATAAAAGCTTTAAATTTCATTACGCAATAATAAGCAGCAGCGCCTTCTAGCTTAGTTATTGGATAATTCTTTTCTTCTTTCTTTAAAGATCTACTTTCGTAATAAAGAGGAAATTCTGTTTTATCATGTTTTTGTAATAAAACTCCTCCAAAACCATTATAAGAGGCATCAGTTCTTATAATGAATTGTTTGGAAAAATCAGGATACTTTAATATTGGGTAATTGATCAAACGTTCTTTTAAATTATCAAAACATTCTTGACATTCGATTGACCAAAGAAATGGTACATCTTTCTTGAGCAAATTATATAAACAATGGGCAATCTTGGATAAATTTGGTATAAACTTACGGTAGTAACCTACAATACCAAGAAAAGATCTTAATTTACTCACATCGGTTGGAGGATCCCAATTTTTAATTGCCTCCACCTTCGTCATCACAGGTTTAATACCATTAAGTGTAAGCATGTGGCCGAGGACTTCAACTTCTTTCATGAAGAAATTGCACTTCTCTATATTAATTTTAAGTCCGTTTTCCTTGATTATTAGAAAAACTTTTTCCAAGTCCAAGAAATGTTGTTCTAAACTAGGGGAAAATATCACAAGATCATCAATATAAACAAACATACATTTTCCAATTATTATTTCCCGTTGAAAGGTGGCCGGCGCATTGGTCAAACCAAACGGCATTACAACAAAGTTATAGTTTCCAAACATTGTTGTAAAACTTGTCTTCTCGATATCATTTTTGTCCATTGGAATTTGGTGGTAGCCAGAAAATAAATCAATAGTACTAATGGCTTTAACTTCACCACCAATCGAAAAGAGAATTTCTTCTATAAAGGGGATGGAATACGAATCTTTTATTGTTAATTCATTAAGTTTCCTGTAGTCAACGCATAATCTCCATTTACCATTCTTCTTCTGGATTAGCATGATAGGAGATGACCACGTAGAGTGTGAGGGTACTATTAATTTCTTATTAATTAATTTAGTTATTTCTTCCTTTAAAATGTCGGCTTTAGCTTTTGATAGACGATAAGAACGTTGTTTAACTGGTTGACTTCCTTCCTTTAGTATTATAGAATGAGGAAGTAATTTAGTTTCATTCAAATCATCGGTACTGATGGCAATAATTTCGTCAAATTTATTTAATAAATCTCTTATACTTTTTACAAGATCTTCATTATTGGAACCAATTCTGGTAGACAGAATTCCATTGAGTTTATGGGATCTATCGTTCTTTTTATTTTCATTCTCATTATAGTTAAATAGGACAACTTCGTCAAGTATGACTTCGTCAGTACCTACATTATATGGAATAAAGATTCCATTCTCCTCGTCCTTTCGAGAGGATTTATCCATCGACAAAATTAAGTTACAAAGTGCACCATCTGGCACATCACCATCAGATAAATCATCTTCAGTCTTGGTTTCGTCACTTCGATCTAGTTTTTCCAGGTTTTCGATGACTTCCCAAAGATCAAATTTATTGGCGATATCATTAATTTTCTTTGTATCTAAATTAGAATTTATCTTACATAATTCTAATGTAATGGGATTAATAAATAAATAATTTTCGATAATAGTCTCGTAACATATGATAATGTCGAATAAAAGGTTGTCTCTTTCCACAAGTCTGAAATTAGCATTAAATGTATGGGATCCAATAGTTAAAGGTAAATTGTATATAAGACCAGGTTTAGAATCGGAATCAGACAGAACTTGAACAATAGAACACATAGCAATTCCAACTGGTTGCGGTTTGTTCGGTAGTTTATCAAAATAGCTCTTTGAAATTAAATTGATACCGGCACCATAATCTAGATATACTTTAGAGGGAATATCAAACATTTTGCATCTTGAGATAGCAATTTTTCCTTTATGAACTAAATTAACGATAGGATTATCCTTATCTAACTTTAAATTCTTGACAAGATCGGCTCTAACCTTCGGACTGACATCAAGCAATTGAGCATATGAGATGTTTGCCGGAGTAGAGTTCAAGTCTTTCACTATACTATAACTTGGTTCGTTGCTAATCAACTTGATATGCTTTGGAATACTTCTCTTCTTGATTTTCTTGTTATCTTGTATATCTTCCTCCATGATTAATTCTTCTATCTCTTCCCTATTATCATTCATTGGAGAGGGGTCTTTCGGATTTTTATCTGGATGCTTCGGTTTTTTCTTCACATACTTCTTATCTTCCTTCTTCTCATTCTTCTTTTCCACTTCCATGTTCTCCTTAATGCTATTTATTTCTTTCAATCTTTCCTCTTTGTTAGTTTTCTTAACTGTTTCGATCCTTGGTTGGGCTATTATGGATGGATGGATTACTTCAATGGGTTCATTAGTTGGGCGGTTTACCTCTAAGGATTCAACATCCATAGCCTTTTCCTTGCCCTTGTCTAACCTTTTCATAGCGGGAGTATTAGAAATAGGTTGAGGATCATCTTTCAATGATCTCCTTTCTCCAGAGCCTGGTTCATAGACCTTCATCTTCTGTTGTTCAATAACAGTCTTTTTCCTCTCGGCTCCAAACATCTTGATTTTTCCGTCGCTGATGTTAGTTTGATTTACGAGAGCTAACGGACTCTCCTTTAGAAGTTTTTTGGTTTATCTTCCTTTAAAACTTCTTTCTTCTGTTTATTTACTCTTTGAGTTAGAAGTTTAAGTAAACTTTCGTCGTCGTAAGGACAATTATAGCCTTTATGTCCTTCTTCTCCACATCGGTAGCATTTACTGTTGGCTGTATGATATAAAACTGGAACATTAGGAGTGCTTGATTTTCTCCTATTGTTCGAGGAATAGTTTTGGAATAACCTTGGTGTGTCCGCTTCTTCTTTCTGGTAATGTTTACCTGAAGTTACTTCGGCTGGCCTGTACGGTTTTATAAACGGAGGTAAGAGTGGAGATTCAATATGGTTACGTACTTGATTTCCCCGTTCTCTGTCGAAATCTAGTAGTTTTTGGATCTTTTCAGCTGACTTGCATGCTTCTTCTATCGTTTTTACTCCATCATAAACGACAGCATGGCAAGCTTCCGGTCTCGGCCCAATAGCGTGTAAGTAGTCAGCAATCCTTATCCCGTCCTTTAGGTCGTCGCTGACCCTACCATAGAGGTCTAAATAAGCTTCGTTGAATTCTGGAATGCTCTGGTTATCTTGTATAACCAGAGCTTTGATCTTGTCATAAGTTTCCATTTTTGTTAATTGTGTGGCTTGTAATAAGGTAGCCTTGATCTGTTCCAATTTCGGAAAGGTAGAACTCTCTTCCTTCAGCTTAGCAATGGTTTTCCGGGCTTCTCCTTCAGATACCAGGTAGGCAAGACGGTAGCGTGTTTCATCCTCGGTTATCTTCCCCAATTCCATAAGGTTAGAGAAGTCTTCATACCACCTCTCCACAGATTTCCTATCTACTTCCTTAAGACGAGGTCTGTAGGAAATACGAAAATCAAATTTAGATAAGAAGAGACTCCATCGTATTTGTCGTTGATTTAAATGTTGTGGTTTTTTTAAGTACAACAAGTTTTTGTGGTCCGTTATGACTTGAATTGGATACTTCGCACCTTCTAAATGGTGCCTCCATACGTCAAAGGCGGTTATAACGGCAAGGAGTTCCTTATCATAAATTGTATAGTTCTTTTCATTCGAGTTAAGAGACCTTGAGTAGAACGCAATAGGATGAAGTAGCTGATCATTTTCTGAGATTTGAGATAAGACACAGCCAATAGCATAGTTGCTTGCGTCTGTTTCGACAATAAATTCTTTGTTATAGTCTGGAAAGATAAGGATTTCATTGGATAAAAAAGATTTTTTGAGATTTTTTAAAGCATTTTCGGCTTGATCATTCCAGATATATTCACTATTTTTCTTCAAAAGTATGCGGAGAGGTTCCATAATTTCGGCAAAATTTTTTATAAATCTTCGATAGAAATTACAAAGTCCAAGGAAACTTTGTAATTCCTTAACATTCTTAGGAGTTGGCCATTCAATTATCGATTTTACTTTATTTTGATCCATTGTGAGGCCGTTAACCGAAATTGTAAATCCAAGGAAAGTTGTTTCTTTAACATGGAATTCGCATTTTTCTTTCTTAACATATAGGCCGTTTTATATTAATAACGAAAGCACATTTTTAACATGAACGATATGATCTTCAAGATTATTTGAGTAAATAATTATATCATCCAAGTAAACTTGGACGTGATCACCAATAAGTTCACCAAGGACATCTTGAATAAAATGCTGGAATACGGACGGAGCATTTCTTAATCCGAAGGGCATCACCAAGTATTCGAAATGGCCGATGGGAGTTCTGAATGCTGTGAGATATTCATGGCCTTCTTTAACCCTAACAAGATTGTAGGCCGATCTTAGGTCTAACTTTGAAAATATTTTGGATCCTTTAAAGGCTTCAATCAAGTCATTAATTCTTGGTAGAGGATAGCTATTTCTAATAGTTACTGCGTTTAGCCTCCGATAATCAACACAAAGTCTGAGGGTTCCATCTGGTTTTCTTACAAATAAAATTGGAGCACCAGCGGGTGATCTAGATTTTCTTATGAATCCTTTAATAATATTTTCTTTGATATAATCTTTAAGTGCACTCATTTCGACTTGTGACAATGAGTAAATGGGACCAAAATAGAGTTGACTTCCAGGGATAAGATCAATGGATATGTCGTATGGCCTATGTGGAGGCAATTTGTCAGCCTCCTGTTTTTTAAACACAAGAGTTAGATATTTGTAATATTTGTTAATTATTTTTTCTGTCCTTGAAACTCCTTTTTTAATTTCGGGCATAGCTCCGCATATATCATTTTCGTATAGTTCATCTTCTGAAATGGAAGAAGGAATTATTGAATCAGTAGTATCGTCAACCATTGGCGCGGCTACTTCAGAGGAATGAAAAACAAATTTGTTTCCTTTTGCTGAAGGACGATGATTACTACAGAAACGTTCTAAGAAATATATCTTGTTATTTTTAAAATCGATATAAGGATTGTGCTTAGAAAGCCAATCTCTTCCGAGGATTCCACTAATTCCATTAAGCTGTAAGTTCCCCACAAGAAATTCATATTTCTCTTCGTGATCTAAGAATTTAATTTTTACTGGTTTTGTTACTTGCTTAATAGTCATACTCTTACTATTAGGCAATTGGATGTTTATGGGAGAAGTAAGTCCTGAAGTCGGGATCCTATTAGCAATTATGAAGTTCTTACACATAAAGCTTTTGGCTGATCCAGAATCAATAAGAAAGTTTATTTTTTGTTTTCGTTCGTTTAAAAGAATTACAAACGTAGTAACCATAGTAGTTGACTTGTCCGGAGTGTAGTTTGCAGAGAGGACTTCTTTCTTCTGTTTATTGTTAAATTTTGATTTAAAGAAGTTTTTATTACTTGTCTTATTTAACTCATATTTCTTTCTTCCAAAAGTTTTACTTTTTCTTCTAGGATCTTCAGAGCTACAACCTCTTAAACTATTTTCGATGTAGCATTTCTTATCAATGTTTATTATTATATTGGTTGCCTCAAATAAAGTCTTTGGGTTTTTTACTTTATCAAATTCATCTCTGACTTGATCTATTAGTCCCTTTCCAATAATATCTATAAAGACACTATCTGGCCATCCCAGTCTTGAAGCAATTTTTCTAAATTCGATGGTATATTCTGCGGCTTTCCCCAACTTTTGTTGTTGTAAGTTTATAAGTTTATTTATAAGAATATATTTTTGTTTCTTTTCGTTTCCGAAGTCAAAATTTTCAAGTAAGAGATTTTTGAATTCTTCATACTTTAAAGTGCTCAGGGTACCATCCACAAGCAAAGATAACCCCCATTTCTTTGCAAGTCCTCCTAACTTATTAATTACATAAGTATTTTTGGTTTCATCTGACAGGAAAGAATTTGGATGGTCGGCAAAGAAATTTTCGCTCTGTATAATTGTTTCTAAAACACTTCCATTGTTCTTCTTCTCACTTTCCTTTAGTAGCATCCCTCCAGGTGAGAAAAAGGTAGGAACGAACTCTGTTATAGCCTCAATGAACTTAGAAGCATCCACATTTTTATTTATTTTGCTCATTTCTTCCTTTTGGTTCTCAGTAGTTTCCATTTCTTATAATTATTATATTTTTTTTTTTTTTTGAAATTATTTATTTATTAATTTATTTATCTAGATTCAAAATTATCTAAAATATATTGTTAGAGCAGTATATTATATAAAATTTTTTTTTTTTTTTTTTTTTTTTTTTTTTTTTTTTTTTTTTTTTATTATAATTATAATTATTATAATTATTACTATTTTATCTATTATTATTACTATTATTATTATTATTTCTATTATTATTATTACTATTTCTATTATTATTATTACTATTTCTATTATTATTATTATTATTATTTTTTTTTAATATAAATAAGAGTTATTATTGTAAAGAATTAAATTTAAACTTAATTAAATTTAACCCTTTTCTACAATTAATACTAATATTAATCGAGAAATTAAAAAAAAAGAAAATACTTAACGAAACTTAAAATAGGGTAGGAGTTTATTATAAGAGATTAGTTCAAATAAAATTTTTATTAAAATATTTTTTATTAAAAATAATTTTTATTTAGATTTTTGTTATTTTAAAAAATTAAAAATTTATTTTGTTTATTATTATAATTATATTCTTATAATAATAACTCTTGATTTTCAAAATAAAGAAAATCAAGAATTATTTATAGTAAAGTTCCAAATCTTAATGAATAACTTTTTAGGAAAAGATTTGGGAGAAAAACCTAAAAAGTTTAATGATCAATTATTAATAAAATTGATCATATGTTAATTGAATAAAAACCGATATTTTCCAATCGGAAAACTTCAATTAACATTTGTTTTGTTTAAACAATGTCAATTATACATGACATTGTTTTATTTTAATTAATTTTTTAAATATTAATTATTCTTTTTTCATTTGATTTGTTACATTATGATTTTTAATATAATTTTATAATTATTTCTAAATTATAATTCTATAATTTATATTAGATTTATTTAAAATTATATTAATGTAACAATTATTTAAATTAAAACTTAACATTTAATTATCAAATGAATTTTAACAAATATAAAAAATATTAATGTTTAATTATTTTAATATTATTAATTAATACAACGATAAAGAATAATAATTTTACAATATTAATTTTAAATTATTAATAATAATTTTATATTAAAAATATTTTATAATAAAGTTAATAAATTTTATTAAATAATTATTATTTAATTTAATAAAGATTAATAATTATTTTTTATTTTAATAAAAATTAATTATTATTCTTTACACAAGATGTAAGAAATATAGATAAATTTATTATAAAATTTATCTATCTTTCTTATTTAATACATTAATTTAATACATTAAATTATTGTATTTATTTTAACCAATAATATTTATTTATTAATTTACATATATTTGATTCTCTTGAGTTCTCTAGGAGAAATCAAGAGTTATTATTTTAGAATTTTTATAATAAATAATAATTCAAATAAAATAATTAATTAATAAAACAAAACCCTTTTAATAAAACATATTTTATAAATATTTGTGTCTTTTATTCCTTTTGTGTTATTGTTTATTATAAACTTTCTATAATAAACTCTATCATATATTTAAGTTAAGTATAATTATTTATTTATATTATTTTATATTTATTTAATTATATTTAATTTTATTTTCTCAAATTAATGTTAATTAGTAATAATTAATGTTAATTTGTAGTTAAGAAATTATTTATAATTAATTTTATAAGTAATTTCTTACACAAGAGTGGGACGTAATGCTCTATATTAATTATTTTTATAATATTTTATTTATTTTTATTTTATTTTATTAATATTATTATTTTTTCCTAAAAATTTATTTTTGTAAAATTTCCTATTTATATATGTTTTTTTTTTTTTTTTTTTTTTTTTTTTTTTTTTTTTTTTTTTTTTTTTAAAATTTAATTTAATATTTTTTTATACTATTTGATTATTTTCCTAATTTTTATTTTATAATTTTTATACAATTTAATTGTTAATATAAATTGAATTAATATATTTTAACTAAATATACCTTAAAAATAATAAACAATATTTATTTTAAATACATATTAAAAATAATTAAAAATATTTATTTTAAATACATATTATTTAGAAATATTAGTAATTTAAAATTATTTAACTATTTAGTTTATTATTTACATAAATAAAAATACTAACTTTTAATTAAAAATATACTTTAATTTAATAATTTAATTGTTTGTTAAATAAATATCATTATTTATTTACTTATTCATATAAATTAATTAAATATAAATTTAAATAATTTAAATTTTTTTTTTTTTTTTTTTTTTTTTTGTTAAGATTTTGATATAATTTATAGTTTAAATTTAAATAAAATAATATGGTTTATTAAAAAATATTCACTAAGTCGATATGTCTATATAGTAATATACTATATAGATATATAATAAAAATAATAAATATTTAAAGGTTTAGTTTAATAAAAATTTATTTATAATAAACTTTGATAATTAGAATTATCAAATTAATTTAATTTTAAATTTATTTATTTTATTTAATAATAAAATATCTATAATATATTACTAT
Source organism: Neocallimastix lanati (nom. inval.) (assembly GCA_016946835.1). Lineage (NCBI taxonomy): Eukaryota > Fungi > Neocallimastigomycota > Neocallimastigomycetes > Neocallimastigales > Neocallimastigaceae > Neocallimastix > Neocallimastix lanati (nom. inval.). The sequence continues at coordinate 728,475 of JACVTC010000043.1, forward strand.
TAAGGTAATTTTACAATAACCTTACAAAGAACATAAAAGATAGATTTTTACATCTTTCTTTTATACTTTGTAAGTTACATAATAATAATATTTAATTATAAGATAGTAATAATATAGTAATATAAATAATAATAAAATATAAGGATAAATTTAATTATATAATTAATTTGAATAATTGAATTTAATATAGATATGTTGTAAACATATATAAAAACATAATATAAATAAAATACACGTGACGTCAAATGTATCATTGAAATTAATTATTAATATAAACCTTATTTATTAATATTCTCAGGATTATTAGGCCTAAGATAACCCTTTAAATATTAAACAAGAATTTATATTAATTATTAATTATTTAAATATATATATATTTTATAATTAAATAAATAATATTTTTAATTATTGAAATGTAAATAACTGAAATTGAGATTTCAATTCAGTTATAATTTCAACATTTTTTTTTTTAAATTTAAGAAATTCATATTTTTCTGAACGTAACGTTCCAAGAGTGTTGAGGTTCATATTAGAAAAGGAGTGTGAACATTAAATAAATAGATAAATTAAATAATTACTAAACTACACTAAAAGAATTTATTATTACACATTATAAATTTTATTTAAAGAACTATTATTAAAAATATTTATTATTTATAAATTATATAATTATTTTATTGTTAAAAATACTTTATTAATATTAATATTTATTTTCATAACAATATGGGAAACCTTTCAATTATTATTCCTAATTCATTTTTTTTTTACTATTTCTAATTCTTTTCTTAGAAAGGCCCCCTTCATAAAATAATATGGATAATACATATTTTATATTATTTAATTACATTATTAAAACCAATCATATAAATTAATTAATTACATAAATTTAATATTTAAAATAATAAAATATAATTAATATAAAAAAAATTATTAATATAGAATATAAGAAAATTATTAATAGTAAAGAATATAATAATATATTTTTATATAATAAATTATTAAAAATTTAATTAAAAATATCATTATTATTCTATTCTTTATCAAGAGTAATAAATCTTGGTTATAAATAGATTTTTATTTTATTATTTGATTATATAGAAATTGTTTTATATACTTTATAAATATATATAAGTATATAAATCTTTATTAATTTATTGATTCATTTATTATTAAAAATTTATTTTATTCAAAAGAGAGAGATTAAAAATATTTTTTTTTAAATTATTATTTTTATATTCTAAAATTGGTGTAACAACAATATCCAATCAGTAATAATAATAAAATAATAATTATAATTTTATAATAAAATATTCTTTAGAAATAATAGTAAAGTATTAAGAATTATTAATAATTTATATATAATACTAATAAAATAATCTATTATTATTTATATCATAAATTTTATAATAAAATTAAAAATATTTTATATATATAAATATATATATATTTTTAATAAATAACGTAATTATAGTTATTATTTATCAAGATTTCTCGCCCTAAGATAAAATTTTATCTGAATAATTAATATAAATAATAACTTTTTTTTTTTTTTTTTTTTTTTTTTTTTTTAAAAAAATTAAAACGATTATATTGAAGCTAAGTAGGGTTTAACATTCTTAACATGGACGTTTCTTTCTAGTATTTTGTGAGTATCTATTGTTTCTAAAACAAGTGTGTTAAATTTAGAAGCCTTAATTACTTTAAATGGTCCAATGAAAAATGGATCTAATTTCTTTCTTCCAATGTAGCGAACTAAAACTAAGTCACCAGGTTTATAGGTATGGTTCATACTATCAACTGCTTTGCTTCTTTGAAGCCAGTAAGAATGAGCTTGCTTTATGTTTTCCATGGCTTCTTTTACCCATTTTTGGTGACGAATGAATCTTCTTAAATTATATTCATCATCTGATTCATTTTTATTTTTGGCAATGTCAGGAATAACAACACTCAATGGCCATAGATCTTTCCTACCATATAGGAGTTCAAAACTACTAAAACCGGTTACGCTAGACCTAGAAGTCCGAAGTGCCCATAGGGAAGCTGGAATATATTCATCCCAATTTGCTTGATAAAGACAGAGATGTCTTAATATTTTAATGATTTCTCTGTTCCTGTTCTCGACCTGTCCATTAGCTTCTGGATGGTGAGGAGCAACAAACTGAATCCACGATCCATATAAATCAACCATTGTTTTAGTGACATCCGACGAGAACTGCGTGCCATTATCTGTTATTATTAGTTCCGGCACACCATGTCTTGCAAAAACATCTTTAAGAAAGCTAATTACATCTTGACTTTCTATTTTCTTTAAAGGTGATGCCTCTACCCATTTAGTAGTGTAATCTACAAGTACGATTAAGTATTGATTTCCTTTATCTGTAATCGGTAGAGGACCTACAATATCAAGGCCTACTCTAACGAATGGTCTTTCAACAGGAGTGGGAATATTCGAAAGGTTTTTACTTATAGGCTTCGGACGATAACATTGGCAACGTAAGCATGTTTTAACATGCTTATTTACATCGTTTCTCATGCCTGGCCAGTAGTACGCTTCTTTTAGTCTTTTGAATGTTTTCTCGGCACCTTCATGACCCACAAGATGAGCCTTACGAATTAAAGAGGATTTAGTAGAATCGTCCTCTATCACTTTTAAAAATTTACCATTTTTGTCTTGAAAAACAAGTTGCCCATTATATAAAGAATAATTATTTTTAACATATTCAATGATTTGGGGAGGAGCGAAGGAAGAGGTGTCATCGCTATCGGTAAGGATAGACTTAATAGAACTAATACGCGAAGGTAAACGAGACAGAGCATCTGCAAAAACGTTATTTTTACCTTTTTCATAAATTAAATTAACTCTAAACTCATTAAAAATTGAAATCCACCTAAAATGACGGTCTTTGCTGGGAATACTATTATAGAAAAAACCAACCAAAGGTTTGTGGTCAGTATAAATATTGACTGGAAAAGGAGAAGCGGCTATATATGAACGAAACTTCTTTAAAGCAAAGATAACCGCAATACCTTCTTTTTCGGTGACAGAGTAGCGGGTTTCAGCGTCTTTTAAACAACGGCTTACACAATAAATGAGAAATTCTATGTTAGATTCGTCTTGGACTTGTAACAAAACAGCACCAACAGCGTAAGAGGATGCATCAGTCCGTATGATCAGTGGGCGGTGTGGATCTGGGTATTTCAAGACCGAATTTGAACAAATGACATTTTTAAGATTGTTAAAGGCGTCAGTATGGATGTTTGTCCAGTGAAATGGCTTTTTTGGACTAGTAAGTTTATATAAGCAGTTAGAGATACCTGCAAAATTTGGGATAAACTTCCGGTAATAGCTGATAAGGCCCAGAAAGGAACGAAGTTGAGTGACGTCTTTACTAGTATTCCACGAGGCTATTGCAAGAACTTTAGAGGCCATAGGCTTAATGCCCTCTCTGGTGAGCATGTGGCCAAGAACTTCAACTGAACCTTTACAGAATGAACACTTTTGTGGCATAAGAATACGATTCATCTCCCGTTGGAAGGTAGCAGGAGCATTAGTGAGTCCAAATGGCATTACTAAGAAATTGAAATTTCCAAACTTTGTCGTAAATGCCGTTTTTTCAACATCTTTTGGGTTCATTGGAATTTGATGGAACCCTGAGAATAGATCAATAGCAGAAAAAAACCTAGATCCGTGGACCGATTCCAAAAGTTCATCAATGAAGGGGAGAGCGTATGCATCTTTTATAGTAATTTGGTTAAGTCGACGGTAGTCGACACACATACGCCATTTACCATTTTTTTTGCGTACAAGTATGACTGGGAACGACCAAGGTGAATGTGACGGTTCATTTAATCCATGGTTTAATAACTTAATAATTTCATCTTTGAGGGCCTTGGATTGTTCCAGTGAGATTTTGTAGGGTCTTAATTTGATCGGTTTTTCATTGGTAAGTTCTATTGTATGTGGTTCAGCTTTAGCAATGGATGCATCATCAATAGAATTTATAAGTACATCTTTATATTTGTCAATAAGATTATTAAGTTTTATGTTATCAATATCACTAAGTTCAATACCACCATCAGGAAGTTCAGAATAAGCGGGGAATTCATCTGGATTACTATAAATAGAGATTCTAAATAATCTATTTGATGTAGTGATATCAGTTGGATGCGCTACGAGTACTGGGTTGGTGTCGGTTTTCATATACAGGGCATCATCGTCTGGATCGACGAACAAACGATAATCTTTGTGAACCTGGCGACCTATGATAATATCATAAGAAGGGTCGTCGTCATCCAATATATAGAAGGGGGCATACAAGATTTTCAAATTTTAAGCATAAATTAATAACTTGATTAGTGGAGGTCATATTCTTTCCAGGGACTTTAAAGTAGTTTCTTTCAAGAATGTGGACTTTATGATTTTTAGCAATTAATTCAAAAAAAGGCTTGTTAATGATGTTTACTTCTGCTCCTGTATCTACTAATACTTTCACGACATGTTTATCAATGGAACCAATCACAGCGGCGATATTTGCTTTATTTATTAGATTTATTCTTTTTGTGCTAAGGTCGTTTAAACTGGATTCAACTACTTTTTCACTTACAGGAGTAGAACTTTTGTAATCAGTGTTAATATTTTTAAAAACGTTTATAAGAAAATCGGAGTCATTTTCGTCTAGATTTGTATGGTGAACGGAATTGATTTTTCTAATATCTTTAGGGTTTAATTTTAAACCCTTAATGCATAAACGTCTTAATAGAGGACTTACGGCAAATAGCTGAGCAAAGGTTATTCCGGCATTCGAATTGTTTAGGGCTTCAAAGAGGTCATATTCCTTCTTGTCATCTAACATAAGAATAGTTCTGAGGAAGTCATAATAATTTTTCTTTGTAGCGTTGTCGTTGATTTCCGTGTCTGGAACGTCTATTTCAACCTCCTCATTCTTATTAGTAGAATCCAGACCTATTCTTCTCTTATTTCTTTCTTCTTTATTCTTTTTCTTGGCTGAAGAAATATTTTTCCCGGCAATAACAGAAGTGTCTAAAATTTCTAATTTATTGGAGTTGTTCTTATGAAGAATTTTACCATTTTGGTTCCGTTGATACACTTCTTGATCTGGTTTTTCTTGTTGAGCTTTCAGTTGAGTAGCTTTGGTATTTATAGGAGTAGCATTTTCCATAAGTCTCTTTTTGGAAAAAGTATATTGTTCATTTTTGTTTATTTTGTTAGTATCGGAGTGTTTTCGTTTGATACCATATAAAAGATTATTATTATCTTGGATGCTGGTTGAATTTACTAAATCTTCATGTGGGAAATTGTAATTATTTGATTTTTCTTCGGATTCGTCTGTAGATGATGTGGTATCAGACTCAGGGGCCTCTGGATAATTATGGTAATGGTTAACTTTGGATTTTTCACCGTGATGATATGCAGTTGCCTTATGATTATTATGTTCGTTTTTGTTTCTATATTCAAAAGCGCTATCAATCTTGTTTATACGTCGGGAAGATTGAGAACTTCCCTTTATTAATTTAAATGTTTTTGATATTGGATTATTGTAGCTATTGCTTTGTTCAGATCGGACATTTCATTAGGGCAAAATCTTTCTTCATGTCCCTTTTCATGACATCTATGGCAAACGTGGATCTTCATTTCAGCGAAGCTTTTGGTCAAAGCTTCTAGATCGGATTCTTGAATATCCTTATCTATTTTCTTTCGATCTTTCTCAACTTTATTGAATTTATCTTCTGATAAGTTATTCTGTTTCCTTCTGTTGAAGCTTCTTCTTTTAGGTATTCTGTTAAATTGTGTACTATCGTATTCATCATCGCTTACATAAGGTTCAATAGTTTCTTCGACCTTCAATGCAATATCGTATGCATCTTTTAATGATTTTGGTTGCTTGGTCAGTAGCGCGTTAAAAACAGGGGTTCTCTTCTTACAAGCTTTTTTATATAAGAATATCAACCTTTCTTCATTTGGCTTGTCTCTTTCGGATATTTCTAATAATAGTTCTTTAAATATTTTATTAAACTCTTTAACGGAGTATTTACTAATTTTTAAAGCTTCGAGTTTATGTAAATTAGCGTTAGATATTTTGCTATTACTGAATGGTTCCCCTATTTTTGAAATAAAATCGGAGAGTGATAGGTCTTTATTTTCGTAATATATATCAATACTACGATCTTTAGTTTTGCCATAGGTAGCTAGTATCACGATTTTCTTTTTTTCTTTTTCTGAAAGAGATAAATCTTCGAAGATATCTTCTACTTCCATCTTCCACCGAAAGAATTTAGTATCTCTTCTTCCTAGAGCGGCAATTTCTTTAGCCATGAGAGTGGCTTTTTCATAATCATTTTCTTTTATTTTATTTGAAGACATAAAATAAAACGGTAGATAATTTAAGAATATGGGGAATTGTGTGTTATATAAAGTAGGCTTTCCGGGGTAAGAGTGGTTCTCCACCACTTAATAAATCTTGGTTATAAATAGATTTTTTGATTATATAGAAATTGTTTTATATACTTTATAAATATATATAAGTATATAAATCTTTATTAATTTATTGATTCATTTATTATTAAAAATTTATTTTATTCAAAAGAGAGAGATTAAAAATATTTTTTTTTAAATTATTATTTTTATATTCTAAAATTGGTGTAACAACAATATCCAATCAGTAATAATAATAAAATAATAATTATAATTTTATAATAAAATATTCTTTAGAAATAATAGTAAAGTATTAAGAATTATTAATAATTTATATATAATACTAATAAAATAATCTATTATTATTTATATCATAAATTTTATAATAAAATTAAAAATATTTTATATATATAAATATATATATATTTTTAATAAATAACGTAATTATAGTTATTATTTATCAAGAGTGATACGATATTATTAAAAGTATCGGTGTTCGGTTGAGCAAGTTGTTTGATTATAAAATAATATATTCTAACAGAAGAATATAATAATAAACACACACTAATAAAATATATAGTAAACAATAATAATTCTTTTGTCGTATTTTAATTTTATTATTTTATTTTATATTTAAATATTAATCAATATATTTTATTATTTTAGTTATATTAATACATATTAAATTCTACTAAATTTTATATTAGTTAATTCCTCTGAATAACTAATTATTTTCTTTATAACTATAATTATAATAATATTAAGTTTTCTCTCCTTAATATTAACTTTTTAGTTAACTCTCTAACTTCCTTCTTAATTTATTATTTATTTTCTTCATTTTATATTTCATTATTTCTCTTAACTCTATTCTATTGGTTAGTTTATCTTATTTAATTTTATTAATACTTATTAATTGTACAAACTCATTTATTTACATGTATTAAATTATTTATCTATTATTTAATGTTAAAGTTTTTAGATAATTTGGTCTTAACGATTAGGTCAAGATGCCAAATTATAGTAATTAATTAATAATTAAATTTTATTCTTATTCAAAACATATTGTTATTAGTAAATTTTATAATTAGGTTTTTATCTAAAATATAAATTTTATTTAATCTTAATAATATTTTATTACATTATTATTTTATATAATTATTACTATAATTTAAATTACAATAATCCTACAAAGGATTAATCAAAGAATTTAAACATGTATTTATATAAAATAATTAATTATTAAAATATTAATTATTAATATGAATATGTAAATAATATTAATATAAGTTTGATATTGATAATATAAAGTTAGATAATAATATAAATATTTAATATAAATAAAATATAAGAATCAAATATTGCTAAATATTATATTTTATAATTAAAATATAATATGTAGAAATTAATTTAATGACAATCACGTGTTTACATTATTTAATATATATTAAATTCAATATGTTAATAATATTTAGTAATTAGTTGGCCTAGACTAATTCCTAAATATTTTAATAATAATTATTATATTATTAATTATTAATATTGAAATTCAAATAACTGAATTATTGAAATTGAAATTGAAATTGAATTAAATGGAAATTCAATTATTATCTTAACATTTAAATTATTTTTATAGTTATTTCTATATTATTTGTAAGTGTCGTATCAAGATGTAAATAATTAATTAAAAATATTTAATTATATTAATAATTAATTCTTTCTACAATTAATAATAAAAAATATTATTAATTGAGATAAAATTAAAAAATATAATATAAAAATTGAAAACGAAAATTTAAAAACTTAGAGTTTATTATAAGATTATAATAAACAACACTAAAAGTAGGTTAAGAGAATTTTAGAAATTATTTTATTATAAAAATTTTTTATTAAAAGTAATTTTAAGATATTTGTGTTAATTATTATAATTTATTATAATAATAACTCTTGATTATTTTTAGAAGAATCAAGAGTCCTATTTATATTAATTTGATTTCTAATCTTGGAAAATTATCTCTATCTAGAAAAAGATTAGAAGAAAAAACTAGATAGATCTCGATTGGTGTTTAATTACATCAATCTTTAGTTAATAAGAAAACCCGAATAAGGGAGAAAACTTATTAACTAATTATATATTAATTTTATTAATATTTAATCACAAGTATAATTAAATAATTAATTCTTTTAATTATCTTAATTAAAAGTCCAAGAAATAATATAATTTAATTATTTCTTGATTAAATAAAATTATCATTTTAATACAATTTAATTTTTCTTAATTAAATAGAATTTAACATTATTTTAATACAATAATACATTATTATAATTTAATATATTAATTATTGATAATTTAATTTAATTTAATTTTAAAACAATAACATTAATTAATAATTACTATGTGACATAATTAATAAAATTATTCATAAAATTTTATAAAATAATAAACTTTAAATATTAAATTTTTAATAAAGAATAATAATTATTTTGAAAAATAATTATAATTCTTTACACAAGAGTGATGCAGGTACACAATAAACTTCAAAAAAAAATGAAAATAATATATTAGTTAATAATTTAATTTCAATTTCCAGTTTTTTTTATTTTTTTTAACTCCTCCTTTTTTATTAAGTATTTTCTTTTTCTTTTATACTTTTTTACTACATGAATTTTTATAATAATTTAAATTATTTTAATTCTTATTAGTATAATTATTACATGTGATTTTAAATAATATTTTTTAAGAGTTATTTTAATAATAAAAATATTAATACTAATATAATTAATATTATCTTTAATGACAAATATTATTAATGATAAAATTAAAAAATTTAACAATAAAATTATTGGTAATATTTTTGATAATATAATTCTTGAAACAATTTAATATTAATAATAATTAAATATAATAATAAAACAATTTAATTAATATAAGATAATAATTATTTAATAATTAGTCATTAATCAATTTAATTAAATAATGATTTTTTAATAATTAGTCATTAATCAATTTAATTAAATAATAATTTTTTAATAATTAGTCATTAATCAATTTAATTTGATAATTTATATAATTATTTTAAATTAAGAATAAAATTTTGGAATTATAAAAATAGTTTAAAATATTTAATACATAAAGTTATTAAACTTAATTATAATTTCCAATAGTATAATACGAATTATTAGTTAGTTCCGTATCATGACGCCCTTTCTTTATTTAGACTTCGTCCCTGAAGTCTCTAATTCACATAATTTATAAGGAACTATATTTTTTAGATGTACATTCCTATCAGAAATTTCGCCGGTAATAGGATCTGCGAGAGTAACTGTATTAAATTCCTTTTTGATGATTTTCAGTGGGCCTACGAAATAAGGATCTAATTTTCTTCTGTTTATTAATCGTATTAATACTAGGTCTCCTGGATTGTAGTTGGCTTTCATTCTTTTCACCTGGTTCCTTCTGTCTTCCCAAATTTTGTTGGCTGTAGTGATATTATTAATTGCTTCATGAATCCATTGGTAATGTTTAGCAAATTTTCTTATAAGGTATTCCGTAATACTTTCACCTTTTTCTTTTTTATCCAGATTTAAAGATAGCTCGAAGGGTTGTAAGTCACGACGGCCGTAGAGTAATTCAAAGCTTGAAAATTTTGTTACTTCGTTTTTGCAGGTACGGAGAGCCCACAAAGCACTTGGTAGAATTAAATCCCAATTTTCTTTATTTTTATTACATAATATTCTTAGATATTTTCCTATTTCTTTATTTCTGTTTTCTACCATACCATTAGATTCAGGATGATAGACAGAAACAAAGTGCACATAAATACCATATAAATCTAGGAAAGCTTTAGTTTTGTCGGACTTGAACTGGGGACCGTTATCCGTTATTAATATTTCGGGAACTCCATGTCTTGAGAAAACTCTTGTTAAGAAGCCTATTATATCATCAGATTCAATCTTGACAGTGGGTTCAGCTTCAACCCACTTTGTTAAATAATCGACTAATACTAGGATATACTGATTTCCATTTTTTGTTTGTGGTAAAGGGCCTACTATATCCAGTCCTACCTGGGTAAAAGGTAATCCCGGCTTTGTTGGGATGTGTTCGGTGTTTGAATTGAAAGTTTGTGGTTTGAACAGTTGGCAGTGTTTACACGTATTGACTATGTATTTTACATCCAAGACCATGTTATTCCAATAGTAATCACGTTTGAGCCTGTTATACGTTTTGAAGATTCCCTCATGGCCTATCCTATGGGCTTCTAATAATAGTTTAATTTTTTCTTTATCTTCTTTAATTACTTTTCTGAATGTGCCTCCATCTATAAAATATTCTTCATTGTTTATTCTTGAAAATTTTTCTTCAAACTTATTTAATAACGAATTTTTTCCTGTATTAATTTCTTCTAAATAGGTAGCTATTACTTCCGATGGTTTTGATCTAAGTCGAGATAACGCATCCGCTAATACATTACGTTTTCCTGGTTCGTAAATGACTTTAACTTTTAACATAGAGAACATAATTACCCATCTTGACTGTCTGGCATTTAAGGTTTCTTTACTTTTGAATATACTTATTAATGGTTTGTGATCTGTGAACAACAATATTTCGAATTTACTTCCCGAAATATAGGATTTAAATTTTTTAACACAAAAAGCGGCGGCAGCTCCTTCTAAATCTGTAATCCCATAGTTTACTTCAGCTGGTTTCAAAGTTCTGCTCATATAATGTATTGGTTTTTCGATATTATTTTCATCTTTTTGTATCAGGACTCCACCTATTCCATCTTTTGAGGCATCTGTCCTGATTATAAATTGTTTGTCGAAATCAGGCATTGATAAAATAGGGGCTGTGATTAATCTTCGTTTAAGTTCTTCAAAGCTCTCTTGTTGAACAGCTTCCCAATTTTTTTATTAATTGGTGATATTCCTTCAATTGATACTGTGTGTCCTAATAATTCAACTGATTCCTTGAAAAAATCACATTTGTCGAGATTGATTTTTAATCCATTATCCTTTAGGATATCAAATACTTTCTTCAAATCTTCTATGTGTTGTTCAAAAGTTGGAGAGAATATGATTAAATCATCGATATATATAAACATACACTTCCCAATGAGCGGAAAAAATATCCTGTTCATCTCTCTCTGGAAGGTTCCTGGGGCATTGCATAAACCAAACGGCATTACCCGGAATTGGTAATTACCGTACATTGTTGTAAAACTTGTTTTGGGAATGTCTTCATGGAACATTGGAATTTGATAAAAGCCGGAGAATAAATCTATTGTTGAAAATACTTTAACTTTCTTTCCGATTGAGAAAAGTATATCATCTATTAGTGGCAGAGAATAAGCGTCTTTAATAGTAACGTTGTTGAGCTTCCGAAAATCTATACACATTCTCCATTTATTATTCTTCTTCCTTACAAGAATAACTGGAGAAGACCATGGTGAACTGGATGGTTCAATTAAATGGTTGTTCAGTAATTTAATTAGCTCTTCCTTCAGGGCGTCTGCTTGTACTTTAGATAATCGATAAGCTTTTTGTTTGATTGGAATCGTATTTTCTTCTAAACTGATATGGTGCGGTAATAACTTTGTTGAACCTAATTCATCTATTTTTATTGCTAAGATTTCAATATTATCTTTTAATAGTTCCTTGAATCGGCCTCTAACTACTTCTATTGTATTTTTTATAATTTGTTCAATTCTTGTCTTCTTTTCTTCAATGATTGTATTTTCTTCTTTGTCTTTTTTATTTTCCTTAATCGTAATTGCATTCTGTATTTCTGCTGATTCTTTGTTTATGAAACAAAATAACATGGAGTCTGGATTATCTTGCATTTCAGTTTCTTCAATTTTTACTTCTTCATCTATTTCTTTTTCTTCTTCATCTATTTCTTTTTCTTCTTCATCTATTTCTTTTTCTTCTTCATCTATTTCTTTTTCTTCTTCATCTATTTCTTTTTCTTCTTCATCTATTTCTTTTTCTTCTTCATCTATTTCTTTTTCTTCTTCATCTATTTCTTTTTCTTCTTCATCTATTTCTTTTTCTTCTTCATCTATTTCTTTTTCTTCTTCATCTATTTCTTTTTCTTCTTCATCTATTTCTTTTTCTTCTTCATCTATTTCTTTTTCTTCTTCATCTATTTCTAAAGCTGAGATTGTTGTAAATGTACCATCTTTCTTCATTTTACATAGACTATTACGAATAGGATTAATGAATAAATTATTATCCTTTAAGGTCCTAAAACCTATCAAGATATCAAACAGATCCTGATCATGTTCTATTACTCTAAATACGTCTTGAATAATGAAATCGTTGAATTCAACTGTTAAATGATATAATTCAGAGGATATGTGGGTCTTCGAAGTTACCTGTATAATATTGTTAGTTGTATAACCAAATGGTTTTATATTTTTCAACTTGCCTAAAAACTTACTCGTTATTATGTTGATGCTTGCACATGTATCTAAAAAGGCGAATCCATCTTCTCCGTTAATTTTACACTTAGTAGTAGCTATATCCTTCCTTGAGACAGTAGATAATACCATTTCTTCCATTTTTTCCGTTATGAGGTGTTTCTTTTAGCTTTAACAATTTATTAAGTTGAGCTCGTAATTTTGGACTTATATCCAACAATTGAGCCAGAGTTATATTAGCTGTGGTAGATGTTAAATCAGTTACAAGATCGTACTTTGCTTGGTTTTCCATTAGAATAATGTGCTTCTCCTTTTTGTTATTTGGATTCTCTTCATTTTTATTTTCGATTCTCATTTCTTCTTTATTTTTATCATTTTTTAATCTTTCGCATTTATTCTTCTTTTCTTCCATTTGAGTACTGGGTAGTTTAGCTGTAACCTTTTTTCTCATTTCTTCTTCTTCGGGTTTCTTATCCATTATTTCTGATATTCTTTCCTTCTTTGAATCCCTTTTTGCTTTGTTTATTGATGGGTTGGCTATCACAGACAAGTCAATTTCTTTTAAGGTTTCCGTTTCTTCTCTATTTTTTGGGTTATTTAAGGGTTCTTCTTCATTGTTACTTTTTGGTTCATTATTAATATTTTCTACTTCTACTTCCATTTTTCGATCATTTGTTTGTGATTTCGAAAGCATTTTTATTGGTTGAGGATTTTCTTTTAATGTGGCTATTTTCTGATGTTTATCGTAAGGTTTCTTTTTTGTATTTAATTGTCTTGTTTGCCTAGTGACAGCTGCTACGATATCATCAGTTTCAGTATCATTTATGGTTTTTATAAGGGAAGTTTTCCTTCTTCCATTTGGGAGTTTAAAGATTCCTTTGAAATCTGACCTTTTTCCTCTAACTCAGCTAATTCCTTAAATGAATAAGGGCATTGCTTGACACCATGACCTTCCTGGTTACATCTGAAACACTTATATGTTCTTTTATATGTATTGTTAGTCTCGTATTTTGGATTCTTATTTAAGAGTTTATCATTAGTGCGACTTCTCATATTTCTTTTGGGGTTGTTAACTTCTATATAATTATTGGCAGAAAATTGTCTAAAAGGATGTTTCCCAGTTCTATTTGATTGAGAAAAGTTTGAATAAACCCCGAGTATATAAAGTAGACATTACAGTTTCATTTGTTTCTTTCCTCTCTTCGGCTCTTTCGGCTAATTCCGCTTCCTCAAATGCATCCTCGAGATCTACACATCTTTGAGTTATAACCTGGGCTCTAGCAAAAGGTCGGTATGAAATGGATTCAGTATAATCCTCCACTGTTATGAAAGATTGATAAAGTCTTGGTAAATTATTGTAAAGTTTTTTATATCGTCAATTAAAATTTTTAATACTTTCTCCTCTTTTTATTTTTAATCTTTGTAATCTTTTACATTTATCCTGTGGAGTGATTTCTAAGGCTTCTTCTAAGGCTTCTTTTATTTTTTTCATAGAAGGAAATTCTTCTTCTTCATCTTCATTGACTTTCACCAGATCTTGTAAGACTCCCCTGAGTTTGCCCTCAACACATTCAGTCGCCCAGGTATGAATGCTAGCTGGATTGTTAATACCAGCTAATTTCATTAATCTTGTGAATTCTTCGGCCCAGATATCAACGTCTCTAGCATCTTCATCAAGCCTAGGTAGTAGTTCCTCAAGTTCTAAGATTTTCATTCTTGGCAATTTAATTTATTTTATTATATTATTTTTAATATAGAATTAATTTTTTTTTTTTTTATAATTAAAATTTCTTAATATTTATTTAAATTATTAATTTTTCATATTATTTTCTTTGTGTCCTGCATAGCTCGCCAATTTGGTGCAGGTACACAATAAACTTCAAAAAAAAATGAAAATAATATATTAGTTAATAATTTAATTTCAATTTCCAGTTTTTTTTATTTTTTTTAACTCCTCCTTTTTTATTAAGTATTTTCTTTTTCTTTTATACTTTTTTACTACATGAATTTTTATAATAATTTAAATTATTTTAATTCTTATTAGTATAATTATTACATGTGATTTTAAATAATATTTTTTAAGAGTTATTTTAATAATAAAAATATTAATACTAATATAATTAATATTATCTTTAATGACAAATATTATTAATGATAAAATTAAAAAATTTAACAATAAAATTATTAGTAATATTTTTGATAATATAATTCTTGAAACAATTTAATATTAATAATAATTAAATATAATAATAAAACAATTTAATTAATATAAGATAATAATTATTTAATAATTAGTCATTAATCAATTTAATTAAATAATGATTTTTTAATAATTAGTCATTAATCAATTTAATTAAATAATAATTTTTTAATAATTAGTCATTAATCAATTTAATTTGATAATTTATATAATTATTTTAAATTAAGAATAAAATTTTGGAATTATAAAAATAGTTTAAAATATTTAATACATAAAGTAATTAAACTTAATTATAATTTCCAATAGTATAATACGAATTATTAGTTAGTTCCGTATCAAGAGATGATAAGAAATTATTAATAACTTACTTTAGTTTATTAATAACTCTTTATCAAAGTTATAAATTTTAAGATAATTAAAATATATTTTATTATAAAACTTTTTAAAATTGATTTATTAGAAACAATGAAGTTATTTTAATACATAAATTTTTTTAATTTTTAAATATTAATTTTTATTAAATTTTAAATTTATAATATTAAATAAATACTTTTAAATTTAAATAAAGATAAAATAAGTATTTATTGAACAAGTTTTGATAAACAAAAATGTTAACAAAAATGTTGTTCTTTTAAATAAGAATTATTACATGTTTTTATAATTTTCGTTAAGATTAAACTATATAATTAACTATCTAATTTAATTACTATTTATATCTTTTAGAAATATTAAAAAAAGAAAAAGTATTACTATTTTAATTCTATTTAAAGTCTTATTTTCTATTTTAAAAAAAAAAGAATTAGTTTTAAGTCTTTAAAATAAAATAACTATTTACTAATTATATCAAATAATAACAAATATTTATGTAATAAAATATATTTTACATAATAAAATTATTTAAATTTAATTTCTATATTAATTATTTAAATTTAATTTCTATATTAATTATTTAAATTTACATTGTTCTTTTATTAATCTTAAAATTTTATTTGAAAATACTAACTTTTTATAATAATTATTTATAATTTTATAGTTTAGTAAATTATTATTATAAATTATTAATTTTAGTTTATTAATTAATTTTAAATTATAAATTTCATCTTTTATCAGATGTAATAATTTAATTAAAGAATTATAATTAAATTATTAATCATTAATATTAGCTCTAACTGCTAATATTAAAGGTTTAGAAAAGAATCATACTTACCTATGATTCTTTCTAATTATCGAGTTCATTATAACGAATTATAATAGACGAAACACTAAAATTGATAAGGAAAAGTTTTAATTATAAAATTTGTTTTATTAAAATAATTTGTTTTATTATTTATTAAAAATTTTAAATGTTAAAACTTATTGTTATTATTATTATATTATAATTGTTATAATAATAACTCTTGATTTCTCAAAGAGAACTCAAGAGCCTTATTTATACTTTTTTGTCAAAATAAGGTTAAAATCAAAAGGGGTTCTAATCTTAACAAATCTCTTATCTAGGAAAAGACTAGAAGAAAAACCTAGATAAGTTTTTTGATCGATATTCTATCCATATCGATCATCGTGTTAATTAAGTAAAACCGATTACTTTTAAGAAGTAATTGGAAAAACCTTAATTGACCGATTACTTAATCTAATATAATGATCGAAAATAAAAGAATAAAATAATGAAAATTATTTCGATCATAAAATTTAAAATTTAATCTATTTAGTTCTATTTTATAGAACTTTACATAAAAAATATAAAACAATACATTAATAATAAAATACATGATTAATACAATACAGAATACATGATAGAATACAGAATACATGATAAAATACAAAATAGTGTTTTAGTTTATGATTTAATAAATGAGAGAAAACTAAAACTAATAAATTTAATAATTAAGTGAATAATTAAATAAATTTAATATTATTTTAAATGTATAAAAATTATTTAATTAAATAAATTTTTAATATTAAACTAAATAAAATTTTAATATATAATTAAATAAATTATTAATTATAATTAATTGTATAAATGAAATATGAGTTAAATAAAAGTTATATTAATTATAACCTAACTAAGAAAATATAATTATTTTGTTAAAAATAATTATAGATTCTTACATCAGATGTAATAATTCTATTAAGAACTAACTCAAAATAGAATTATTAACTACAACTTAACGACTAATTCATTAAGTTGAGAAAATAAAATAAAATAAATTTTTTTACCTTTAAAGTAGAGTTTATTATAAAATTAATTATAATAATAACACAAAATGTAAGAGAAGAATTGTTTGTATAAATTGATTTTAAAAATATGTTTTTGAATAAAATATTTTTATTAATTTATTAAAGTTAAAAATATAAAAATGTTACTATTATAACTATGTTTTTTATAATAATAACTCTTGATTTCTCAAAGAGAACTCAAGAGCCTTATTTATATTTTTTTATGAAAATAAGGTTAAATAAGAAAGGGTTTTCTAATCTTAACAAATCTCTTATCTAGGAAAAGATTAGATAGAAAAACCTAGATAAGTTTTCGATCGATATTCTATCCATATCGATCATCGCATTAATTAAGTAAAACCGATTACTTCTAAAAAGTAATTGGAAAAAATCTTAATTAACCGATTTTCCAATCTAATGATGGAAAATAAAAGAATAAAATAATAAAAGATATTTCGATCATATAATTTATCCTTATATTAAAAATATAAAATTAAATAGTTAATAAAATACAGAATACATTATAAAATACAGAATAAAATACAATACAAAATACATTAGTTACAGTAGAGAATTTAGCATATTGTAAATATATTATTTAAAATTAATTAAATAAATTTTGTTAAATTAATGAATATTTAAAATTAAATTAAATAAATTTAATAAATATTATATGTAATTAAATAAAGTTATAGTTATAATAACTTAACTAAGAAAATATAATTATTTGCTAACAAATAATTATAGATTCTTACATCAGAGTGATAAGAATGTACTAAATAATGCATTCTTAATTAAATCTACGATTTATTTCTAATACATTATGTGTACATTATTATTTTTGTACTTTAATAAATTTTTAAATCCAAAGATCAAAAATTAAATCAAAAATTATATTAAACTTTATATTTTTATATTAAATCTTATATTAATAGTAATATTTTTATATATTTAAAACTAATATTAGCAATATTAATAATAAATCTTATTTTTTTATATTTTTATATTAATAATGAAAATTTGTATTAATAATATTTTTTATATATTGATAATTAAAAATTTATATATTATATTTTAACTTTTATTATAAAATTTTATATCGAAATGTTTTATTTTATATTGAAAAATATTTTATTTTATTAAAAACCTTTATATTAGAATAGTATTTTTATTTTTATTTGAATATTTTAACAGATTGTAATAAAAAAATATAGCCAATTAAATAAATTCTTATTAGTAATATTTTAGATAGATTATAAAAAAAAAAAAAAAAAAAAAAAAAAAAAAAAAAAAAAAAAAAAAAAAAAAAATGTTTTATTAATATTATAAATGTATTTTATTTATATTGTTATAATTAAATTTTATATAATTGATTATAAAACTCAATTTAAATTTAATAGTTTTTATAAAAAAAAATAAATAAAATGTAATTTAGTGGCAAGAACAACATTTATGCCTTGAAAAAAAAGTATAAATAGTTGTAAATTTTGCTACTAATTTTTTAAATATCATCAAATAAAATCAAATAAATTTATAAATAAAAATAATAAATAAATAAATAAAATTTGTGTTTCTTACTTTATTTTTATTTAATTCTCTAAAACCTTAACATTTATATGGTGGAGATATCGGGGAATTAAATAGAAATAATAGTAAATAACATAGATTTTTTTTTTATTTTTTTTTTTTTTTTTTATTTTATATTGATAAACAAGTAAGTCGTTAATCCTTTGATTAACCTATGGCGCTTGTTTGATATATATATAAAAAAAAAAAAAAAAAAAAAAATTTTTTTTAAATAAGTAAAATTAAGATTCTAAAAAAAAACCAAATCTTGTAAAATTATAACAAGGAGCGGATAGAGCTCATACACAGTGTATTTCCAGAAAACAACAAAATATCTATTATTCATAGTAGGTTATTGGATAATAGTTATTTTGGGAATTAATTGGAAAGTAGACGAAGGTATTTGGTTACCGACCCGGTAATAATAGTTCAGCCTTCAACGTTTCAACACACGAAGGTGCGGGTACTTTCCAAGCACTGGCGAATAAGGAGCTTACGTCACCGAAGGCGTAAGATTGTTTTTTTTTTTTATATTTTTTTTATTTTTCTTTGTGCTAGTTATAAGGCACTTTATTATATAAAGTATCAGACTTTGGCTAACTTCGCCATTTAAATTTTTTTTATTTTTTTTTATTACTGATACTTTATTTGTTTAATAATTCCTGTAAAAGAATCTTAATTTACTTTGAAAATATTGTGTTTTTAGTTAATTTTTATTAGTTAATAAAAATATTATTGAATACTTTTAAAATTTTTTTTATTCCGTACATAGATTATCGGATTAAGTTTATCCTACATAGTAATTGGGCTAGTGGGCTCTGAACTGCTATATTTTATATTGAATATAGTAATCGTGGCACACGCGTGGCATGACACCATTAGGTAAGCTGCACGTCAGACAGTGTGTACTATCAGATTGTACGACAATAAAGATTATTTTTTGTGTTTAATAATTATAATTAATTAATAATTTTATTAGCTATAACAATACAATATTTATCGTTTAAAAAGAAAAATTTTTGAAAGGTGAAAATAATAAATAAAATTTTGCTTCTAAATTTATTACTACAAATATACTAAATTACAAAATTCAAGTGGTCGATAAAGATTTCGAGCTTGAAAAATATTCTATTAAGTTGTCGATAAAGATTTCGAACTTAAAAATTATTCTATTAAGTTGTCGATAAAGATTTCGAACTTAAAAATTATTCTATTAAGTTGTCGATAAAGATTTCGAACTTAAAAATTATTCTATTAAGTTGTCGATAAAGATTTCGAACTTAAAAATTATTCTTAATAAAGTAGTCGAAAAGAACCTCGTGCTTTATAATTTCTACTAAGTTGTTGATAAGGATTTCGAGCTTATATCTACTAAAGAAAGCAAATAAAATTTTTATTTTCAAAAGTTACTAAAATATATTGTTTTAAAAATTGATTCGATATTAAATTACCTATTAAATTATATTTTGAAAGTTGGATTTCCCAAATTTATTCGTATTTAGTCACCTCATATTTAGACAAAATGTCCAAGGAAACAACTTTGAGCTTTAAAGAATTGAAAAAAGAATTGAGAGATATTGTGAAACTTAGCAAGGACAATTTAGATATTAAGTCCTGGGCTACTGAATTAAAACTTTGGATCAAGATACAAGGTATCACAGATCCAGAAACAATATTTAATGCTTGTTTACTTACCAGCTCTGGTGAAGTACAACGCGTTATTGAAGATTTGGGAGAAGATAGTGATGATGAAAGTGATGATTCATCAGATGAAGAAGAAGATGATGATGAAGAAGAAAATGTTGATGATGATATTAAATTTCCTTCTCTTGAAAAAATTATTTCAAGTCTTGAAAATTTTTACGGTATTAAAGAAGACCAAAATTTACTTCTTAAAGAACTTCGTGCAATGCGAATTAAAAGAAACGAAAAGATTAAAGACTTTAATGTAAGATATAGAACTTTGTACACTAAACTTGATAAAAAGAGAAGAAAGCGCATTGGTGTACTAGATTATATTGATTCTATTCAAAATAATTATGAAGCCTGGAAGAAATTATCCCTTAAAGATGATATAAGTATGGATAAAGCTTTCAAAATTGCCGAGAAAGTAGATAGACTTTCTGTAAGGAACAATAATACCTATAATATTAATAATTCCCAACATAATCAAAATAATCAAAACAGTACTACTTCAAGACTTTATCCTAAAAGAAGAAACGAAACTTTCCAAACAAGTCAAACAAATAATAAACCGAAACCTCAAGATATTATAGAAGAATCAACCCAGAAAATGAGAAATTTATCCGTTAAAACTTGCTTCTTCTGTAAGGAAGAAGGTCATTACTCATACTATTGCCCTCAATTAAATAAGATTATGGAAAAAAATAAAAAAGAAATATATTCCAAAAAGTCTTTAAACTTCTAAATGGGAGCAGAAGCACTCCCAATGACAAAACAATAGCTTCATTAAATAATTTACAAAATAATACTTTTACTAAGAATACTCCAATTGATAATAATTCCTTTAACGAAGAATCTGAAGAATCTGATTTTAGTGACACAACTGAAAGTGAGGATGATATCATTATAAATGCTATAAAAAGAAAAATGAATGATAATAACAGCGAAAAAGAAGAAAATAATTCCAAGAAAGTACATAAAAGTTTAAAAGATAATCCACGTCCTTTTGCAACTCCTGCTTTAAGAAAGAAGAAAGAAAATGAGCTGCATAATAAACCAAATAAAGCTTATAAAAATCAAATACTTCCATCAATTTTAACTCAACCAAATATTAACAAAGAAAAACAAAAAGAAAAGGAATTAAGAAATATGACAAGAGTAAGAGAAAGTAAAGAAGAAAACAACAATTATTCATCAAAAGG
The DNA here is from genome assembly GCA_016946835.1 of Neocallimastix lanati (nom. inval.). NCBI lineage: Eukaryota > Fungi > Neocallimastigomycota > Neocallimastigomycetes > Neocallimastigales > Neocallimastigaceae > Neocallimastix > Neocallimastix lanati (nom. inval.). The sequence goes on from JACVTC010000043.1 coordinate 750,192, forward strand.
AAAGGAAAAAGTTGAATCTGAAGATATACTTGTAATCGATAATGAAATAGAAGATCTAGAAATGAATAAAGATAATCAACAAAATAAAACTAATACTTTGGAAAAATTAATTTCAACAAAAACTAAGGAAACTAATAATGGAAATACTCAATTAGTAAAAAGGAATATCAAAATGATGAATAATAAAGAACCTTACAATATTATGGATGATTTAAATAATCTTAAATCCAGTATTACGATAGGTCAACTCTTGAATGCATGTCCGAAAATTCGTTCACAATTAACTCAAGGTTTAAAGTTAGAAAAATCTAATATAATTGGAACTGTAGACAATGTAATAGCACGAACTTTATTAGTAAATAACTATGATCATAGCTACATAAGTAAAAGTAATGAAGTAGCCGAAGAAGACTTAGCAATGGTTGATGCAAGTGTTGACGGAGTAATAGGAAAACTTTTTATTGATTCTTGTAGTAACCTAAGCATCGTTACTAAGCAGTATTTTGATAAATTACCTGGTGAATATGAAACAGTTGGAAAAAGTCGTGGAAGAATCCAACTAGCAACACAAGATGAAGAATACTCGGAAGGAATTATTGTTCGATTACCAGTAAAAATTAATAATTATGAATTTAATGCGGACTTTAGAATTATTGAGAAAGAAGACTCTTTTTATGATATGTTAATAAACTTTAAAACTCAAATCGATCATTGTTTATTTATTCATCCGACCTTAAACAGTTTATGTGAACTTTTGTCAGAAAGTGAATACGAAGAAATAGCTAAAATAAATAATCAATATTATGATGAAGAAAGTATAATTTGCACTATTAGAAAAGTTAAAGAAACGAATAATGAAAAGGAAATTATAAAGGAATTAACTCCAAAGGAATTTATTGAGAGTGATGAATTTTTAAGTACCTTAAATAAAGATTATAAAGAACAAATTATTAAAATTCTCAAAGAAATGATTGACATAGTTGCCACTTCAACAGAAGAACTAACTCCTTCTAAACTTTCACCACATAAGATCCGTTTAAAAGCTAATGCAAAGCCAGTAAAATTAAGAAGTTATAGGTTAACTAAATTAAAATCAGATATCTTAAAAGAAGAACTTACAAAGCTTATTAAGAAAGGATTGATAGAACCATCCTGTTCAGAATGGTCATCTACAGTAGTACTTATTCTAAAACACAATGGAAAGTGGCGCTTGCGCATTGACTACCGAAAAGTCAATGATATGACAGAAAAAGATTCTTATTCAGTTCCATATATAGATGAAATTTTTGATAGTCTCGGAGGAGCTAAAATATTTACAACTCTTGATTTATTTTCTGGTTTTCACCAAATCTTAATGGATGAAGAAAGTGTTGAAGTAACCACTTTCACTACTAAGTTTGGAAATTATCAATTTAAGGTTATGCCTTTTGGACTTACTGGAGCTCCCTCAACCTTCCAAAGAGAAATGAATAAAATTTTATTCCCTTTTATTGGTGAATTTGTTTACGTATTTATTGATGATGTTTTAATATATTCCAAAAGTATTGAAGAACATTTAGTCCATATTAAACAAGTCTTAGAAGTATTTAAAGAAAACAAGTTAAAAATTAATATTGAAAAATGCCATTTTCTTCAAACTGAAGTTGATGTATTAGGTCACAAACTTACTACTAAAGGATTAAGTCCCATGGAAAGCAAAATAACAGCTATTAAGAAGTGGGAAGCCCCTTCATCACTTCATGAATTAAGATCATTTTTAGGAGCAGTAGGATATTATCGTGATTTTATTCCTAAATATGCTCAAATTACCTCACCTTTATGTAAATTATTGAAAAAGAATACCAAATATGAATGGAATAAAGAACAACAAGAAAGCTTTGAACTCCTAAAAGAAAAATTAATCAATGCACCTATTCTAAAATTTCCGTCATTTGACAAACCTTTTATCATTAGAACTGATGCTTCGTATAATGGAATTGGTGGAGTTCTTTTACAAAAAGAAGAAGAAACCGATAAGGAGCATCCAATACACTTTATAAGTAGAAGTTTAAAGAAAGCTGAAAAGAATTATGGTATTACCGATTTAGAAGGAACCGCTTTGTTTTACTGTATGACTAAATTTAAATCTTATATTGAAGGAAATCCATTACCTACAACTATTTACACAGATCATAAACCATTAGTTGGTTTATTTAAGAATAAAGAACCTTTGAATGCAAGGCAAACAAGATGGTGTCTAACCGCTAGTATGCTCGGAATTAATATAAAATATGAATCAGGCAAAAAGAATGTGTTAGCTGATGCTCTTTCAAGAATGAAAAGTAAGGAAGAGAGAAAGATATTATTAACAAAAATTACTAATGGAAATAATGAAGAATTATTATCTAAAGTTATAAAGGAATTTATTAATGAAAAGTTTACTGTTATTGATGGTGAAGATTACTTTATCGACAATGGAAATTATAGAAAATTAATAACGGATGAAAATAAAAAATTTAAATCAATTTTAGAAGCTCATAATATTGGCCACGAAGGATATTACAAAACATATCAAAGACTTAAGAAAAACTTTTATTGGAATCATATGATTAAAGATATCAAAAGAATTGTTAGTAATTGTGAAAAATGCCAGTTAAATCGTCCTCAACCATATCCAGAACCAACCGAAAACCATCCAACTAAAGTGGAGGGTCCCTTTTGTGCATTTAGGATTAGATATTATAGGACCGTTACCAAAAACAAGAAATAATAATCAATATATTATAGTAACTGTTGATTACTTTACCAAATGGGTTGAAGCCGAACCCACTGAAAACATAACTTCCTCTGATATAATTAAATTTTTAATAAATGTTTTTGCAAGACATGGTGTGCCTCAAGTTATTACCACCGATAATGGAGCCCAATTCACCTCTGACATGACAAAAATCTTTCTTGACCTTTACGACGTTTATGTAAAATTCATAGCTACTTATCACCCTGAATCCAATGGTCTCACTGAAAACCGAAATAAAGAAATTGAAAAATTACTTCGTTTATTAGGAAGGAAAAATCAAGATTGGGATGAAGTTTTACCTTCTGCTTTATGGGAACTTCGAACTACCAAAAATACAGCTACTGGACATTCTAGTTTTGAATTAGTATATGGAAGAGAAGACCAACAGCCGTATGATATAGCCATAAGAACAACTGAAAATGCAGGTAAATCATATGATGAAATTTTAATGGAAAAATTTGTTCGTCATTATCAATGGACTAGAGAAGCATGCGAAAATGTGAAGAATGCTAACAAGTATTGGGCAACAAGACGAGAAGAACAAATAAGTATGAAAAAAGGAAAAGAATTAAAGGCTGGTGATCTTGTTCTTGTTAGAAACTTTAGCCGCACTAAGCTAGAACCATATTACAATGGACCATTTAAAATTTTAAAAATTCAATTCAACACAGCAACCCTAATCGATCAGAAGACTGGAAAGCAACTCGATAGGAATGTTCACTTTAAAAATTTAGTAAAGTTTAACTCCGCTTACAGAGAAGCTTGAGTCTTCGTCGGGGCATCTTGATAAGAATGTACTAAATAATGCATTCTTAATTAAATCTACGATTTATTTCTAATACATTATGTGTACATTATTATTTTTGTACTTTAATAAATTTTTAAATCCAAAGATCAAAAATTAAATCAAAAATTATATTAAACTTTATATTTTTATATTAAATCTTATATTAATAGTAATATTTTTATATATTTAAAACTAATATTAGCAATATTAATAATAAATCTTATTTTTTTATATTTTTATATTAATAATGAAAATTTGTATTAATAATATTTTTTATATATTGATAATTAAAAATTTATATATTATATTTTAACTTTTATTATAAAATTTTATATCGAAATGTTTTATTTTATATTGAAAAATATTTTATTTTATTAAAAACCTTTATATTAGAATAATATTTTTATTTTTATTTGAATATTTTAACAGATTGTAATAAAAAAATATAGCCAATTAAATAAATTCTTATTAGTAATATTTTAGATAGATTATAAAAAAAAAAAAAAAAAAAAAAAAAAAAAAAAAAAAAAAAAAAAAAAAAAATGTTTTATTAATATTATAAATGTATTTTATTTATATTGTTATAATTAAATTTTATATAATTGATTATAAAACTCAATTTAAATTTAATAGTTTTTATAAAAAAAAAATAAATAAAATGTAATTTAGTGGCAAGAACAACTTTTATGCCTTGAAAAAAAAGTATAAATAGTTGTAAATTTTGCTACTAATTTTTAAATATCATCAAATAAAATCAAATAAATTTATAAATAAAAATAATAAATAAAAAAATAAAATTTGTGTTTCTTACTTTATTTTTATTTATAAATTTATTTGATTTTATTTGATTTTATTTGATTTTATTTGATGATATTTAAAAATTAGTAGCAAAATTTACAACTATTTATACTTTTTTTTCAAGACATAAAAGTTGTTCTTGCCACTAAATTACATTTTATTTATTTTTTTTTTATAAAAACTATTAAATTTAAATTGAGTTTTATAATCAATTATATAAAATTTAATTATAACAATATAAATAAAATACATTTATAATATTAATAAAACATTTTTTTTTTTTTTTTTTTTTTTTTTTTTTTTTTTTTTTTTTTTTTTTTTATAATCTATCTAAAATATTACTAATAAGAATTTATTTAATTGGCTATATTTTTTATTACAATCTGTTAAAATATTCAAATAAAAATAAAAATACTATTCTAATATAAAGGTTTTTAATAAAATAAAATATTTTTCAATATAAAATAAAACATTTCGATATAAAATTTTATAATAAAAGTTAAAATATAATATATAAATTTTTAATTATCAATATATAAAAAATATTATTAATACAAATTTTCATTATTAATATAAAAATATAAAAAAATAAGATTTATTATTAATATTGCTAATATTAGTTTTAAATATATAAAAATATTACTATTAATATAAGATTTAATATAAAAATATAAAGTTTAATATAATTTTTGATTTAATTTTTGATCTTTGGATTTAAAAATTTATTAAAGTACAAAAATAATAATGTACACATAATGTATTAGAAATAAATCGTAGATTTAATTAAGAATGCATTATTTAGTACATTCTTATCAAAGATGGTAGACTCGGGGTTGACACTTAGATATTTAAAATCAAGCAGGGGGGGACGGGTATTACCCTGCTTTGATTTTAAATAAAAAAAAAAATTCTTTATTAAAAATTATTTATTTTTTTTTATTAATATAAAAGTTTTTTATTTAAAGTACACACATTTAATTTTTAAGAAATTGTTACAATATTTATATTTTTTTATAAATTTAAAGTATAATTAATTGTTTATAATTTAAGTAATTTTATAGAATTATTGAATTAATTTTATATCAATAATTCATTTTTGTTTTAATTTTTATAAATATAATAATATAATATTCAAATATAATTTAATTAAAAATAATTATAAAATAAATATATAGAAAATAGTTTTTACTATTTTCCGTGATATTTTTAAGTTAAATAAATTGTTTTTAAAGATTAATATAATAAATTTAATAATCTTTAATTATTTTAAATAATACTTGTAATTATTTTCAAAATAAAATAAAATTTTTATAATATTTAATTAATAAATTTGATAATAATAATTTTTATAATAAGTAAAAATTTTTAATAATAATTTTTAATAATAAATTTAATTAATAATCTTAATAATTTTATAATAATATTTAATAGTTATAATAAATAAATTTTTATAATAATATTTAATAATTTTAATAATTTTATAATATTAATAATTTATAATAATTTTTAGAATAATATTTAATTAATAATTTTAATAATTTTATAATAATTTTTATAATAATATTTAATTAATAGTTTTAATAATTTAGTATCTTAAAAGTATAATTTTAATATTTACAATTGTATTTTAATATATACATATATTTAATAATATAACAATAAAGTAATTAATTAAAATTTATTTACATTATTTACAAGTGTAAATTAATTTATATCAAAATAAATTAAATTTTATTATTAAGTTTAGGTTATCAAGAATATAGGAAAGTACAATTTAGTAATGTTGAAATTATAACTGAATTGAAATCTCAATTTCAGTTATTTACATTTCAATAGTTAACAAATATTATTTATTTAATTATAAATAATATATATATTTAAATAATTAATAATTAATATAAATTCTTATTTAATATTTAAGGAATTATCTTAGGCCTAATAATTCTGAGAATATTAGTAAATAAGATTTATATTAATAATTTCAATTATCTACATATGACGTCACATGTATTTATTTATATTATGTTTATATATATGTTTACATCATATATATTAACTACTATTTTTAATTATTCAAATTAATTATATAATTATAAATTAAATTTATTTAGTTATATTAAATATTTTAAACATATCGATATTGTTATTATCTTAATATTTTATTAATATTCATATTACTATATTATTAATATCTTATAATTAAATATTATTATTATGTAACTTACAAAGTATAAAAGAAAGATGTAAAAATCTATCTTTTATGTTCTTTGTAAGGTTATTGTACTTACAATAATTATATACTAATAATTCAATAAATAAATATTTTCATAAATCCTTCAAAGAAATTATTATTTAAAATATTCTTAGATATTAAGTGTTTAAATAACTTAACTATTTATCTTATATTATTTTTATATTATTATTAATTAATTATTGTTGGATTATTAATATATAATTCAACATATTAAACTAGTAACGTTATTAATCATAAAACTATTTTATATCTTAATTTTAACAAGTAAAGAATTATTAATAATAAAATAAAGGTTATTAATTCATTCTTTACCAAAGATGATTTATACCTAATATTCTTAATCTACAAAAATTAAATTTTGTAGAAGTGAATAAAAGGATAAATACTGAATAAAATTGATTTAAGAAATTTAAAAAAAAATAAATATGTTTTATTATTAAACACAAAAATGTTTTATTAAAAAAATTTATTTTTATTTTAATATTAATCTTTATTTATTTAATAATTAATTTTGTTTAAATTAATAAAATAATTGTTAAAACTAATAAAATAATAAAATGAAATATTTATTATTTATACTAATTTATTTTAAATTTTAATAATAAAATTGATTATTAATAACTAATAAAATATTTATAATAATTTATTAACTAATTAATAATCATAAAAAATTGATTATTAAAAACTAATAAAATATTTATAATAATTTATTAACTAATTAATAATAAAGAATAAATTATAAGAAATATTTACATGTTTTTATATTTTTCTTTGATTTTAAACTATTTACATTAAAAATAATAAAATTAATAAAAGAGAAATAAAGAATAATTTATTATTAAATTAAACAATATTTACAATTAAAATGTTGATAAAGATGAGTTTTAAAATGTTATTTTTAATTACAATTTGTTTATAAAAGTTGAGTTATAAAATAAATAAAATAATCATTATTTTAAATAAAAGTAACTTAAAAATTATTTAACTATTTAATTTTAATTTTGTGATGTTTATAAGTTTGTTTATTTGTTATTTATAATTTATTAAATTTGTTTATTATTTTGTTTATTTGGAGTTTTAGAAAAATATTATTTATTAATTTATTTTAGTTTTTAATTAAAATTATTAATGATTAATTAATTTATTATTATTTTATTTTAATTATTTTTATTTAATTAATTTTTCTTAAATATGGATTTAATTTTTTTTAGAATGGATTAATTTTTGGGTTAAGTTAGACAAGAATTGTTAAGTTGGTACTTAGATTAAAGGGTAAACTTGGTTGGAAGCCTTTAATCTAATAACCTTTTGATATTATTTTATTTTTATAAATTGATTTATTCAAATATAAAATATTATTTTATTATTAAACTTTTAATTAACTATATTTTTATTTAATATGTTTTATTATAAAGTTATCAGATTATTTGTAAATAATAATCTTACAAAGATTTAAAAAAGAATATTTTTTAGTTCTTTTATATTTTGAAAAACAATATAAAATATTTAATAATATATTTTAATAAATACTAATTTAAAGATAACAATATAAAATATAATTTTAATATATAAAGTAATAGAATAATACATATATAATATAAGATAATAAAAATATATAAAATAATATAATTAATAAAAAACAATTTTTATAAATAATATTCAACTATATTAATTAATATAAAAAGAGATAATGTTAATTAATATGTAATACAATATTAATCAATTAATATATTAGGGGTTCAATAATGTATAAAAGGGATAATATTAATTAATATATAATACAATATTAATTTGGTTATGAACGGTACAAGGATTTAAGGAGTACAAATTATATTTATAATTAAATTGTTATTTTTGTAGTATTAAATATAAATTAATTTGTATCAAATCCTTGACAACGCTCTCTCCAAGAATTCGCATTCCAGGCGAATTCAAGAATACTAATATTTTTGATATTAGTTTATTCAAAAGAGTACTCAAGAAGTATTTGAAATTCACTTGAACATAAATGTTCAATTGGCCATGTGAATTTCAAATTAGTTGGAGAAATAAATTGTGTTGAATATATATTTTTAAAGAAAAAATTTTTTTTTTTTTTTTTTTTTTTTTTTTTTTTTTTTTTTTTTTTTTTTTAATTACTATATGAGATCGAGACTGGTTTCCTATTATTATTAATGTATTTAATAAAAATATTTTGGTTTCTTGGATTATCTTCAACTTCAGAAGAAGATACCCAATTATAGGAGGAACGATATTTATAACGGATTTTATATTCGTATTGTTTCTTCTTATAGTTAGTTCTAAAACCCGCAATTTCAATAATATCCTTAATAGACTCAGGATCTTTATATCGTTTTCTAAACTTTTCAGGCACTGGTGTGAATGGTTCGAGTTCAGAGACGTGGAAAACGTTATGATGCTTAGGAAAGGGTGAATTTTTAAGTTCAATTTCATAATTATTATTATGTAAAACATTGGTTACTTTGTATGGACCAAATTTGCCTGGAGCTAGTTTTGAGCTTGATTCTATATTTAACGAAGGGGGAGCTTGAATCCACACCAAATCGTCAATGTTGTAAGAAGGAGCGGTAATTCTTTTTCTATCAGCAGAACGTTTATATAGCTCTTGGGATCGGAGAAGAACTTCTTTAACATGATTAAAACTTTCATAAACTTTTTGAACCATTTTATGATTAATGTTACAAGTAGGGAGTAGTGTATATTCATCCATGTAAGGATGAAATCCATAGTTGATAAAAAAGGGAGTTTCGTTAGTGGAAGGGTGAATTGAGTTGTTATAAGCAAATTCAGCAAGTGGAAGAAAATCAACCCAATCATCATGATAGAAAGATCTTGAGAAACAGCGAAGGTATTGTTCGATGAAAGAATTGCATCGTTCAACTTGACCTACGGTTTCATGGTGGTCAGTAGTAGCTATTTTCGATTTAATATTTAATAAGAATAGAAATTCTTGCCAAAGTTCACTCGTAAACTGTGAACCTCTATCCGTAATAATATCATAGGGTAGACCATGGAGCTTATAGATATTATTGATAAAAGCTTTGGCTGTTTGTACGGAATTTGGAATATCTTTGAAGGGAATAAGGTGTATCATTTTTGAAAATCTATCAACTACAACCATAATCACCGTATTACCTTTGGATGGTGGAAGACCACATAAGAAATCAATTTCGATTGATTTCCAAGGTCTTTCTGAAACGTCAAGCGGTTGAAGTAACCCAAATTTTCGGTGCCTAGATTTTTTGTTTCTCATACATGTTTCACACGACTTTACAAAATTCTTAACATCATCTTCCATCTTGGGCCACCAAAAGTTTCTTGAGATCAACTCCAAAGTTCTTTTGACACCAAAATGACCCGCAGCAGGTTTCTCATGATAACGAGTTAAAATATCTAAACGAAGTTGATCTGGTATGTAAATTAGATTGTTGTATAATATTAAATCATTTTCTAATTTAAACTTATTCATTTTGCGAAATGGTTTATAAGGGAAACCTTGAGAGACATTATTTTCAGAAAAATATATACGAAGATCCTCAGCAACCTTATCATTCTTTAAGTTTATTTTAATATTATTGAGAAGATCGTTAGTTATACTAATTAAACATGGGATTTTACCAATATTCTTACTGTCTAAGATAAACTCAGGTTTATCCTCTATATCTTCCTTTTGGTAGTCTGGTCTTCTGGATAACGAATCGGGTTTGCCATTCTTTTTACCTTGGCGATAGATAAGTTCAAAGTCGTATTCTTGGAAGAATAGATGCCAACGATGTTGACGTTGATTACCTATCTTCCCTCCAAGGGTATATAGAAGATTTCTATGGTCAGTAAAAACTTTAATCTTGAATTTAGCACCTAACAAAAGGTGACGCCATGATGAGAAAGCTTCTTTAATTGATAAAAGTTCCTTATCGGTAATCGAATAGTTTATTTCGGCATTGTTAAGACTACGAGAAAAATAAGCAATAGGATGAAGCTTATTATCATTATCATACTGGGAAAGAACTGCTCCAATAGCAAAGTTACTAGCATCGCACTCAACAATAAAAGGTTTTGTTAAGTCAGGATGCATGAGGAGAGGGGAAGAAGTTAAACGTTTTTTGAGAATTGAGAAGGAGGTATCACAATCTTTAGACCAAACAAACTTCCTTCCTTTCTTGGTTAAAGCATGCAAAGGTTTAGCAATAGCAGCAAAATTCCTTACGAATCTTCTATAGTAATTGCAAAGACCAAGAAACCTTTGAACCTCTTTTACGTTTTTTGGAATGGGCCATTCTTTGATTGATTTGATCTTCTTTGGATCAGTGGACACACCAGAACCAGAAATGATATGTCCAAGGAATTCGACTTCCTCTTTATCGAATTCACATTTCGAAAGTTTAGCATATAAATTATTGTCAATAAGCTTTTTGAGAACCTCACGTACAGTTTGATGATGATCATCTAATGAATTAGAATAAATTAGAATGTCATCTAGGTAGAGTATTACCGATTTCTCTAAGAATGGACGAAGGACAGAGTTAATAAAAGATTGGAAGATTGCAGGTGCATTTTTAAGACCAAATGGCATTACTAAATATTCGTAATGTCCATACTTAGTACGGAAAGCTGTTTTATATTCATCGCCTTCCTTTATACGAATTAAATTATATGCGGAGCGCAAGTCCAATTTAGTAAAGTACTTGGCTCCTTTGACTCGTTCAATAATGTCGTTGATGAGCGGTAAAGGATAGGAATTTCTAATAGTAACCGCATTTAAACGTTTGTAGTCAACGCAGAGTCGGAGAGAACCATCACTCTTTTTTTGAAAGAGAACAGGATAGCCGGCTGGGGAGTGAGATTCTCTAATAAATCCTTTCTTTTCGTTTTCCTTTATGTAATCTTTTAAAACTTCTGATTCTTCCAATGTAAGCGGGTAGATTGGTCCATAATGTAAAGTAGCACCTGGTTGAAGATTGATCTCACAGTCCGTTAAACGATGGGGAGGAAGCTTATCTGCTTCCTTTTTACTGAAGACTATTGCAAGGTCTTTATACTGTTCAGGAATACGCTCAATATCAGGTTCTTCAGAATCCTCTGATACCTTATTTGAAAGAAAAGAATAGATTAAAAAGTTGTAATTATAGGGTAATCCGTCATAAAAATTAATTGAATTCGCATTTTGTTTAAAATTCTTTATAATTCTTGATTTAAATTTTGAGATTTTAAAAGTAGAGTAAAGATAATGATTATCATAACTAAAATGTATTTTATAGTTTTTCATAAATTGATTTCCAAGGAGTAAATCCACTGGAATATGTTTTGAAACAAGGAATTTTTCTTTAAATTTGATTAAATGAAACGTATTGTTAATTTTGATTTTTAGTTGAAAATTTAAAGACACAAATTCATTAATGGAATCTGTATCACCACTAATACCTTTTATATATATTTTATTATTAAGTTTTTGAGGTACAAGATTTAACCGAGAGATTAAATTGGTAGAAATAAAATTGCAGTAAGAACCACAATCTAACATTGATTTGGTTTGTAATTTAATGTTTTTGTTCCTTTTGTTTATTGTTGGGATAAATGATTTAAACAAAAAGAAAGAATTAGGAAGAGGAGGGTTTAAAGTTGGATAATTATATTGAATAGTTTTAATCGGAGAGGACTTCTTGGGAAGTCCATTATCTAGTTTTTTGAGTTAATTTTTTGGACTTCGGTAACATAATTTTCTCGGTTGTTGTAACTGGAATTAACCTTAGATTTATTATTATGGAAGTTATTATTTTTACTATGATTGTAATAATTGTTATTCTTCTTATTCTTGTTTTCACTATTGGGATAAGAATGAGAGTTCTTTCTCTTATAATTTTTATTGCTGGTTAATTGATTTATCTTTAATTTAGTTTCTTGAGAAGATTCAAACAATATGCACTTTGTTGTAATTTCTTCTATTTTCTCTGGAAACTTCTCCATTTTATTAATTTCTTCTTTAAATTTTGGATGAAGACCATTATAGAAAAATAATACTAATGGTTCTTCAGGCCAACCAAGATCAGCTGTTAGTTTACGGAAAGAATCGATATAGTCCTTAATATTACCATGAGAATGTTTAAGATTTATTAAATTAATTTTCTTTAACTTTTTGCTGACAACATCAGGAAAAGCTTCTTTTAATTCATTAAGAAGAGCCTCTAGGGAAGCAGGAGGACTACTGGAATATTTTGTTTGGTACCAACTTCTAGCAGCTTCTCTTAATCTTGATTGCACAAAGTTGATTTTCGAATCTTCAGGCCAAGACTTACATGGATAGGTTTTAAATGTGTCCCCACACAGTTGACAGAAAAGTTCGGTTTCAGAAATATCACCTGAAAACAAACCTGGATCGGGAACTTGAGGAATATTAATAGGGTAAGCAGATTGCATGATAACATCATGATCATTGTCATATCTTGTAGTAGTTGAGATATTATCATCGAAAACAGAATGGAGGTTTACCGTAGGATTTCCAGATGTCAACGGTATCGACGAGGTAGCACCAGAAGAAGTATTTTCTACTTGAGTTTTATTACATAATTCATGCTTAAAATAGAGGGTAGCCTTCTTCAAAGATTCTAAAGAGGCCAATATTTCATTATTCATTTTATCATAAGCTCCGAATTGTTTCATTACCTCTTGATGGTAATTTTGTAAGTCTGCTTTGGAAACGAAGTTTTCATTCACCCCAGAAACTATACTATTACAAGCTTGTGAGGTATCATTTCTTAACTGTTGAACACCTTCTGCTAAGGTGGTACAAGCTTGGGTGGCTTCGGATCGCAATTGTTGTACTGAGTCTTCTTTATTCATATCCATTTCTTCATCCGATCTAGCTGAATACATTCCCGAGCGTCTTAGGCCAATTTTAGGCATTCCAAGGAAGTTTCTAAAATAGCGGTAAGATTATTGTTAAGTTGGTACTTAGATTAAAGGGTAAACTTGGTTGGAAGCCTTTAATCTAATAACCTTTTGATATTATTTTATTTTTATAAATTGATTTATTCAAATATAAAATATTATTTTATTATTAAACTTTTAATTAACTATATTTTTATTTAATATGTTTTATTATAAAGTTATCAGATTATTTGTAAATAATAATCTTACAAAGATTTAAAAAAGAATATTTTTTAGTTCTTTTATATTTTGAAAAACAATATAAAATATTTAATAATATATTTTAATAAATACTAATTTAAAGATAACAATATAAAATATAATTTTAATATATAAAGTAATAGAATAATACATATATAATATAAGATAATAAAAATATATAAAATAATATAATTAATAAAAAACAATTTTTATAAATAATATTCAACTATATTAATTAATATAAAAAGAGATAATGTTAATTAATATGTAATACAATATTAATCAATTAATATATTAGGGGTTCAATAATGTATAAAAGGGATAATATTAATTAATATGTAATACAATATTAATTTGGTTATGAACGGTACAAGGATTTAAGGAGTACAAATTATATTTATAATTAAATTGTTATTTTTGTAGTATTAAATATAAATTAATTTGTATCAAATCCTTGACAAGAATTTGTTTTTTATTATTTATTTTAATTTAATAATTTTGTTATTTATCAAAGATGTTATGGTTCGGGTTTTATTAGAATTTTTATTTAATTATTTATTTTTAATATTTTTCTGTCTACATTTTAATTATTGAAAAACTTCACTTATTTATACTTTTTGAAAAAAAATAAATATGTAAAGCCTTTCTACATTTTATTATCATATTTAAAAAAAAATATTTACTATTACTAATTACTTAAAATTTTATATTAATTTAAATTAACTAATTCATAAGTATTTTTATTTTAATAAATTTTGTTTACATAATTTTATATTATTTTTCATATACTAAAACTAAATTATTTAATATATACGAAAAGTAACAAACAAAATTTAAAAAGATTTTACAGAAAAATAAAGTTATTTTAATCAAGAATGTTAATATAATATTCTTATATTTTATATAAAATAAATTTAAAAACTATAATATATTTAATATTTATTATTAATCAATTAAGATTTGATTTTATTTGTGGGGAATAAAAATATAAAATAATCAATTTAAAAATAAAATAAAATACTAAAAAGAATACAAGTTTAATATTGATACAATATAATAATAATATAATAATATATTTGAAAATAAAAATAAAATATTAATATTGATAATAAACACTTTAATAAAATAATAAAATTTAAGGTTAAATTATAGATATTGATATTAATAATAAAAATATAAAATTATTGATAATATTTTAGAAACTTTTAATAAAAATATATAAAAAAAATAAATATATTTAGAAAATATTTTAGTATAGAAAATATAGTAAAGTAATATTAAGTAAAGAATAATATAATGGATTCTAAAGTAAGTTGAAATTCTAATTAATAATCCATTATATGTTCGTTCTTTACCAAGATGCCCCCACTAAGACTCAAGCTAATCTATAGCTGAGTTATACTTTACTATATTTTTCAAATGAACATTACGATTCATTTGAATCATAGTATTTGGGTCCGCAAGTGTTACGGTATTAAATTGTTTTTTTATTACTTTTAAAGGACCGACAAAATAAGGTTCTAATTTAGAACGACTAAAATTTCGAACAAGAACTAAATCACCGATTCTTATGTTTTTGGAATTTTTCATGCTATTTTTTTCTTCCCTTCGATTGGCCCAATATTTACTTGCGTTCTTTACATTTTCAGCTGCTTCCATGGTCCACCTATAATGTGAGATAAATTTTTCTAAAAGAATTTCATCTGAAGATTTATTCACTCCTTGTGTAGGTCTAGCAGCAATGTCGAAAGGCTGTTGATCCTCACGACCATAAACTAATTCGAAGCTAGAATGTTTGGTTACAGAATTCTTTGTAGTTCTAAGGGTCCACAAGGCTGAAGGTAATACCTCATCCCAGTCTTTATTTTCTTCACCAAGTAATCTCAATAATTTACCAATTTCTTTATTCCTATTTTCAACCAATCCATTACTTTCTGGGTGATAGGTAGTGGTAAATTTTACGTAAACATCATATAAGTCCAGGAATATTTTAGTCATATCCGATGTGAATTGAACGCCATTATCCGTTGTAATGACTTGAGGAACTCCATGTCTAGCGAAAACATTTATTAAAAACTTAATGATGTCCTTAGATGTAATATTTTCAGTAGGTTCAGCCTCCACCCACTTTGTGAAATAATCCACCGCAACAATGATATATTGGTTTTTATTACCAGTTTTTATTAAGGGACCAATAATATCAAGTCCAAGATGAGTAAAAGGGCCTTCAACTTCTGTTGGAATGTTTTCGGTTGGTTCTGGATATGGCTGAGGGCGATTTAACTGACATTTTTCGCATTTTGAAATTATCCGTTTTATATCGTTGACCATATCATTCCAGTAGTAACTTTTTCTAAGTCTTTGATATGTTTTATAATAACCTTCATGGCCAACATGATGTGCTTCGAGAATTAATTTTAGTTTTTCATTTGTTTCGGTAACAAGTTTTCTATAATTATTTCCATCTATAAAATAATCTATACCATCAATCTTTGTAAATTTTTCTTCAATAAATTCTTTAATTACTTTAGAAAGTGAATCATTTTCATCATCTTTATTCGTTTTTATAGCTAATACCTTTTGTTCTTTATCGTTCTTCATTCTAGATAAAGCGTCGGCTACTACATTCTTTTTACCTTGCTCATAGCGAATATCCACTTTTAGCATACTTGCAGTCAAACACCATCTTGTTTGCCGTGCATTATTCGGTTCCTTATTATTAAATAAACCTAGTAGAGGTTTGTGATCTGTAAAAACTATGGTTCTAAAGGGGCTTCCCATAATATAAGGTTTTAATTTAGTAATACAATAATATAAAGCCGTTCCTTCCAAATCGGTTATTCCATAATTCTTTTCTGCTTTGGTTAAGCTACGGCTAATGAAATGAATCGGGTGTTCTATTTCCGATTCGTCTTTCTGCAATAAAACTCCACCAATACCTTCATATGATGCATCTGTTCGAATAATGAATTCTTTGGAAAAATCAGGATATTTTAAAATAGGAGCATTAATTAATTTTTCTTTTAATTTGGTAAAACTTTGTTTTTGTTCATTATTCCATTTATATTTTACGCCTTTTCTTAATAGCTTACAAAGAGGAGCTGAGGTTTGAGCATATTCATTTATAAAGTTTCTATAATATCCTAAGAATGATCTTAACTCATGTATATTCATGGGTTCTTTCCAGGCTTTAATTGCTTCAATTTTACTATTTTGAGGACTAAGACCCTTAGTAGAAATCTTGTGACCAAGAACTTCAACTTCCGTTTGCATAAAGTGACATTTTTCAATATTAATTTTTAATTTATGTTCCTTGAAGATTGCTAATACCTGTTTTATGTGTTGGATATGTTCTTCGACAGTTTTTGAATATATAAGTATATCATCAATAAAGTTGAAAACACATTTTCCGATTAAAGGAAATAAAATTCTATTCATTTCCCGTTGGAAGGTAGCCGGAGCTCCAGTTAATCCGAAAGGCATAACTTTGAATTGGTAGTTGCCAAATTTGGTTGTAAAACTGGTTATTTCAACACTTTCTTCGTCCATTAGGATTTGATGGTAACCTGAGTATAGATCCATAGTAGTAAAGATTTTGGCACCATCTAAACTGTCAAATATCTCGTCAATATATGGAAGGGCATAAGAGTCTTTTTCGGTTAGATCATTCACCTTGCGGTAGTCCACACACAATCTCCATTTTCCATTAGCCTTTGGGACCACAACAACAGGTGAAGACCATTCTGAATAAGATGGTACAACTAGCTTTTTCTTAATAAGTTTAATTAGTTCTTCTTTAATAATATCCGATTTAAATTTGGTTACCCTGTAACATCTTTGTTTAACAGGTTTTGCGTTCGCTTTCAAGTTAATCTTATGAGGTGCTAAGTCTGACGGGGTTAATTCTTCAGAAGATGTCGCTATAATGTCCAAGTTTTCTTCAAGTAATTTTACTATTACATCTTTATAATCTTTACAAAGACTTGCTAAAAATTTTTCATCATGGATATACTCTTGCGGGGATAGACCTTCAAGTTTCTTTAATTCATTAGTTGTGTCTTCATCTTCAAGTATTTTCCTTACTATACATACTAATTTTTCTTCTTCTTGGAAATTATTATTAATAGGAGCTATAACGTCGATTAGTCCTTGAGAATTAAATTGACATAAACTATATCTTATAGGATGGATAAAAAGATTGTGTTCTACTTGAGTTTGAAAATTAATCAACAAATCATAAAATGGGTCATCATCATCAATTATACGAAAATCTACTATCATTTTATAATCATTAATCTTAACAGGTATTCGTACAATGATTCCTTCTGAATACTCATCATTCTTAGTCGCTAAACGTATCCTTCCACGACTAATACCTACTTCTTCATAATTTCCAGGTAATTTCTCATAAAATTTTTTTGTGATAACATTGAGATTGCTACAAGAATCAATTAGTGCTTTACCAGGAATTTCATCTACTGTTACATCAACCATGGCAATATCTTCTTCTGAGGTTTCCTTACTTTTGCTAATATAAGAGTGATCAATATTATTTACCAAGGTAGCAGCAGCAATAGTATTGTTTAATGCACCTATTATTTTCTTTTCAGGTTTTTCTAATTTTAATCCTTGACTTACTTGACTTCTGACTTTTGGAGAAACATTGAGGAGCTGACCGAAACTAATATTACACTTGGTTTCATTCAAATCTTGTAAAACATTATATTCTTCCTGATCCTTACACATCTTGATGTTCCTAAGCGTTCTACTAATTGTTGCTTTTTCTTTAGGCTCTTGAAAATCTATGAGCTTCTGTAATGTAATATTCTCATGACCTTCGTCATTAAGCTTTTCAGGAACTTCAATAACTTCCATTTCATTGATTTGTTTTGTTTTAATAATTTTATCGTTTTCATTATCAATTAATTTATTTAATCGTTGATGCATTTTATCACTAGTAGTACTGATGCTATTTCTTTGTTTTGAAGAATCCAGACTTTGCTTTTCTCTTATAGTAATATTATCCTCCCTTTCCTTCCTTTTTCCCTTGTTATTTCCAAAGTTAGCTCTTTCTTTATTCCGAATTTGTTTTTCTTTGGCTTTCTCAATATTTATATTAGGCTGCGCCATTATCGAAGGATGTAGTTGATTTTTATTTTTAACAATTATTCTATTTTCTATTTCCTTCTCTTTTATCTTTCTTATTGCAGGAGTTGTTATAGGGGTAGGATTATCTTTGAGACTTTTACGTTGTCTCTTTTCATTATTTTCACTAGTTTCATCGTTAGTCGTCAACTTCCTTTTTGTCGCACTAACTATAAATTCTACATCATTCTCATTATCGGATTCTTTGTGAGTTTCATTAGTATAGGAAGCATCTTCTTTTTCTTCCTTATTATAATCATTTGTACTACTAGGAATGGATTTGTATTGTAATGAAGCTATTTTATTTTTATAGGGAGTGCTTCCTCTCCCTTTTAGTGGTTTAAAGATTTTCCACTATATAACCGTTTCTTATTTTCTTGAATAATTGCATTTAACTTAGGACAATTATACTGCAAATGTCCTGGATCGCTACAATAAAAACAGGCTTTAATGGTAAGATTTTTCATTTTTTTTGTTAAGTCCTCCAATTCGTAATCTTTATTTCTTTTTGGGCTTCTAACTTCATAATTCTCTCTTACTACCTTTCTGTTGTTTTGATAATTATTCATGATATTTATTCTTGGGTTGACAATTTCAGTTGAGTACTCTTTTGAGGGTCTCAAATTCATTACTCTATCAACTTTTTCGGCAATGTCAAACGCCCGATTTAAAGAAATGTCATCCTTAAGGGAGACCTTTTTCCAAGCTTCTTCATTGTTCCTAAGAGCATCAATATAATCGAGAACACTGACTCGCTTCTTTCTTTTCTTATCTAATTTCAAATATATGGATCGGAAACGAGTATTAAAGTCTTTTACTCGCTCATTTCTTTTAATTCTTAAAGCACGGAGCTCACGAAGTAACATATTCTGGTCTTCTTTAAGACCATAAAAAGTTTCTATTGCTTCTACAATTTCCTTTAAGGAAGGATATTCATCTTTTTTCTTTTCTTCTGAATCAGATTCTTCTTCTTCTTCGTCCTCACTTTCTGATTCAGAATCGGTACTGTAACTTTCAATTAAATCCTGGATAACTTCGCGAGGCTCTCCAGTAGACGTGAGTAAGCAGGCGGTAAAAATCTTTTTGGGATCAGTAACTTCCTCAAGTTTTATCCATAATCGGATTTCTGATTCCCAAGATTTGATATCGAGATTTTCCTTTGAAATTTTCTCGATATCTTTTAATTCCTTTTTTAATTCTTTAAAATTGATTTTATTTTCAGCCATTTGAAAATTTAAAAATGGTATTAATGCTATGATATCCAATTTAAAAAAAAAATGTTTACTTTAAAAATATATTTAATAATTAAAAAAATAAATTTATCTTTGTTTTATGATAATATAATTGTGGACTCAGAAAACCCTCTGACAATCCAATTCTTTATTCCAATAATAATTCAGACTCAGAATCTCTCTCTGAAAATCTGATAAATTAATTCAGACTCGAAAACACCCTTCGAAAATCTGAAACTAAAAAAAAAAAAAAATAAATTCAGACTCAAAAACGCAATTTGAAAGTCTGAAGCTTTTTATTATGAATTTTAATGTTTATTATA
The DNA here is from genome assembly GCA_016946835.1 of Neocallimastix lanati (nom. inval.). Lineage (NCBI taxonomy): Eukaryota > Fungi > Neocallimastigomycota > Neocallimastigomycetes > Neocallimastigales > Neocallimastigaceae > Neocallimastix > Neocallimastix lanati (nom. inval.). Next base: position 770,653 of record JACVTC010000043.1, read on the forward strand.
TTCTCTTAAGCATTAATACACAAAATATGTATATCTTAATCTTTTTTTTTTTTTTTTTTTTTAAATTTATTTGTAGTAATAACTTCTTTATTTAATTTTATTTAATATATTTATTTCCTTTATTAAAATAATTAATATAACATAAAACAAATTGTATAAATACTTAAATAATAATAATAATATATATTTATTTTTATTTTTATATATATATATATATATATATATTTTTTTTTTTTTTTTGTATATATTTATATTCTATTAATTCTTTGTTATAATATTTAATAAAATATTAAATAAAAAGTTAAAATACAAGCCAAACTATATAGTGTTGAACCATCAAATATATAGCTTGTTAACCCTTCTTACAATAAGTCCCCTTAGCTCTTTATTGATAAGTTGATAATGTCGATTGTTAATTATTAAGAAACTTAATAAAAAGAAGGTAGCAATATTAAATTCTTTTTAATTTGGCTAACTTATTGTTAGTAATAAAGAAGATAATAACGTATCCTTCCCAGTATCAACAAGATCAAAACAATAAAGTATTATGTGTGGGTGTTCAACTATCCCGCGTAGAGAGTTGTAAGACAGCTTATTTATATTTTTCTTTTTAATTAAAATTTAATTAATTAAATAACGAATAATAGAAAATTTAACACACACAAAAAAAAATTTCAATTATAAAAATTTCAATAAAAAAAAATTTAATTATATAAAATCATAAAAATAATACACTTATTTGAAAAATAATAATAATAATCTAATTTTATATATTCTATATATATATATTGTACATGTATATATTAAAAAAAATAAAATAAACTGATAAACATAAAAAATTACAATTTATTATTTAGAATTATTAATATAAAAAAAAAAATTTATTTATAAAATTTATTCTTATTAAAAAAAAAATTAAAAATTTGTGCTACAAAAAAAAAATTTTACTTATTATTTTAATATTTATCATTAATTAAAAAAAAATATATTTTTTCTTTTTTTTTTTTTTTTTTTTTACATATATAAATCTATATCTATGATAATACTATTGGTTAAAAAAAAAATTTTTTTTTTTTTTTTTTTTTTTTTTTTTTTTTTTTTTTTTAAAAAAAGTTTGTTATACACTAAAGAAAAATTTAATTTATTATTTATTAAAAAAAAAATTTATTAATGAAATATTTATTATTTTAATAAAAGGAAAAAAAAAATATATATATTTTTATTTTATTGCAAAAAAAAAAATAATAATAATAATAATAATAGGCGAACAAATTTATAAAAGCCTAAAATAAAAATAAAAAAAACTATATATTTTAACGTCACTTCGCATGAATGACCAGGGTTTTATCAGGGATCGAACCTGACCCACCTCTTATTTTCTGCGCGAGTGAACAAACTATCACCTGTTGAAGTGTGTAGTTGCCTTCAGCGTGAAGGTTTTATAGTTCTAGGGCGTATTTGCCTAATTGTCAAGGATTTGTTCCTTGAGATACTCGCGTTTACAATCTACAAAACCTTGCAAAATTGTAAATAAGAGTTTATGAAATTAATATCCTGCAAGCTAACACTGTCTTACTCGAATATTAACTTCGTAAATTTGTTAACTTTTTATTATTTTTTTTTTTTTATTATTATTTTTTTATCTATAATCTATAATTAAATAAAGTTACTACAAAAATTAAAGTTTTCCAAAGTTTTCCAAAGTTTTTTTTTTTATGATAACTTTTATTATTATTAATATTAATATTAAATTATTAATTATTATTATTTAACAAAACTTATGGATAATCTGATAGTATACCCTGTCTGACGTGCAGCTTGCCTCTTCACGGCGTCATGCCACGCGGGTACCACGGCTACTGTATTCAATATAAAATACAGCAGTCCAGAGCCTACTAGCCCAATTACTATGTAGGTTAAACTTAGCCCGGAAATCTATATCCAAGGCTTTGTTAAATAATTTAATTAATAAATAATATTAAATTTTATTTTTCTAATATTCCCCGATATCTCCACCATAAATTATGTTATGGTTCGGGTTTTATTAGAATTTTTATTTAATTATTTATTTTTAATATTTTTCTGTCTACATTTTAATTATTGAAAAACTTCACTTATTTATACTTTTTGAAAAAAAATAAATATGTAAAGCCTTTCTACATTTTATTATCATATTTAAAAAAAAATATTTACTATTACTAATTACTTAAAATTTTATATTAATTTAAATTAACTAATTCATAAGTATTTTTATTTTAATAAATTTTGTTTACATAATTTTATATTATTTTTCATATACTAAAACTAAATTATTTAATATATACGAAAAGTAACAAACAAAATTTAAAAAGATTTTACAGAAAAATAAAGTTATTTTAATCAAGAATGTTAATATAATATTCTTATATTTTATATAAAATAAATTTAAAAACTATAATATATTTAATATTTATTATTAATCAATTAAGATTTGATTTTATTTGTGGGGAATAAAAATATAAAATAATCAATTTAAAAATAAAATAAAATACTAAAAAGAATACAAGTTTAATATTGATACAATATAATAATAATATAATAATATATTTGAAAATAAAAATAAAATATTAATATTGATAATAAACACTTTAATAAAATAATAAAATTTAAGGTTAAATTATAGATATTGATATTAATAATAAAAATATAAAATTATTGATAATATTTTAGAAACTTTTAATAAAAATATAAAAAAAATAAATATATTTAGAAAATATTTTAGTATAGAAAATATAGTAAAGTAATATTAAGTAAAGAATAATATAATGGATTCTAAAGTATGTTGAAATTATAACTGAATTGAAATCTCAATTTCAGTTATTTACATTTCAATAGTTAAAAAATATTATTTATTTAATTATAAATAATATATATATTTAAATAATTAATAATTAATATAAATTCTTATTTAATATTTAAAGAATTATCTTAGGCCTAATAATTCTGAGAATATTAATAAATAAGATTTATATTAATAATTTCAATTATCTACATATGACGTCACATGTATTTATATTATGTTTATATATATGTTTACATCATATATATTAACTACTATTTTTAATTATTCAAATTAATTATACAAATTAAATTTATTTAATTATATTAAATATTTTAAACATATCGATATTGTTATTATCTTAATATTTTATTAATATTCATATTACTATATTATTAATATCTTATAATTAAATATTATTATTATGTAACTTACAAAGTATAAAAGAAAGATGTAAAAATCTATCTTTTATGTTCTTTGTAAGGTTATTGTACTTACAATAATTATATACTAATAATTCAATAAATAAATATTTTCATAAATCCTTCAAAGAAATTATTATTTAAAATATTCTTAGATATTAAGTGTTTAAATAACTTAACTATTTATCTTATATTATTTTTATATTATTATTAATTAATTATTGTTGGATTATTAATATATAATTCAACATATTAACCTAGTAACGTTATTAATCATAAAACTATTTTATATCTTAATTTTAACAAAGTAAGTTGAAATTCTAATTAATAATCCATTATATGTTCGTTCTTTACCAAAGATGTTAAGGTTTTAGAGAATTAAATAAAAATAAAGTAAGGAAACACAAATTTTATTTATTTATTTATTATTTTTATTTATAAATTTATTTGATTTTATTTGATTTTATTTTATTTTATTTGATGATATTTAAAAATTAGTAGCAAAATTTACAACTATTTATACTTTTTTTCAAGGCATAAAAGTTGTTCTTGCCACTAAATTACATTTTATTTATTTTTTTTTTTTAAAAACTATTAAATTTAAATTGATTTTTATAATTAATTATATAAAATTTAATTATAACAATATAAATAAAATACATTTATAATATTAATAAAACATTTTTTTTTTTTTTTTTTTTTTTTTTTTTTTTTTTTTTTTTTTTTATTTATTTATTTAAAAATATCTAAAATATTACTAATAAGAATTTATTTAATTGGCTATAATTTTTATTACAATCTGTTAAAATATTCAAATAAAAATAAAAATACTATTCTAATATAAAGGTTTTTAATAAAATAAAATATTTTTCAATATAAAATAAAACATTTCGATATAAAATTTTATAATAAAAAGTTAAAATATAATATATAAATTTTTAATTATCAATATATAAAAATATTATTAATATAAATTTTCATTATTAATATAAAAAAAATAAGATTTATTATTAATATTGCTAATATAAGTTTTAAATATATAAAAATATTACTATTAATATAAGATTTAATATAAAAATATAAAGTTTAATATAATTTTTGATTTAATTTTTGATCTTTGGATTTAAAAATTTATTAAAGTACAAAAATAATAATGTACACATAATGTATTAGAAATAAATCGTAGATTTAATTAAGAATGCATTATTTAGTACATTCTTATCAAGATGCCCCGACGAAGACTCAAGCTTCTCTGTAAGCGGAGTTAAACTTTACTAAATTTTTAAAGTGAACATTCCTATCGAGTTGCTTTCCAGTCTTCTGATCGATTAGGGTTGCCGTGTTGAATTGAATTTTTAAAATTTTAAATGGTCCATTGTAATATGGTTCTAGCTTAGTGCGGCTAAAGTTTCTAACAAGAACAAGATCACCAGCCTTTAATTCTTTTCCTTTTTTCATACTTATTTGTTCTTCTCGTCTTGTTGCCCAATACTTGTTAGCATTCTTCACATTTTCGCATGCTTCTCTAGTCCATTGATAATGACGAACAAATTTTTCCATTAAGATTTCATCATACGATTTACCTGCATTTTCAATTGTTCTTATGGCTATATCATAAGGCTGTTGGTCTTCTCTTCCATATACTAATTCAAAACTAGAATGTCCAGTAGCTGTATTTTTGGTAGTTCGAAGTGCCCATAAAGCAGAAGGTAAAACTTCATCCCAATCTTGATTTTTCCTTCCTAATAAACGGAGTAATTTTCCAATTTCTTTATTTCGATTTTCAGTAAGGCCATTTGATTCAGGGTGGTAAGTAGCTACAAATTTAACATATACATCATAAAGATCAAGAAAGATTTTAGTCATATCAGAAGTGAATTGGACTCCATTATCAGTAGTAATAACTTGAGGTACACCATGTCTTGCAAAAACGTTTATTAAAAATTTAATTATATCAGAGGAAGTTATGTTTTCAGTGGGTTCGGCTTCAACCCATTTGGTAAAGTAATCAACAGTTACTATAATATATTGATTATTATTTCTTGTTTTTGGTAACGGTCCTATAATATCTAATCCTAAATGCACAAAGGGACCCTCCACTTTAGTTGGATGGTTTTCGGTTGGTTCTGGATATGGTTGAGGACGATTTAATTGGCATTTTTCACAATTACTAACAATTCTTTTGATATCTTTAATCATATGATTCCAATAAAAGTTTTTCTTAAGTCTTTGATATGTTTTGTAATATCCTTCGTGGCCAATATTATGAGCTTCTAAAATTAATTTAAACCTTTCATTTTCGTCCGTTATTAATTTTCTATAATTTCCATTGTCGATAAAGTAATCTTCACCATCAATAACAGTAAACTTTTCATTAATAAATTCCTTTATAACCTTAGATAATAATTCTTCATTATTTCCATTAGTAATTTTTGTTAATAATATCTTTCTCTCTTCCTTACTTTTCATTCTTGAAAGAGCATCAGCTAACACATTCTTTTTGCCTGATTCATATTTTATATTAATTCCAAGCATACTAGCGGTTAGACACCATCTTGTTTGCCTTGCATTCAAAGGTTCTTTATTCTTAAATAAACCAACTAATGGTTTATGATCTGTGTAAATAGTTGTAGGTAATGGATTTCCTTCAATATAAGATTTAAATTTAGTCATACAGTAAAATAAAGCTGTTCCTTCCAAATCTGTGATACCATAATTCTTTTCAGTTTTCTTCAAACTTCTACTTATAAAGTGTATTGGATGCTCCTTACCGGTTTCTTCTTCTTTTTGTAAAAGAACTCCACCAATTCCATTATACGAAGCATCAGTTCTAATGATAAAAGGTTTGTCAAATGACGGAAATTTTAGAATAGGTGCATTGATTAATTTTTCTTTTAGGAGTTCAAAGCTTTCTTGTTGTTCTTTATTCCATTCATATTTAGTATTCTTTTTCAATAATTTACATAAAGGTGAGGTAATTTGAGCATATTTAGGGATAAAGTCACGATAATACCCTATTGCTCCTAGAAATGATCTTAATTCATGAATTGATGAAGGGGCTTCCCACTTCTTAATAGCTGTTATTTTACTTTCCATGGGACTTAATCCTTTAGTAGTAAGTTTGTGACCTAATACATCAACTTCAGTTTGAAGAAAATGGCACTTTTCAATATTAATTTTTAACTTGTTTTCTTTAAATACTTCTAATACTTGTTTAATATGAATTAAATGTTCTTCGATACTTTTTGAATAGATCAAAACATCATCAATAAATACATAAACAAATTCACCAATAAAAGGGAATAAAATTTTATTCATTTCTCTTTGGAAGGTTGAGGGAGCTCCAGTAAGTCCAAAAGGCATAACCTTAAATTGATAATTTCCAAACTTAGTAGTGAAAGTGGTTACTTCAACGCTTTCTTCATCCATTAAGATTTGGTGAAAACCAGAAAATAAATCAAGAGTTGTAAATATTTTAGATCCTCCGAGACTATCAAAAATTTCATCTATATATGGAACTGAATAAGAATCTTTTTCTGTCATATCATTGACTTTTCGGTAGTCAATACACAAGCGCCACTTTCCATTGTGTTTTAGAATGAGTACTACTGGAGATGACCATTCTGAACAGGATGGTTCTATCAATCCTTTCTTAATAAGCTTTGTAAGTTCTTCTTTTAAGATATCTGATTTTAATTTAGTTAACCTATAACTTCTTAATTTTACTGGCTTTGCATTTGCTTTCAAACGGATCTTATGTGGTGAAAGTTTAGAAGGAGTTAGTTCTTCTGTTGAAGTGGCAACTATGTCAATCATTTCTTTGAGAATTTTAATAATTTGTTCTTTATAATCTTTATTTAAGGTACTTAAAAATTCATCACTCTCAATAAATTCCATTGGAGTTAATTCCTTTATAATTTCCTTTTCATTATTCGTTTCTTTAACTTTTCTAATAGTGCAAATTATACTTTCTTCATCATAATATTGATTATTTATTTTAGCTATTTCTTCGTATTCACTTTCTGACAAAAGTTTACATAAACTGTTTAAGGTCGGATGAATAAATAAACAATGATCGATTTGAGTTTTAAAGTTTATTAACATATCATAAAATGAGTCTTCTTTCTCAATAATTCTAAAGTCCGCATTAAATTCATAATTATTAATTTTTACTGGTAATTGAACAATAATTCCTTCCGAGTATTCTTCATCTTGTGTTGCTAGTTGGATTCTTCCACGACTTTTTCCAACTGTTTCATATTCACCAGGTAATTTATCAAAATACTGCTTAGTAACGATGCTTAGGTTACTACAAGAATCAATTAAAAGTTTTCCTAGTACTCCGTCAACACTTGCATCAACCATTGCTAAGTCTTCTTCGGCTACTTCATTACTTTTACTTATGTAGCTATGATCATAGTTATTCACTAATAAAGTTCGTGCTATTACATTGTCTACAGTTCCAATTATTTTAGATTTTTCTAACTTTAAACCTTGAGTTAATTGTGAACGAATTTTCGGACATGCATTCAAGAGTTGACCTATCGTAATACTGGATTTAAGATTATTTAAATCATCCATAATATTGTAAGGTTCTTTATTATTCATCATTTTGATATTCCTTTTTACTAACTGAGTATTTTCATTATTAGTTTCTTTAGTTTTTGTTGAAATTAATTTTTCCAAAGTATTAGTTTTATTTTGTTGATTATCTTTATTCATTTCTATATCTTCTATTTCATTATCGATTACAAGTATATCTTCAGATTCAACTTTTTTCTTTCCTTTTGATGAATAATTGTTGTTTTCTTCTTTACTTTCTCTTACTCTTGTTATATTTCTTAATTCCTTTTCTTTTTGTTTTTCTTTGTTAATATTTGGTTGAGTTAAAATTGAAGGAAGTATTTGATTTTTATAAACTTTATTTGGTTTATTATGTAGCTCATTTTCTTTCTTCTTTCTTAAAGCAGGAGTTGCGAAAGGACGTGGATTATCTTTTAAACTTTTATGTACTTTCTTGGAATTATTTTCTTCCTTTTCGCTGTTATTATCATTCATTTTTCTTTTTATAGCATTTATAATGATATTATCCTCACTTTCAGTTGTGTCACTAAAATCAGATTCTTCAGATTCTTTATTAAAGGAATTATTATCAATTGGGGTATTCTTGGTAAAAGTATTATTTTGTAAATTATTTAATGAAGCTATTGTTTTGTCATTGGGAGTGCTTCTGCTCCCATTTAGAAGTTTAAAGACTTTTTGGAATATATTTCTTTTTTATTTTTTTCCATAATCTTATTTAATTGAGGGCAATAGTATGAGTAATGACCTTCTTCCTTACAGAAGAAGCAAGTTTTAACAGATAAATTTCTCATTTTCTGGGTTGATTCTTCTATAATATCTTGAGGTTTCAGTTTATTATTTGTTTGACTTGTTTGGAAAGTTTCGTTTCTTCTTTTAGGATAAAGTCTTGAAGTAGTACTGTTTTGATTATTTTGATTATGCTGGGAATTATTAACATTATAGGTATTAATATTATTGTTCCTTACAGAAAGTCTATCTACTTTCTCGGCAATTTTGAAAGCTTTCTCCATACTTATATCATCTTTAAGGGATAATTTCTTCCAGGCTTCATAATTATTTTGAATAGAGTCAATATAATCTAGTACACCAATGCGCTTTCTTCTCTTTTTATCAAGTTTAGTGTACAAAGTTCTATATCTTACATTAAAGTCTTTAATCTTTTCGTTTCTTTTAATTCGCATTGCACGAAGTTCTTTAAGAAGTAAATTTTGGTCTTCTTTAATACCGTAAAAATTTTCAAGACTTGAAATAATTTTTTCAAGAGAAGGAAATTTATCATCATCAACATTTTCTTCTTCATCATCTTCTTCTTCATCTGATGAATCATCACTTTCATCATCACTATCTTCTCCCAAATCTTCAATAACGCGTTGTACTTCACCAGAGCTGGTAAGTAAACAAGCATTAAATATTGTTTCCGGATCTGTGATACCTTGTATCTTGATCCAAAGTTTTAATTCAGTAGCCCAGGACTTTATATCTAAATTGTCCTTGCTAAGCTTCACTATGTCTCGTAATTCTTTCTTTAATTCTTTAAAACTTAAAGTACTTTTAGTAGACATTTCGTTTTTAGTTAATAATTTTTTTATTGTAAATTAACGAGGTTATTAAATACGAATAAATTTGAAAGTCCAACTTTAAAAATATAATTTAACAAGTAATTTAATATCGAATCAAATTTTAAAACAATATATCTTAGTAATTTTTGAAAATAATAATTTTATTTGCTTTCTTTAGTAAGTATAAGCTCGAAATCCTTATCGACAACTTAGTAGAAATTATAAAGCACGAGGTTCTTTTCGACTACTTTTTTAAGAATAATTTTAAGTTCGAAATCTTTATCGACAACTTAATAGAATAATTTTAAGTTCGAAATCTTTATCGACAACTTAATAGAATATTTTTCAAGCTCGAAATCTTTATCGACCACTTGAATTTTGTAATTTAGTATATTTGTAGTAATAAATTTAGAAGCAAAGTTTTATTTATTATTTTCACCTTTCAAAAATTTTTCTTTTTAAACGATAAATATTGTATTGTTATAGCTAATAAAATTATTAATTAATTATAATTATTAAATACAAAAAAATAATCTTTATTGTCGTACAATCTGATAGTACACACTGTCTGACGTGCAGCTTACCTAATGGTGTCATGCCACGCGTGTGCCACGATTACTATATTCAATATAAAATATAGCAGTTCAGAGCCCACTAGCCCAATTACTATGTAGGATAAACTTAATCCGATAATCTATGTACGGAATAAAAAAATTTTAAAAGTATTCAATAATATTTTTATTAACTAATAAAAATTAACTAAAAACACAATATTTTCAAAGTAAATTAAGATTCTTTTACAGGAATTATTAAACAAATAAAGTATCAGTAATAAAAAAAAAATAAAAAAAATTTAAATGGCGAAGTTAGCCAAAGTCTGATACTTTATATAATAAAGTGCCTTATAACTAGCACAAAGAAAAGTAAAAAAATATATATAAAAAAAACAATCTTACGCCTTCGGTGACGTAAGCTCCTTATTCGCCAGTGCTTGGAAAGTACCCGCACCTTCGTGTGTTGAAACGTTGAAGGCTGAACTATTATTACCGGGTCGGTAACCAAATACCTTCGTCTACTTTCCAATTAATCTCCAAATTAACTACTATTCAATAACCTACTATGAATAGAGTTAATTTGTTGCTATCTGAGAATACACTGTGTATGAGCTCTATCCGCTCCTTGTTATAATTTTACAAAATTTGTTTTTTTAGAATCTTAATTTTATTTATTTAAAAAAAATTTTTTATATATATATCAAACAAGCGCCATAGGTTAATCAAAGGATTAACGACTTACTTGTTTATCAATATAAAATAAAAAAAAATTAAAAAAAATCTATGTTATTTACTATTATCTCTATTTAATTCCCCAATATCTCCACCATATAAATGTTAAGGTTTTAGAGAATTAAATAAAAATAAAGTAAGGAAACACAAATTTTATTTATTTATTTATTATTTTTATTTATAAATTTATTTGATTTTATTTGATTTTATTTTATTTTATTTGATGATATTTAAAAATTAGTAGCAAAATTTACAACTATTTATACTTTTTTTCAAGGCATAAAAGTTGTTCTTGCCACTAAATTACATTTTATTTATTTTTTTTTTTTAAAAACTATTAAATTTAAATTGATTTTTATAATTAATTATATAAAATTTAATTATAACAATATAAATAAAATACATTTATAATATTAATAAAACATTTTTTTTTTTTTTTTTTTTTTTTTTTTTTTTTTTTTTTTTTTATTTATTTATTTAAAAATATCTAAAATATTACTAATAAGAATTTATTTAATTGGCTATAATTTTTATTACAATCTGTTAAAATATTCAAATAAAAATAAAAATACTATTCTAATATAAAGGTTTTTAATAAAATAAAATATTTTTCAATATAAAATAAAACATTTCGATATAAAATTTTATAATAAAAAGTTAAAATATAATATATAAATTTTTAATTATCAATATATAAAAATATTATTAATATAAATTTTCATTATTAATATAAAAAAAATAAGATTTATTATTAATATTGCTAATATAAGTTTTAAATATATAAAAATATTACTATTAATATAAGATTTAATATAAAAATATAAAGTTTAATATAATTTTTGATTTAATTTTTGATCTTTGGATTTAAAAATTTATTAAAGTACAAAAATAATAATGTACACATAATGTATTAGAAATAAATCGTAGATTTAATTAAGAATGCATTATTTAGTACATTCTTATCAAAGAGATGTATAGGAGCTCCTGTAGCCTAGAGGTTTAAGGCGTCGTGCTTATAAGGGTGTTCCTCTTATGCAACGCGAAGATCGCGGGTTCGACCCCCGCCAGGAGCAAATATATTTTTATATTTTAAAAATTTTTTAGTAAAAATAAGTATCAATTAAAATATTTGGATTTATTTCTAGTTTCATATATATATTATAAATAATTGTATAACATACTTTTAACATTAATTATTATAAATTCTATCATTTTTATGAATGAATATGGTATATATTAAATTAATAACTAATAAATGATTTAATTTTTTTTAAAAAAAAAAAATTTTTTTAATGTATAAATTTTTATGATAGTACTGGTGATGTTGATGCAATTATTAATTTTTTTTTTTTTTTTTTTTTATTATTATTATTTCTTTCATTTTATTTTAATTTATTATTATTATTACTATTTCATTTATTTGCCTATTTTTGTTAAAGTCAAGTAAATTATAAATTATTGTAATTAATAATCCTATCCATATGTTTTTAATTTAAAAAATAAAGAGATTTAATTATATTATTATTATTTTTCAATTAATAAAAATTTTTTATTTATTTTTTAATGAAATAATATTTTATGATAAAAAAAAAAAAAACTAAAATTCAAGGATTTGCAATAATTCAAATGAAAAACTAAGCCTATGATAAATTAATGGAGAATATATAAATATTCCAGAAGATATAACTGTAAACCTTAGTAATAATCCTAATATTATTTATCTTATTAAAGAAGAAATAAATTACAAGAAAACCAACTTAAATTAAAGATAAAAACTCTTAGATGTAGTATTCTTAATAAATCGAAGAGTTTAAACTTTTCTTCATTTAATTCTCAATTAATTTTTCATAATAATCATTGAACTATATTTATTGAAGTAACTATGTGTCCTATTAATTTAATTTTGAACTATCACTTGATGAGAGATTAAATATTTTGATAATGATGATTTAACTAGTTTATCTGGATTTTCTTAAATAAAATACTTTAAGAATTAATTTCAATATTATATAATTATTTTCTTTGAAATTCATTGAATTGAAATTTTATATACTAGTATTATTGGTTGTTTTATGATTTTCATTGGATAAATCTTTATGTTTAATTAAAAAATAATTTAATATATCTTGATATTGAAAATAATTTAAAAATAATTTTTTGCTAAATTTATGGCTGTCAATTCATTTTTATTTTTTTATTTTATTTTATTTTATTTTTTTTTTTTTAGAAATATTTTATCCTGCATTAATTAACGTTTAAATTAATTCTAAATATTCTGAATAACGATAAGTAAACATTAATTGCAGTCCAACCACCCATTATTTGATAAATTTATATATGAATCAAATTCAATTAAATGTTTTGAAATATTGATATTTTTATTATCTTTTATAGTAAAAATTAATAATGATCATCCATATTCATTTCTTTGATTAATTCTTGATCTTATTTCAATTAATAATCTAATTAATTCAAAATCTTCTGAATTACAACAAATATTAATTAATAATACCATGCTTTTAATTACCTAATAAATTTAATATTTTCACCATTTTCAATCAAAATTTCAGAAATATTGCTATTTTTAGTATATGCTGTAACTAACATTAATGCTGTCTATCTAGATAAAACTTATCATTCGATAATTAATTTGTATACCATTAAATTTCCTTCTTAAACAGAATACTCTGATAGAAATAAAAAGACTAATACATTTTTCATGAATAAAATTCAAAAACAGAGAAATAATATTTTTGCATTAAGTATTTAAATATGAGTAGACCATTTTTTTTTTTTTTTTTTTTATTCGATTGCCTTTTAGCATTAACAAAAGAACCTTTGACACATGATACATTTATAGAATTATGAATCCCAATATATAAATCTCTCATTCTTTGAGTCTTTTTTTATTATTATTATTATTATTATTAGCACGAAGGAAAACTGGAAAATAATTGTAAAGGAAAGAAGAGGAGGAACAATCATTACAGAAAAAACTTACTGTTAAAAATTTCTTGAAGGCATGTACATATAAGTTTAAAAAATGAATTAAAGTAAACAATCCCATCCCCATCCTTTGTTTTTATTATTATTATTATTATCACCATTATTATTATTATTATTATTATTATTATTATTATTATTATTATTATTATTATTATTATTATTATTATTATTATTATTATTATTATTATTATTATTATTATTATTATTATTATTATTATTATTATTATTATTATTATTATTATTATTATTATTATTATTATTATTATTATTATTATTATTATTATTATTATTATTATTATTATTATTATTATTATTATTATTATTATTATTATTATTATTATTATTATTATTATTATTATTATTATTATTATTATTATTATTATTATTATTATTATTATTATTATTATTATTATTATTATTATTATTATTATTATTATTATTATTATTATTATTATTATTATTATTATTATTATTATTATTATTATTATTATTATTATTATTATTATTATTATTATTATTATTATTATTATTATTATTATTATTATTATTATTATTATTATTATTATTATTATTATTATTATTATTATTATTATTATTATTATTATTATTATTATTATTATTATTATTATTATTATTATTATTATTATTATTATTATTATTATTATTATTATTATTATTATTATTATTATTATTATTTTTATTATTATTCCAACCAATTGATATTCCAACAAGCACATTGATTAAAGAAAACAGAGCTTGAAGAAAGGTGACTAGAGAAAAAATTTTGAAGCAAAGGATGTAAAAAGGCATATAAAGATTTGAAATTATTTTCGAATTTTCTTTTTTTTTTATTTTGAAATTTACTGAATTTTTGGGATACAAAGAGTTTAAGCAACAACGTTTCCAACCAATTTTCAATGGAATAAGAGGTCTTTCAATACTTTTTTAAAGGATAATACTAATTAGAATTTAGTATATGTTAATTAGGATTATTAACTTTAATAACAAAATAGGCACCATGAAATGGTGAATGTTTTTTATTAATAGAAAAGAGAAGGTCAAATTGAGTTTTAGTGTTTAAATATATTACATTATAGAATTATTTCACAAACCAATATTTAATATTATGAATGAATAGTATACGAAAAAAAATAGAATAGTATACATAAAAAAAAAAAATTAAAATGTGATAAAAGAAAAGAAAAAATAATAAATAATTAAATCCTTTGAAACCATTAAAATCAACTACTAATAAAGAGTTCATTTATAATACATAACTAAGTACGTGGTTCTCTCAAAGAACGATTTATATACATTAGGGAAATTATACCAAAACAATCATTGAGTGAATCTTGGATTTTTACCATCACCTCTGGTATCTCAGAATTTAAGATGGTCTTACCTCATAGAACCCCATAGAAGAAGATACATTCCTCCAGAAGACTTTTTTTTTTTTTTTTAACAAGAATAAGTGGTAAATGACCAAAAAAATCATTGTTAAGAGTTTCATAAAAAAACATAATATTAATAAAAAATCAAAAGCATCATAAATAGAAATTTTATTAATATTATTAAAATAAATAGCAATTAAAACCAAAATAAAATAAAATTATTCAAAAACATTGAAAAAAGAGAAATAACAATAACAAAAAATATATATATGTATATAAATATATTTTATTATTAATTATAATATATATTTTTTTATTTTCATTTAATAAGTCAATTATAAATATATTTATATATATTTAATTGTAATAAGTATGAGTATTACATATATTATTGATATTATTTTTACTATTATTTATTTTAGTTTCATATTTTTAATAGTTATTATTTGTATTTTTTTTTTTTTTTTTTTTCAAATATATTATTATTTTTTGAAATATTTTTATATATATATATATATTTTTTTATTATTGATAAATATAAAAGAACAATTTCATTTTAATAACAAAACATCCTTTATTCAATTATAAATCTTTTAATTAAACTTTAAAAAGAAATTTAACCAAATAAAGCGCTAAACTTTTTATATATATCTTTTTTTTTTTTTTTTTTTTTTTTTTTTTAGTATTTTGTTTTGTGTTTTAATTATATATTATATAATTTTGTATTTTTTTTTTTTTTTTTTTTTTTTTTTTTTTTTTTTTTTTTTTTTTGTATAAGAAAAAAAGAAAACCAAAAAAAAAAAAAAAATAAGAAAAGAAAAAGGGTTAATATATTAACTTCCTATTCAAATATATGTAAAGTTCGTATAATTTTTTACACTTCTACATTTATATTTAAACATAAAAATCACTTTCTATATATAAAATCTATATGTATGAATCTTTTTTTTTTTTTTTTATAATTAGTTATACTTTTTATTTAATTATCTTTTTAAAAAAAAAAAATAATAATAAATTTTATTTCGAAACTGTTAAATAGTCTAAATTATATAAAAAAAATTTTTTTTAACTTTTATATAAATGTAATTAAAATTAAAAAGAAAAAAAGGTTCTATTTTTTTTCTTTTTTAAAAAATTAGTTAAGAATACATATTTTTTTTTTTTTTTTTTTTTTTTTTTTGAAACAAAATATGTCATAAAATTTTTGAATAAATAAAAAAAATGTAAAAATAAAAAAAAAAAAAAAAACTTTACAATAATAATGGATTTCTCTTTTTTTGAAATTTATTTAAATTAATATCAAAAGGTTATAAATCGATATAATAATTTCTTTTCTTAATTTTTTCTTTTAATATTTCCTTTTTTCTTTTCTAAAATACAAAATATATTTTTATAAATTTCATTGTTGTAATTTTATAAATGATTATTTATTAAATTACTGACTTTTTTAATTATTAAATTATATTAATATATTTATAAAAATATATTTTATTTTTTTTTTCATTATTTATATAAATTTTTTGTTTCCTTTTTAAAAGAATTTTAAAAACATATGATTTATTATATCCAATTTCTTAATTTCTGATATTAAATACTATTAATTTTACTTTTAAAGTTGTAAAGTTGATTAATGTAAATTTATGGATTATTAATAAATTAGTAGATATAACATTTTTTCTTTTTTTTTTTTTGGAATAAATAATTAATTTTATATGAAATAATTTATGATAAAAATTAGTTTATATTATGTTAATTTATCAACTCTAAAAATAAAAAGAATATTAGATTTTATAAATAACTTCTTCATATTTGTTGTCTTGTTTTTCATTTAACCATATTAAAATTTATTATAAAATTTATAAGTTATAAATATAGTTTATGTTTTTTCTATAAAAAAATGAAAAAGTTTAGTGTTGATATAATAAACATAGTATACCTTTTTTTTTTGATTTTATTGTTTTTTTTTTTTTTTTTTTTTTTTAACTTAAATAATTTACTTAGTCAAATCTATTTTGGTATATTTCTAAAATTTCGAAATGATAGATTTACTAATTTATAATGTTTTTATTTTATTTTTAATTTTATTTTTTGTTTAATTTATTGTGAATTATTATATTTTGATTTTGATTTTGTCATTTTATCTATTTTTTTTTAAAAAAAAAAATTATGAAAAAAAATAGATAGTTATTTGATTTTATTTTTTAATTCATTAATATTAAGAAAAGATTGTCAGTTATTTACAAAGAAATGACTCATTTTGTAAAAGAATGCCTTTTAATATTAATATAAATCTATGAATTAACCTTTTTAAATAGCACTATCCTTTAAAACGCATCCAAAGAATACTCTGAACTGTTTATATATATTTTCAATTTTTAAAAAGTTAGTAAAATCAAAACTATTTCTTTATTATATTATATATTATATTTAATAAATTTTAATATATTAATTTAAAATTTACCATTTTATTTTCCCTTATTTTAACCTTAATATTCTTCTTATTTTTAACCTTTTCATTTTTCTTAATTTCCTTTCCTCTTTTCTTAATTTTTTGTTTATCTTTCTTTGACTTCTTTACATTTCTTTTTCTTAACATACCTATTTCGTCATCTTCAATTGTAGTAATTTCAGATTCCTTAGTATCTTGATATTTCATTTCAACATCTTCAATTACTTTTTCAGTTTCAACAATTTCTTTAATATTTTCCTTCTTTTCTTCAACAGATTCCTTTTCAATTTCAAAAGTAGAACTTAAAGATTTGTTCTTACTTTCATCATCAACTTCAATAAGATCTTCCTTTTCTAATTTTAAAGTACTTGGAGACTCAACATTTTCTTCCTCCTTAACTTCAGCTTCATTTTTATTTTTTACTTTTTCGGTAGCAATTTCTGGATTAACAATCTCCTTAAATCCTTCAACCTTTTCAGCCACAACTTCTTGAACAGTAACTTCGTCTACTTCTTCCTTAACTTCTTCAACCTTTTCCTTATCATTATCTACTTCTGGAACAGTTACTTTTTTATCTTCTTCCTTGACTTCTTCAATCTTTTCCTTTTCATTATCTACTTCTGTAATAGTTACTTTTTTAACTTCTTCCTTGACTTCTTCAACCTTTTCCTTTTCATTATCTTCTTTTGTAGCAATTACTTCTTTAACTTCTTCCTTTACTTCTTTAACCTTTTCAGTTAGAAATTCTTCGACCTTTTCTAAAGTTGTTTCTGGAATAGTATTATCTTCCTTATTTTCTTGAACCTTATCAGTAGTTTCTTCAGGAATTGGTCCTTCTTCCTTAGCATCTTCAATTATTTTATGTTCATTTTCTGAAAAAGAAAGAATTTCTGATTGTACTTCATTTGATACTACTTTCTTTGATTCATCTGAAGCTCCTGCTATGACTTCCTGAAGTTGATCTTTCATATTTTCTAATTGTGTAAATTCTTCTTCTTGTATTTCATTAATTAATTTATCTATTTGCTTTTCAGTATTTACTCTTTCTTCTTCAATATTAAATTGATTTTCATTTGATTCTGAAAACTCTTCAACTTCCATTTCATCACCTTCAATTTCCATTGGATCATCTTGGACCTTGGTGTTTTCAATTGGCATTTCATCCATTGCATCTAAAAATTCTTGTTCACTTGAAGATTGACCAATTGATTGTTGCTTTTCGATTTCTGGTACTATAACATCACTTTTAATATTAACATTTGATTCATTAGGAACTATTGCATCCTTATTTGTATCTTTATTTGTATCTTGGTTTTGAATACATTCTGTTTTATCCATAGAGGAATCAACATTTTCACTGGAGGAAGCATTTCTATTTTCATAAACTTCAGTATTTTCTGTTTCATCATCTAAACCAATTTGACGTGAACGATTACTTTCTGGAGCTAATGATGGATAATCCGGAACCTTGCTTTCTTGCATATTTTCAATTTCAGAATTACTACTTTCATTTATGTATTTATAGTAAGAACTATCATACATATAATCTAAATTCATAGATTCATTCATTCTTTCTTTATTATATAAACTGTTACGAAGCCATCTGTGATTAATAACTTTTTCCATTGGCCATCTCTTTTCTGGATCTGGAATTAGCATACCACAAACGAGTTCTTGAGCATCTTCACTTACATAATCCGGGAATGTTAATTGGGATTCTAAAATGTACTTATATAATAAGTCTAGATTTTCACCATCTGGATTATTTGGATCATCATCAAATGGTAAATAGCCACAAAGCATTGCATAAAGAATAATACCACAACTCCAAATATCTGCAGCTTCACCAATATAGTTATCGTTAATTACTAATTCTGGTGCAGCATAACATGGACTACCACAAGAAGTAGACAATAATCCAGAAGGATTCTTACGTGAATTATTGGCAAAACCAAAATCAGTAATTATAATATCACCTTTTTGGTCAAGTAATAAATTTTCCTATTAATTTATATAGAAATAATTAATTTTCTATTTCAAAAAAAAAAATAAAAATAAAAATTTAATATATATTTATCAATTATTTATTTGATTAGCATACTAATTTTAAATCTCTATGAACTATATGGCGACTGTGTAGATATTGAACACCATCTAATAATTGAATAAAGAATTTTGCTGATTCTTCTTCAGTTAAATATTGATTTTCAGATATATATTCAAAAAGTTCACCACCTAATTTCAATAATATAAAAAAAATAAAAATTATATAAATGAATATATTTTATATTTTTTAAATACAAAATACCAAAATATTTTTTTTCATTTTCAGGTATTTATCTATTATCAAATAAAAATATTTAGTTTCCTTACCGTTAGCATACGCCATTACAATTCCTATATATTTTTCAGTTTCAATAACATCATATAAACGAACAATATTTGGATGATCTAAATTCTAAATAATTCGTAATTATTTTAAATATATTAATATTGAATACTTTTCATAACAATTAAATTTATTTTTATATATTATTGTATTACTTACTTGAAGAATGTTTATCTCTCTTTCTAATTTTGCTTGTTTTTGAGCTGATGTAATATTAGAACGTTTGATAAATTTAATTGCAACTTCAATATCTTCCTGAGGATCATATGCTAATTTCACTTTACCAAATTCACCTTTACCGATGGTGTGTAATATGATATATCTTCCAAAAGTCTTACTTACAACTTGACGTTCAACCATTTTTATAAGTTTTCAAATATTATTTTAAAATAATTTCGATTTAAATAACTTTTTTAATGAAAATAAAAATAGGTTTTAATGTTTTATTATTTTAAAATTATTTATTATAAATATTTATGCTTTAAAGTATTTCGTTTCAATTAGGTTGTTTTAAATGATATTTTAATACTTTATATAAAAAAATTACTTTTAATAATTATATTTTTATTTATGGTTTTTATCTATTAATTAATTAAAATATTATTTTAGAAATTTATTGCATTTTTTTTTTGTAAAAATATTATAGTATGTATTGGATTTTAAAATAACTTTACTATATGAATATTAAATTATTTAATAATATTATACTACTATTTAAATTTTAAAAAAATCTATTAAAATTGTCTTAAATAAAATTACTTTCTATAAAAAAAATTTTATATACTATTATTAATGAATTATAATACTTAATAATAAATCGATTTGGCGTTTCATTGATTAATAAAAAAATATTATTTATCTTTTAAACTCTATCGATTATATTTAGACTTAAAAAATTTATGATAATTTATTACATCTAAATAGTAGTTTAAAATTTTTCTTTTTTTTTTTTTTTTGATTATTTAACTTAAATAATAATTAAAGTTATATTTTCAAAATTAGTACTTTTTTAAAAATTAAAATTAAATTATTGTAACAATTTGAAACAAATTTATAATAATATAATATATGCGTTTTATAAAAAGAATATTTATAAACTAATATTTATTTAAAATTTGTTCTGAATTATTTTGATATTTTCGTTAATTAAAAGTTTTATATTATGATATTATTGTTTATATTTTTTCTTTTATGTTTTGTTATTATTTTTATTTTATTACTATTTATTTTTTATTAGAGATTTATATTTTTTTTTTAATTGTTTATGCTATAATTATTATTTTATTATTCATTCTTTATTTTGTTTATTATTTATTTATTTTTGAATTTGTTTATTGTATTTTCAAATTTAATTTGTTTTGCTTTATTTTTTAAAATCAATACTTATATACTAATATTTTTGCTTTTTTTTATAATTGAAAAAATATTATTATAACTATATAAGTGTTGATTAAAAAAAAAAGTTTTAATCTCTATTTAAAAATAACATTTATCATTTATTTCACAAAAAAAAAAAAAGAATGATGTTATAAAGAAAAAATTTTATTCTATTTTTATTAAATATATAAATAAATATTAATAATTTGCTCCTTTATTTTTATGAATTTTTATAATTAATTTTATTTATTAATATTATGTACCATGAATTAATATATTTCATTATATTTGAATATTTTCTAATGTTTTATTAATATATATAAAAATATTGTTCAACAAAAAAATAATAAATAAAAAAAAAAAACATTACTTAATAAAATTATTATTTGAATAAATTTAAATTTAAAAAATTATATATTATTAATAATATTAAAAATATTTAAATAGTATCCAAAATATTAATATATTATATAAGTAATATTGTATTACTGTTTTTTATTATATCATTTTATTATTTTTTACATTACCATTTAATATACAGTTTATAAGATTTATATTAATATATATTTTTTAATATTATTATATACTATTTTAAAATATATTAATATATATTATATTCATAAGTTTATTTATGGCTTCTACCAAAATAAAAGAAAAAAAGAACTAAATAAATTAAAAAGTTTAGTATTATTTTTTTAATTTATTATATAAATTTATATATTACAAAATATATTTTATAATACTGTCATATATATAATATATTATTTATTTTATATAAAAAAACTTTATTATTAATAAATTAATTAATAGAATATTAAAATATAAGTCTAAAAATTTATTAATTTTTTAATTTTTTGTTAATATATTAACAATATATACTAATATAATTTATTTAAGTATAAAAAATCTATTAATTTTTAATTTTATGTTAATATATTAACAATATATACTAATATGTTTAAACACAAATATAGAAATCAATAATATAAATTTATTTTTTCATATATTAATATACTTTTAATAGAATTCTAATTTTGTTTAAAATATAACATATTTAAAATCTTTCAATATTTTAACAATAACAAATTTTTTTATTTAGGACTATTTAGAACTATCCAATTATTAAATATATTGCACTATTAAACAAATTTACAATTTTAAATCTATGTAAATTAAAAAGTTATTATTAAATCAGTATTAATATTATTCTGATAAATAGTAAAATATAATTAAATAATTTAATGGTGAAGATTACCATTAAATTCATCTTTTAAATTTATACAATATATATATTTAAATGATATATTTTAATATATATGCTAATATACAACTTAATCAATTATTTGTATATGAACATTATTTAATAATATTTAAGAATTTATATTGAAACGTATTTCTAAATTTCTAAATTGTACAAATAATTATAAAAAATCAAAAAAGCACAAGTTAAATTTTAAAAATTTAAAAAAAAATAAACTTTAAAATATATTTAAGTTAAAGAATTACTATAATAATATATATTTTTTATATTATTAAATAATCAATGTATAAATAATTGAACTTATTCATTATTCAATATTATTTTTTTCTTTTTATTATTTATTATAATGATATTTATTATTAATTATTAATTATTAATTATTAGTTATTAGTTATTAATTATTAATTATTAATTATTAATTATTAATTATTAATTATTAATTATTAATTATTATTTATTATTTATTATTATTTATTATTATTTATTATTATTTATTATTATTTATTATTATTTATTATTATTTATTATTATTTATTATTATTTATTATTATTTATTATTATTTATTATTATTTATTATTTATTATTATTTATTATTATTTATTATTATTTATTATTATTTATTTATTATTTATTATTTATTATTTATTATTTATTATTTATTATTTATTATTTATTATTTATTATTTATTATTTATTATTTATTATTTATTATTTATTATTACTTTTAATATAGATTATTGTTTATATTATTCTATAAAAAAATGTGATAAAACTTATTTGTTATAATTTTAGTTTAGAGTTAATTATTTAAACTAAGCGAAAAAAATTACTAAAAATTACTAAAATAACTTATTTGTTATAATTTTTTTTTTATTATTTGATGTTTTAATCAATTTATTCCTTTTTTTTTTAATAAAATACTGAAAATAATTATGTTTTTATTTATTCAATTTTACAATTATCATAAAGAATATAAAATAAAGTAAAATAAAAAATAAAAAGATAATAATATAATAATTAAATTGTGGAGATTAAAAATTCCCAAAAAAAATATTATTATTAAAAATTTTTTTCTGGAATAGAAAATTAATATTTTATTATGATATATATTATAATATATATATTTTAAAGAAAATTCTTTAAAAATTTTTTTTTCAAAAAATTTTGTTTTTATGTATATAACTTATTTATTTTTAATAGCCTTTCTTTTTCTTTTATATAATAATAGAAATAATTTAAAATTCAATTAAATTAACAAAGCATTAATTTAAGCCACATTACTATATTACCATTTAAAGTTTTCAACATTTAATGTTTCACCAAATCCAAATTTTTTCCTTTAATAATAATAATAATAATTAAATATTTATATAAAAACTTATCAATTTCTTTTGTTCTATTTTTTTTAGGTCACACCACCAAAATTGGGATTATTTACGATAGGGACTCAATTAATAGGGGTAAGTCTCTTTTTTTTATATAATAAAATAATATTTAATTATCTGTATTTAATAAATAAATAAATATATTAATAAATAATTTATATGATAAATTTTAAAAAGTATTAAAAATATAATAATTTTTTTTATATTTTAAAATGATTTTTTTATTTATTAATTTTAATATTGTAATATGTTTTATGAAGTATAAATAAAAACATAATAAAATGATAGTAAACCATTAATATAATAAAAAATATAAAAAACGAAAAAAAAAAAAAAAAATAATAATAATAATAAATAATAATAATAATAATTATAGTAATAAAATATATTATTATATTATATATAAATAATAATTAATAAAATCATGACCATAAATAATAAATAATAAAACATAATCATAATAATTATAAAAAATAATAAATAATAAATTATTCTTATTAGTATTCTTATTATTATTATTATTATTATTATTATTATTATTATTATTATTATTATTATTATTATTATTATTTATTATTATTATTATTATTATTATTATTATTCTATTCTCATACTTATTTATATAATATATATAATATAATTACCATTAATTATTTTATAATTATAATTATATGTTATTATTATTAATTAATGGACATGAATTTATTATTTATTATTATTAGAAGTATTAAAGTTATTATGTTTTACAACTATTATCATGATTTTAATATTTATTATTATATAATACATTTTATTACTATAATTATTATAATTATTATTAATTATTATTATTATTATTATTATTTATTATTATTATTAATTATTATTAATATTAATTATTATTATTATTATTTATCGTTTTTTGTTTTTTGTTCAGATATCCTATTAAGAATTATTTACAAAATTAGTAAAAACTTGTTCTAATGAATTATTATTATTATTATTTATCGTTTTTTGTTTTTTGTTCGGATATCCTATTAAGAATTATTTACAAAATTAGTAAAAACTTGTTCTAATGAATATTGTCCAAAGTTATATTGACTAATCCCTTTTTAACCATTCTTTCCATGGTAGAAAAGACATTGGCTCTATTTTCTGTTTTCATTTTTACAGGACATATTTTATAACTCATTGAGGATTCTAATTTTATAATCATCTCCATTTTCTAAGTCAAAAAGAATATTTCTATGGTTAATTTATTGTTCAAACTGCATGTTCGGTGAAAACTTCAAGAACATAGTTATTACTATGATTCATTTTTATATTCTTTGGATTATCTACAGAAACTAAACGTCCCTTAATTAAAATAGAATTAATATCAGACATAGTGCTTCAGCTACTTCAGTCGAGTGTATCGTTAAAATAGTTGCAGTTTCACGAAATTCTCTTAAAATCCGAAATTAATTTCCACATATAACGACATGTAAAATGGATCCATATCTGTAGTAGTTTCGTCAATAATAAGATAACATATTGCAATAATTATAGAAACTTTACATTTAACAATTAATAACTTCCAAAATGAATAATGTTATAAACAATAACCAAGAGGTAAATTACCCATTTCGCTTTCATTCAAATATTTATTACCATAAACAGTCTTACAATGAGTATGTGGCATTAATCCAGTGATCATGGAAATTGATCTTGTTTTACCTGCACCATTTGGTCCTAAAAGTCCAATACATTCATCTACATTAACACCAAATGTAACATCATCTACAATACTATTAATGTATTTTTTACGCTTTGGATCATACGTAATATCATTATCCATTTTTTCAAATGCTAATTTTTTATTATGTTAATCAACTTCAATAATAGTATGGTTATTAGTATGACTATTAGTAAAGAAGATAATCATTATGATTATCTTCTTTAACAGTAATGGTTCTTGAATATTTATTTCCAAAATTATTTCTTCTATATTATATTTCTTCCCTTAATTTTCTTGATCCTTCTCATTAATTTTATTTTCAATTTCAAATTCTTGAGTTGCTGCTTTCCCTTTTTTTTTTTTTTTTTTCCGTTCGTATCGTCTTTTTTTTTTTTTTTATTTCTTTTTTTTTTTTTCATAGAAAAATCTATATCAATTTGATATACCTTAAACGCAATATTTCCATTACAATTTCCACCTTCTTCGAGATCTTGTTTAACTCTCTTCCATAGATTATAAGCATCCATTGTACCAGTTTCCAATTTTTTATTTTGAATTTCTCGTTCCTTTTCCCTATATTTTGCCTTTTTTTTTTTTATCTAAGACTTTTTATGTAATACTTTTCAAGATTGAAAAAAATATTTGCACAAAAAAGAAAAATTACCACTATAATAAAAGTAATTAAAATTAGAACAAAACCTTCTTTTTGCTTCAATAATGTCGAAAGACTGGGAGCTTCTACTGCTAAAGAATAATTGGGTAATTATATCAGATTTTTGATTATGATTTAAATCTTTTCTATCTAAAATCTTGGTGCATTCAGGTGAATTTAAAAATTTACTTTTTTCATTTCCTCTTTTATTATTTTTTATATAAGAAATACTAGGCCAAAGTTTTATATAGATTAAAGGAATGGATTCTGGTGTAAATAGGAATAGCACAGGATAAATATTATAAAGATAGCGATTTACAGTAGATGCTTCTTCATCTATGTAATTATACAAGTCTTTTATTCCAAATAATTTATTACTAATCAAATAATTTTTTATTATAACTCTATCTAAGCAAACAGCTAAAATGAAGTAGAAAAGAAATGAAAATTTCAAACATAAAAAAGTTATTTCTTAATAATGAATTAGTATATATGCTTGTTAAAGAAGTAGGAAAAACTTCTTTCTCATTGGAAAAATTTGGCTAAGGTTATAAACCAATAAATAATATTATTTTAAAAAATGTTTATTTATATATATATTAATATGTTCTATTTTATGATATTACTTTTTATAATAATATTACTATATATATAATAAATATATATGTATATTATATCATTTTAAAATATATTTATGCATAAATGGTTTTATTATATATCAAATAATTAATAAACTATTATTAAACTAAATTTATATATATATATTATATACATGTATGAATTTTATTATAAACTTCCTTAGCTATTTTTGCTGATAAAACATTAACAGATACGCCTTTTATTTTATTGAATAAGCCTACTGCTTTATTAGATAATTTCTTTTAACAGTTTCTATAGAGGATATATTAGCAAGTACTTTTTTCTTTTTATATATTGAATTAGTGTCAAAAGCTGATTTTATGCAATTTTTTCTGGTTTAATCGAGGAAAGGAAAACTTTTAATAGAATGAGCCTATTCCATTAACTATATCATTATTAAAAACTATTATAATGGTACTATTAATTGCGAATTGAATTTTACTTGATTGATCTTTAAGGATTAGAACAGTACTAAATAGGGTTGAATTAATGGCATTTAATGATTTTTGGGAAGTTTTATCTATAATGACAGGACTAGTGGAACTAATTATCCAATTAGTCTTACTATAAGTGCCTTAAGTATTATCAACAATAAAAGTTTCCGTTTAATTATTGAGGGTATTAATCTTTTCATTACTTGGCATTACCATGTTTACTAAGTTAATACATCATAATAATTCAGACTGGTTATTGATTAAATACTCCTAATATGATTTTTATTGGAACCTAGTACTTGGGGAATAATAAAGAATATTACAAATAATAGTTGAATGGAATACTAAGATAAGTATTGCATGAAACCTTTAAAATTGAATACATATCAAGATAAAAAGATAAAAAGTAGGATTTTCATAAGAATAGGAATTAAACAAAATTATGAGGCTTAATTATTATTATAGATGCTCATTTGAAATAATTTTTTAAATATACATTTATTAATGAGATTCTATAATAGTTATTACAGTTGTAATAGCATAAATAATTAAAATTGATTTATTTATTTTTTTTTTTTTATTCTATTATTATAAAAAATTTTAAATCAAAAGATTTCATTCTGTTCCTCATAATACTTATTCACTTTTTTAAGATGAAACTTATCATTCATAATGGACTGCTCCATTTTAATTCTTTGAAAGTATACTACATTAATTACACTACAATATTTGTTATTTATTATTATTATTATTGTTTTTTATTAATTAATTATATTAAATATAATTACAAAGGTTGGTTCATACAGCAGTTATATCACCTTAATAATATTATTAATAATTAAAATATTCAAATATTTAAGAAAAAAAATTCATTAAAAGTATATTCTTGAATTGTATATTTTTTAGAATTTAAAGAAAATTGAATATTTTTAACTAAACTTATAAATTTTTGTTGTCTTTCAAAATATGAAATTAAAGAAGGATCTTGGATTTTTTTATTACTTTATTTTTATTATTGTAATAACTTTTCTTTTTCATTCTAAATAAATTTTTTATTTCAAAACAATAAAATATTACAATATATTATAAAAAAAAAAAAAAGAAAGAAAGAAAGAAAGAATAAAAAAGAATAAAAAAAATGTTGAAAAATGTGGGATTATATAATAACGAGAAACAAAAAGTAAATATTTCAAAATTATAACAATATATAAATGAAAGTAAATATATTAATATTATTATAATAAAATATATAGTTAATCCATGGTACTCCATAAAAAAATAATAAAGTATCATAAGAAAAAAATAAATAGCTAATAGATACATATTAACTTAAATATATATATATAAAATATATGAAAAAATTAAAAATTTTTGATATACATTTTGATTAATAAATTATTTAATAAAACAAGAAAACATAATCAGAACTAATTCAATACTACATGATATTATGTAAAAAAAAAAAAAATTATATTATAACATCAGGAATAATATTATAATAAAAAGGTAAAAATTAATTCATTTATATATTACAGGTTTATGAATAAAGTAAAATTAAATAAAACATAAAGCTATTCATAATACCATTTTAAGTTTTAATTTAATATAATGTAATGAAAAATTAAAATAACTAATTGATTTATTAAAAAAAAAAAAATTGTCGTTAGAAATTTAATGATATATTAATTCAAAGAATCTTACTTAAAATTAATATACAATGGATAAATAGAAGAATTTTACTTAAAATAAGAAGAAAAATGCTAAAAATATTATCATTTTATTAATCATATAGAAATATTATAATAATTGTTAGTACAGTTAAAAATAAATATTAATATATATTTATAATAATATTTAAAATAGTTAGTTAATATATGATAAATCTTTAAATAAATTCACTCTAAAAATATAATGAAAAAATAGTCACTTAACACTTTATATAAGCCGTTTATGAATGATATTATTATGATAAGGAAAAAATTAATTTAACTGTGTTGATATAAAATAATAATAATATAAAATTAATATACAAAAAAATAAATAAACAAATTCCAATATATTAAATTACTTTTTATATTTATATTTTATATATTTGCATATTTTGAATTGTTATTTATATGATGATAGCACTTTGATAATAAAAAAAAGTACTTTGTATTATCCAAACCAATTATTATAATTTTTCAGATAAAAAAAAATATTTAAATTTCACAGTAACTGTCTTTTTAAGAAGTAGTACTTTATAATCAATTTTTGATTTATATTTAAAAATATAAATCACACAGTATTTATTATTATTATTATTATTTTCTATTATAAGATTGTTTTTCGTCAAAACTAGTATTATCATAATATTATTTTATTATTTTATTATTTATTATTTTATTATTTATTATTTATTATTTATTATTTATTATTTATTATTTATTATTTATTATTTATTATTTATTATTTATTATTTATTATTTATTATTTATTATTTATTATTTATTATTTATTATTTATTATTTATTATTTATTATTTATTATTTATTATTTATTATTTATTATTTATTATTTATTATTTATTATTTATTATTTATTATTTATTATTTATTATTTATTATTTATTATTTATTATTTATTATTTATTATTTATTATTTATTATTTATTATTTATTATTTATTATTTATTATTTATTAGTTTTTAATTATTTATTACTTTTTATCATTTTTTATTCTTTGTTATTAGAAACATTACTATTATTATCTTAATTTTGTTATTTAAAAAAAAAAATAAGAAAAAAAAATTTTTTATTAATTTTAATAATTAAATATTTAATACAATTCTAATATATTTCAATATTATTAAAATATATTATAATAAAATACAACAAGATAACAAAATTCTATCTTTAAATTAAAAAATTTTAATTAAAATAAAAATAGAAAACTATAGGTTACACAACCAAAGCCATTTTTTTTTAAAAAAAAAGAATTCGATAAAAAGAAAACTTTAAAATATAAATGAAATATCTAATAATGATAAAAAACATTAATGAACAATTAAAAATTAAATATACCATTCCTCAAGCAAACAAAATATCTCTATATAATAATGAAATTAAAAATTCAATTTCAGCTGTAAATAATTATTACAAAGATTATTAAATTTGCATATAATAACAACAATTGTTTAAATCTTATTTGCTTTTTGCTAATAAAAGATTAAATTTTGAATATTATAAAAAAATTTTTTTTTTTTATTTGTAACTACTTTAATATTATTTTCTTTAATTTACATTTAAATTATTATTTAAATATATATAATTTTAATATAAAGCTAACCCAAAATAAACTGACTTTTTAATTATTAATATAAATCCTTATACATATTATTTTTAAATAAATAATTATATTGATATATTTAAAGATATATCACATTATCAATTATTGTTATATCAAAGAAAGATAATAAATATCGAAAATTTAAACATAAAATGCTTTTTTATGTGTTTTTTTTTATATCCTTTTAATATTTTATATTTAAAATAATAATAATAATTATAATTAATTAAGAAAACTTTCTTAACATATATATATTCTTGTTTTTAAAATTTATCTATTATTTTTAAAAATATTTATTATTAAAAATATTCTTAATTAAGGAATTTTTTATAGATTTTTGGTAATAATTATTTTATCTTTATTTGATATAGATGTATGTGGACATTCCAAAGGATAATTTTTCTTTAAAATTTACATAAATTTTATAAATAACCTGCAATTAATATTAGAATACTAATTTAACAGTAATGATAATGCCATAAAATAAATATAGTAAAATACTATTCATTATAATTACATAATAACATTTATTATAACATTTGTTATAAATTCTAAATTATTATATTATAATAGATATAAAAAAAGATATACTTTGCCAAAATATAGCAAATTAGTTATAAGATTTTTTTTTAAAAAATATTAAATATTATAATAAAAAAAATTATTATTATATAAAAGTCTTTCTAGTTTTTATCTTGTTGGTTAGTACTAGGGACTAACATATATAAGGTTTCTGGATTGATACCACCTGAATTTATATGGGGCGATTTTCATCCTCTCAGGGTGTTTATCCATATAAGTGAAGTTGGTGTTCACTCACCATCATAAGTATTCCAGTTGCTAGACTATAATTGCTAATACAGAGAGTACTTAATCTGTGAGAGGATTAGTGTAGTTGTTCCTCCCTCGATAATGGTTTAAGAAAAAATCATTGAAAAGAAATCCATCGTAATAAAGCGGCGTATAGAGAATGTTTATCATATTAGCCTTGCTTAGAGAGAGATCCAAGTCGAAGCCGAAACAGGCAAAGAATTCAATGAAAGTATGATACGATTAAGGGAGAAACCGGAGGTCTTATTCTTCTATCCTCTTATTAACTCCAGTATAAAAAAAAAAGAAACTATTATATAAATAATATCATGATATTGTCAATTTATACAATAATTAATAAAAACAAAGATATATGTATAATTTTCATTATTATTTTCTTTAATATTTATATTTTTAATGATATTATATATTAAGATAATGATATTTTATAATAAATTTTTTACAAATGATATAAATAAATATTTAATAAGACTTTTCATTAACATTTTCTAATTTTTATTATGAATTATTTTTTATTGGATTAGTAAAAGGACTTTAAAAATAAAAAATTGTGGATTAATTTTTATTAGTTCATTATTTTAATGAAAATAAAAGGGATTTATACTTATTATTGATAAATATGATATAGTTGGATTAGCTTAATTAAAATTTTAAATGTGAATTAAAGTTTTACCTTTTATAGTAAATATTTTAAAGTTATTTCAAATTTATTTTATAATAATTAAAGTTACAAACTTTAATAATGCTATATTATTAAAAGATACATTTATATTATTTATTACAAATTTTATATATTAAAATATAATTTTAATATATATTAATTTTTTTAATAAAAACAAATTAAGAAATATTTATCCTAAAAGTTTTATATGCTAGAAATTCTTAAATCTAATTTAAAAATATGGAGCTTTAAATAAACAAATTAATATAAATATATATTAATATATGAATTATTAAATATTTAATTAATATATACCTTTTTTTTTTTTATAAAAAAAATTAATATTTTCTATTTAAAAAATTTAATATGAGAACATTTAATAGAAAGAAATTAAAAATTATATCTTCTTTAATATTTCATTAATATGATAGTAATAATTATACATGTTAATAAGTATGTTAATAAGTACATTTTTTTCTATCCAGCAGAGCAAATGATGTGTAATTAAATTGAAAAAACTCTATAATTACCTATATATATAATTAAAATATTTTATTTTAAAAAGTAATATGAAAAATAATAAATAATGGGTGATGAATAATTGAGTGATAAATAATAAATAATAAATAATAAATAAATAATAAATAATAAATAAATGATAAATAAATGAATAATAAATAAATAAATAAATAATAAATAAATAATAAATAATAAATAAATAATAAATAAATAAATAAATAATAAATGAATAATAAATAAATAAATAATAAATGAATAATAAATAAATAAATAAATAATAAATAAATAATAAATAATAAATAAATAAATAAATAAATAAATAAATAATAAATAAATAAATAATAAATAAATAATAAATAAAAATATTAATAATATAAAATATTAATTAATAAAATTTATAATTATTTACTGCTTTCATTACACAAAATTACTATTTTTTATTACACACAAAATTTCATTTTAAATTATACAAAAAAAGTTTTAGTACCAATTAATATTATTAAAAATAAAATTATATATAATTATATATTTGATATATTATTATAATATGTTTAATTTATACAATCAATTAAAGAATATATAAAATTTATATATTAATATAGTTTCAAACATAATCGTAATATATAAATAATGTAATAACTTATATAGTATTAAAAGGATTTTTTAGAATGTAACTTTATAATTATAATTAGAATTTAAGGATTTTAGATATTGAAGTTTAAATTATATATATTTAAATATTTAGTCATTATATAATCCTGAATTAAAAAGAAAATATTATTCTTTATTTGTATTTATGTAATATTTTATTAAAGATGTATTCTTTGTAGTTATAAAGTTCATTTAAAAATATAATTTATAAAAAATATATATATTATTTCAATATTCTAACAAATATAATTATTTAAAAATGAACTTTGCATATTATAATAATATTTATGATATTACATTATTAAAATATAATATTTTAATTCATTTAATTATATTATGGCAATATATCTAATAGCATATATATTCTACTTTACTACTATTGGTTTTTTATAAATAATATATTTATATTAAAAGTAATTCCTTTCTAATATAAAAGAGTAAAATAAACCAATATATTTTTTGTAAAATGTTATATAGAATAATATAATTTCCTCTATTATAGTATATTCTTATATATAATAATGTATATTGTGACATAATACATAATTTTTAATTTTATAAATTTTATAATACATTGGAACACTGAAAAATTCTTTTTATTTATTAAAAAAAATAATGGATAATATACATTTATTTAATTTATTTAATATATGTACGTATATATTAAACTATGTTTTAAATAATTTCAATTGTACCCATACCTTACAAATGTATATGTATATATATATCATAAATATATGATATACTTTATAAAGTATATTTTATAATTTAATTAATATTTAATTTATTTTATATATATTATTATTAATTCATTTATAATATATAAATCAATATAAATGATTATATCTAGTTTTATATTATAAATATTAAATAGAATTAATTTATTGTTAATCTTTACTATTTATCTATATTATGTTAATAGATTATAATATACATAACAATAAAATATTTAATTTATTATAATTTATATTTCGATAATAACAAGATATGATGAAATAGGTTTTCATTCAAATTTATTCATATTTATTTTATATAATAAAACATAAATATGAATAATATTAATATATATTGAATATACTTCTTATTTTTATCAAATTTTGTATTATTACATTATGTTATTATTTTTTTTTGTTGCTATTTAGTGGTAAATTAAATATATATTATTATTTATTGTTAATCCTTTGAGAAAAATGTTTCCTTTACAACCTTTTAATTTATATAAAATAAAATTATTTATAATACATGATGGATATACATAATTATAATAAATAATAAATAATAAATATTAAATATTATAATATATAATAAATAATAAGTATTATATATTATATACAATATAATATAATATATAATAAATAAAAAATAATAAATAAAAAATAATTAAATAATAAATAACAAATGATAGAATGAATGTCAAAATAAATAAATAAATATTAATAAAGTTTAATAAGATAAATAAAATAGATAAATAGTAGAATCATATAATAATTATAATTAGCATTATCATTATTATATATAATAAATCTTAAATATTTAATAACTAATAGTATATTAATTGAATAATAAAATAACTTGGATTATTATATTTTTTATTGAAATAGAAGTATTAATAATTATGTGAAAAATATAATAATTATAATTATTATTTCATCTTTTATTAAAATAAATAATAATTTTAAATATATTTTATTCCCTATTTTTTTTATGAATATAGAAAAAAAAAACCAATAATTATAAATTAATTAATTAAATTTAATATTTATATAAATAAAAAGCATTTCTCAAAAATTTTTATATAATTATCTTTTTTATTTTTTATTTTATTTTATTTTTTATTTTATTTATACTATTTAAAAAGTGAAAAAGTAATTTTTTAAATAATTTTAAACATAAAACTATTATTAATAAAGATTTATTTCATGAAGTTAAAGTTTTAAATATAGAATACAAATATTAATTGTGTTTTTATTTTTGAATCAACTTATAGAATTAAATAATAATTTTTTTTAGTATTTGTTTGACTAGAATTAATAAATTTTAATAAGTTTAAAATATATATATATTATTAAATATATTTAGTAATAAAAATTTAAAGAAATGAAGTTATGATATATTAATGACAGAAGACTAAATAATATTTTTCAAATAATAAAATATATAGAATATTACTAGAAGTAAATAAAATAAAAAATTAGAATATATTTTATTTTTTATAGAACTTTATTTTA
This sequence comes from Neocallimastix lanati (nom. inval.), assembly GCA_016946835.1. Classification (NCBI taxonomy): domain Eukaryota; kingdom Fungi; phylum Neocallimastigomycota; class Neocallimastigomycetes; order Neocallimastigales; family Neocallimastigaceae; genus Neocallimastix; species Neocallimastix lanati (nom. inval.). The sequence goes on from JACVTC010000043.1 coordinate 806,219, forward strand.
AGTTTTATTTTATTTAAGTTTTTTTAAAAAAAATTCAAAAACGGCAAATATTAATCAAATTCTGAAATAAAAAAGAGAAGAAATAAATATTTTAATCCTTCTTTTAAAAAAAAAAAAAATATTTTGATAAATACTAATTTCAGTATAAACAATAACTTCAAAATTTTTCGTTAGTAAGGTAAATAAATTATTTTAATTAATATTAATAATATTTGTAAAACAATAATAGAAATAATAGAAATGTATTAAAACATTATGATCGAATATAATATAATATAATATAATATAATATAATATAATATAATATATATATTTTTTTAATTTAAAAACTTGTATAAACAAATATATAAACATATTTTAATATATTTGTAAATTTTTTTTATCATAGATTTTTCATTATTCTCAATTTTTATTATATATATAAAAAAATATATATATATTATTTGAAATAAATATTTAATTTTTGTTTTTTAAATAAAAAAATAAAAAATTTATTTATTACTTTATTAAATTATTGGGTTGCTAAAATTAATTTTGCTCCCGAAATTATATATATAAATAAAAAATTATTTAAAACTATTATAAATGGTTCAATTTTCTATACTACGTAAAGTCAGTAAGATTTTTAATACAAACAATACCAATATTTCTACTTCAAAAAAAAATAAAAATTCTTCAAAGAAAAGTAAAAAATCAAAATCAACCAACATGCTTGAAATATTAGAAGAAACAAATAGTACTCAAAACCTTGTTTATATGGGAGAATGTTACCTTTTCGGTAAAAATGATATTGAAAAGGATGAAGAAAAGGCCGTAAAGTATTTCAAGACTGCTGCTAATAGAACTAGTGGTCAAGGTGTTACCCAAGCTAAAGCTATATTAGGTTTTTGCTATGAATTTGGTTTAGGTGTACCAGAAAATTTTAAATCTGCTGAAGAATTATATATTTGTGCTGCTAATGATGATAATGGATTAGCTCAAGCTCGTTTAGCCTTTTTACGACGTTATGGTAGACCAAGTGTTAAAATTGATCGTACAGAAGCTGAAAAATGGTTAAATAGAGTAAATCAACAAGGAGCACAAGCCATTCAATGGTTAATTGATGCTGCAACCATAGAACAACATCCAGCAGGTAAAAAATTATATATACATATAAATTTTATATTTATAAGTATTATATATATTTATAAATTAAATATATATTTAAGAATTTTAAATATATTTATGTATATTTATAAATTAAATTAATTTATAATTATTATATAATTGTAAAGAAAATAATTGATAAGAAAAATAACAAGATACTTATTAAATTATTATTTTTATTATCATAATTTATAATAATTTATAATTTTATTTTATTATTTTTTAAAAAAAATTTTTGTTATTTAAGCAATTTATTGTTTAGGTGTTTGTTATCATGACGGTATAGGTGTTAAAAAAGATCCATCAAAAGCTGTTTTTTATTATAAAAGATCAGCTGAATTAGGTCAATCTAGAGGTGAAGGAATTTTAGGTTATTGTTATGGAGAAGGATTTGGTGTTGAAAAAAATGATGAAATTGCATTCTATTGGTATTATAAAGCTGCTCAAAAGAGTGAATCTGTTTCTATGTACAATATAGCACATTGCTATGAAGAGGGCATTGGAGTCAGTTGTAATATTGATCAAGCTGTTATATGGTATAGAAGATCTGCAGAATTAGGTAATTGTTATGCTCAAAATTCATTGGGTTATATGTATGAAGAAGGACTTGGTGTTGAAAAAAATGAAAAGATTGCTGTTTATTGGTATCAGTTATCTGCAGAACAAGGTTATCCATGGGCTATGTGTAATTTAGGTTTCTGTTTACAAAATGCTATAGGATGCGAAAAGGATGAAGTTAAAGGTGCTTACTGGTATAAAATGGCTGCTTTACAAGGTCATTCAAGAGCTCAACATAATCTTGGACATGCCTATCAATATGGTATTGGTGTTGAAAAAAACATAACATTAGCAGTTGAATGGTATAAAAAAAGTGCTATGGCAGGAAATGCTTTTGCATTACATTCTTTAGGTTATGCTTATCAGTATGGATTAGGTGTGGAAGTTGATGAAAGAAAAGCAGTTAGTTATTATAAAGAATCTGCTAATCTTGGTCATCCACCTGCTCAGCTTTCTCTTGGTTGTTGTTATCGTAATGGTGTTGGTGTAACTGCTGATGCTGCTACTGCCTTCCATTGGATTCATATGAGTGCTAGAGGTGGTAATGATTTAGCACAGAATACTCTTGGTCATTTGTATGAAGAAGGTATAGGTTGTAAACGTGATATGAGTAAATCTCTCTATTGGTATGAAAAAAGCGCTCAACAAGGTAATATGTGGGCACAAACAAATCTTGGTATGTTATATTCTGAAGGTACCGGTGTTAAAAGAAATCATGCAGAAGCAATTCGTTTATACAGGTTAGCAGCTAAACAAGGTCATGCTCGCGCTCAAACAAAATTAGGTCATTATTTATTCTATGGTAAAGGTTGTCCACAGAATAGAGAAGAAGCCTTCTTTTGGTATAAACAAGCTGCTGAAAATAATTCAATATCAGCAATGTATCATATGGGTTTATGCTATGAGTCAGGTTATGGTTGTGAAATGGATCAAGAAGAAGCTGCAAGGTGGTTTGAAAAAGCAGCTCTATATGGTGATCAAAAGAGTTATGAACGTTTAATTCGTATAGTAGCTAATCCTGCTTTGGTTGATGATATATTTAAATATGGATATGTTGCTCCATGTGCTTAAGAGAAATATTCTTTTTTGTAAAAAGTCTTTAAACATATATCATATCAATAAAATAGTCAAGGCAAATTATTATTATAGTTAATGATTATAATAATAAAAGTTATACTTCTAATAGAATGTATTATACAGATATCCTTATAAATAATTCTTTATCAATTAAATAATATATCATCAAAATATTTTCAAATATATATTTTCTTATACTTATTTTTTTCTTCTAATACTTAATTTTTAAACATAAATATATTAATCTCTTTTTCTTATTTCCTAATCAAAATATAAATAGAATATTCATAAAAAAAAAAAAAAAGGAAAAACATACCGATTATTTTTTATTATTATTATTTTAATTGTTTTAGATGAGAGAAAAAATAAAAAAAAAAAAAAAAAAAAAAAAAAAAAAAAAAAGGAAAGGAACTACAAATATACAGTCTTAAAAAAAAAAAAAAAAAAAAAAAAAAAAAAAAAAAATTAAAGTATCAAAATATAAAAGCTTAATTTTTCTTTTTCTATTTCCTTTTAATTTTTTTTTTTCTTTTTTTTTTTTAAAAAAAAAATTTAACATGAACTATCAAAATCAATTATATATATATGTATATATATGTATATATTTTACTTTTTCTAATATTTACATTTTTAATTACAAATTATTGAAATTAGTTCAAATAAATTTTTTTTTTTTTTTTTATTTTTTATTTTTTAGTAAAAAATATTTTTTAAGAAATTTAAATTTGATTTTCGAAATAATTTAAGAAATTTATAAAATAAAATTATTTTTATTTTTAAAAGAAATAAAAATAATAATACCAAATTATAAAACAAAAAAAAAAAAAAAAAAAAAAAAAAAAAGAAAAGAAAAGAAAAGGATGATTTCAATAATTATTCATTTCATGTATTTTGATATATTTTCGTATTATCTTTTTATTAATAAGCTGAAAAGTTAAACAAAATATATTATAACATTTTAATAATAAATGTAATATTAAAAAAAAAAAAAAAAAAAAAATTAAATTATATTATAACTGACATATATTTTAAATATTACATTGTCATTAATTAAAATCAAATTTTATATTACTGAAAAATGAAATAAAAATTAGTAAGAAAATATTTAATTAATAATGAATATTTAGTAAAACTTTTTTAAAATACATATAGGGAGAAGGAAACATCAATAAGTTTGTTTACGCTCTTCTAATTTTATTTATTATAATATTTCTAAATAGATGGTAATATTCATATGTTTAGTTTTTATTTATTAATTTTTTTATTTTTATATTTTATATTTTTATTTTTATTTTTTTTTTTTTTTTTTTTTTTTTTTTTTTTTTTTTTTTAGAATGTTATAGAATAAAAATTAATTGATAAGGCTATAGTACATTAAACTATTTTTACTTTTTTCTCTTTATATCTTTTTCTTATTCAACAGGTTAAAAAAAAATAATAATAATAAAAATAATACTAATAATAATAATAATAACTAAAATAATAGTTATATAATAATAATAATTATTTTAAAAGGCAAAAAAAAAAAAAAAAAACTTTCATTCAATGAAATAAAGTTACAAAAAAAAACATTATATTACATTAAATTCATAGAAACAAACAATTTTATCAGGTCTACTTTACAAGTCAATATTACTGATTTTCTTAACAATTATACTAACAACATAAATATTAAAATTAAATAAAATATAGTAAATTATCATCATTTGACTAAACAATGAATAAGTAATAAAAATAAATAAATAAATAAATAAAATAAGAAAAAAAAAATAAGAAAAAAGACAAAAAATAAAATTTTTTACCATTTAAAAACAATTCAAAAAAAAAAAAAAAAAAAATTATAATAATAATAATAATAATAATAAATTAGAAATTTTCAAACTTCTAAAATGTTTCATTCCTATCCAAAAAGAGAAGGGAAAAAATAATAATAATAATAGATTTATAAAATTTAAAAAATTAGATATAGAAATTCCTAATATCTGTTCTTAAAATATGTATAGTTAATAATATATATACATTATAATTTTTTATTATTAATCAAGATAGTTAAGATAGGTATTATATCATAATTATTAATAATTTAAAAATTCATCATCAAAAATCTATTTTTTTTTTTTTTTTTTTTAAATAGTAAATTAAGCCTTTAAGGAACAGATTATATAATTAGTATCCTTAGGAAGAAAGAAGAAGAAGATTAAAAACAAAACATTGTAATCTTCATATAATTATTCTATTAAACAATTTACAAATATAATAAATTTAGACTATTTTTTTTTAATATATAATATATATATAAAAGAAAGGTATATTAGCATCTACTATAATGCTTTTATATCGTAATTACTAAATATATTGATAATATATATTTATTTATATAATATTTATTCTAAATAAGAAGTATTTTAAAATAAATCTAAAAAAAAAAAAAAAAAAAAAAAAAAAAAAAAATTATAAAGAAAAACTTTCAATAGAATAAAATTTATATATATATATATATAAAAAGATAAATTCATAAATGTATAAACTTATAAATATAAATATAAATATAAGATTTTTTTAAACCAATATATATATATATATATATAATTATGTTAAAATCTCTCTCTTTATATATATAAATATAATATTTTAATCATAATCATATAATACATATTAAATAATTAATTAATTCTTTTAAAATTTTAATGATATTCAAAAATATTTTTACTAAAAAAAAAGTTTTATTTTTTGTTTCGAAAGAAAAATAAATTATATATATATAAAGATAAATGCAAAAATGTATAAACTTTTAAATATAAATATAAAAATATAAATATAAGATTTTTTTTTAACCTATATTTATATATATAATATTATAATCATAATCATATAATATAAATTAAATTAAAAATTAATTCTAATAAAATTTTAATGAGATTCTAAAATTATTTTATTAAAAAAAAAAAAAAAAAAAAAAAAAATATATATATATATATATATATATATAACAAATTTTAAAAAAATAATATTTAACATTCTTTATATTATAATTTTTAATAGATTATAATTTAAATATTTTAATATTTATTATTATTATTATTATTATTATTATTATTATTATTATTATTATTATTATTATTATTATTATTATTATTATTATTATTATTATTATTATTATTATTAAGTATTTATTATTATGATGATGATTATATAATAATTTATTATAATAATTTATTATATTGATTATTGTATTATATACCGATGACATTATCTATTATTATTTATTTATTATGATTAATCATTATTATTTATTATTTATTTATTATTATTATTATTATTATTATTTTATATTTATATATATATATATATAAATATAATTTCTCTAAGAAATTTTCTCTATGAATAATTTACAAAAAGCATACTTTGATAAATAATCAAAAATAACGTTTCTAAATTGGGATCATACAACGTATAGTCTGAAATAATTCCTTGATTTTTCACACTTTCTAATACATCAAACATATTTCCAATAGGTAATCGATTTTCTATATAAAATTTATACCGATTAAGTGATTGTCTTTCCAGGGAATATCCGATATTTGAGAGGACCGAACTTGGATTCTCAAAGAGTGTCTGTAAAAATTCACGGAAGGTGGCAGTTTCTATAATAAATACATAGCAATTGACATATTTCTTAATTAATGAGTCTGGTGTACCATAACAGGAGATAATTCCATTTTGTAGGAAGGATACACGATCACAAAGTGCTTCAGCTTCATCCATAGCATTCGTTGCTAATATAAAGGAGGTGGATTGCTTCTTATGTTTGGCATCTTGAATTAATTTCCATATCTCATGTTTAATATGAGAATCCACTTCTCTGGTCGGTTCATCCAATATAACGTATTTGGGATAACCACATAAGGCCAGGAGAACAGAACATTTACGTTTTATACTGATACTGAGATCGGCCATCGGTTTAAACTGATATTTTTCTAGATGACAAAATCGAATATAGTGCTCAGCCTCCTTTTTTATACAATGGAGTGGGTAGCCTCGTAATTCTAAAAAGAGTTCTAAATGATCCCGTAAAGTTAACTCTTCCCAAAAAATATTACTCTGATTACAATATCCAAGCTTTAAATCAGGTATAGTTTTTATATTTTGACCGTCATAATAAATATCCCCATAGGTCGCTTCCGTAATTCCTGCTAAAGTATCTAATATAGTTGTTTTACCAACATTATCTGGCCCCAACAATCCAAAGCATTCATTATAGTTAACATGGAAGGAAACATGCTCAATAATGGTTTGAACAAAAGTAATATCCTCAGTGTACATCGATCGATGAATCTCACCATACGCAAAATCGGTTCTCATTACGTTATCATGACAGTTTTCGGGTTTTGCATGAAATTCCTTATTTAATCTCAACACACTTATCGGAAATTCATTATATTTTTCATTGACTCTTAAATATTCATTTAGGGCACTATCCTCTATATAAATTGGATAATTGGAATATCTTTCCTCATGAAGCATATCACACAAATCACTATTGGCATAATTTTTCTTGATTTTTCTTTTCTCGATATAATTTCTATCCAAGGTCATAATAATAATGAAATAAAATATGATAGAGATTCCAGCTCCTAAAAAATTAAATTTGATACCATTATCCTTATTCCAATAATTCGTAAATGTTAATGGATATTCTGCAGCATCAATTGTATTAAGATATTTCATCCAAGAAAGTGAATTCATTAATAAACCGAGAGAACTAAGTGGATAAATGATGATCATAACGAAATCTGAATATATATTATCTTTTTTAAAGATATTATTGAAAAATAGAGTTGATTCATATTTATAGTTTGAATAATCTTTCATACCAATTAAAAAATAAATCATTAATAATATAAGATTTAAATATAATAAATTCGAATATATGATTTTTGAATTATTAAATAAGAAACTAATAGAATATTGAAAAAGAACTGTGGCTAATGCACTATTATTATTATTATTTTATTATTTTAATAATAATATATATTAAATAAATAAATAAATAAATAATAAAAATTAAAATATATATTAAATAAATAAATAAATAAATAATAAAAATTAAAATATATATTAAATAAATAAATAAATAATAAAAATTAAAATATATATTAAATAAATAAATAAATAATAAAAATTAAAATATATATTAAATAAATAAATAAATAATAAAAATTAAAATATATATATTAATTTTTTTTTTTTTTTTTTTTTTTTTTTTTTAAAAAAAGAAAAAATTATAAATTAAATATTATTATTAAATGTATAAATTTATTAATTTTTTTTTTTTTTTTTTTTACTTACTTTAAAATAATATTAGCCAATATGAAAAGAATAGCATAGAAATTATAAAAAGGCTCATATTTACAAAATAATGCTGCCATTAAAACAATTAAACAAGTCATAATATATATAGAAACATCAGTAATTAGTGATGCAATCCAATAAGTACTACGATTAACTCCATTTAATCGAAGTTGTATAATAATTAATTTTTTTCGTTCATAAGCAACTGTTTTAGCATAACTTACAACACCTAATAATAAAACAAAATTTAATATTAAATTTACATTATTTAAAATAAATTTGGTAAACTGAGTATTAATATAAGGGAAAGGATGATTAATTATTCTTATTTTTGTAGGATTATCATTAATATTAACTATATTGTTATTGTTATTATTATTATTATTGAGATTAGCTTCATTAATAAGAGTATTATTGTTGCGTATCATGTCTAGGACTAAATTTGAAAGAAAATTCATAGATGTTGGTAATGAATTTGATATGGTTCGATTATAAAATAAATCAAAATAAAAATTATTCATATCATCATTTAAATTATTATTAATAACATTAATAAATGAAATCAAATTTTTTTGTTGTTTTATAATTTCATTTTGATCGGTTTTCATATTTATATTAATGAAATTTTTCTTTAAATCTTTATAGATTTTTAAAATATTTTGAAGAGGTATATTATTATTGAGATCTGTTTGATTATAAATTGTAAGTGTATCTGTGAAAATACCCCACTGTATATTTTCAGGGACAGAAGTATAGGATAAATCTTTTTCTTCTCTATACATTAAAACCCCTAAATTTTTGGAATTTAAATATATAAAAATTATTGTGGACACGAAGATCGGTAAAATAATACTTTTGAAGATAAATAATTTTTTTCCAAAATAAATTTTATATTTTAAACGTACTAATCTGAGGAAAATAGTTAAAGAAGATATATGTTTAGTGGGTACAGGTTCTGGTAAAGTAGTATAATCATTTGTTAATAATTTTTCATTATCATTGATTTCTGTATCAATGATTTGATGTAATGAACTTAAGTTAGCTGACTCTTTACTGATATTTATTCCATCAATAATTAATGAAGAATCATCATTTAAATCAATACTCTCATTTTCACTATCACTGTCACTGTTCTCATCATTTTTCTGTTCTTCTTCTTCATTGAATCTCATATATAATTCTTCAAGTGAAGGTGGTTCAATAAAATAATCCTTAATAACCTCCTCATTTGAAAGATTTTTTAACTCTTTAAAAATGTAATTATAACAATTTGTTGAATAAATAGGTAATTTCCATATATGATAGGTTTCTAAAGTTTCATCAGATGAATCATGACCATTGCTATCATTACTATTATTATTAATACTATTAATACTATTATTATTATTATTACTATTATTATTATTACTATTATTATTATTATTATTATTATTATTTGTATTTATATTTGAATTTGCACTATTATTTGATATATATTGAGCTGTAGGAATAATATTTTGTATAACTGAATTTACATAGGAATAATTATTTGTTTTTAAATTTAACTTATAATCTAATTTAAAATGTTCCTTTAAATAACTACTTGAACCATAACAACGAATTTTTCCTTTCGATAAGATAAGTTTACGATCAGCTAAAATATCTGCTTCTTTTATATCATGAGTAGTAAAAATAACAATTCTTTTTTTCTTCAAAACAGATAAAATATTGCATATTTTTCTTTTATATGGTCTACTAAGTCCTGCCATAGGTTCATCCAATATTAAATACTTCGGATGGCCTAATATGGCTATTCCAAGACATAGTAATCTTTTTTCATCATTAGTCAATTTTTTTACTTTACTATTACCATTTAAACTTAATATTTTAAGAATATTTTCTAAATTTTCATTACTTTTACCTTTAATTTCAGTATATATATATAAATTTTTCATTACTGAAAATGATTCAAAAAGTGCAATATCCTGTAAACATATACCTTTAACAATATGAAATAAACAATTGAAAATTATAATATATATTATAAATTATTTAAATGATAAAAAAAAAAAAAAAAAAAAAAAAAAAAAAAAAAAAAAATATAATATATATATATATATATTATTATTATTATTATTATTATTATTATCATCATCATTATTATTATTATTATTATCATCATCATCATTATTATTATTATTATTAAATAAAATATTTAGTATTAAAATTTTAATTTTAATATTTAATATATTCCAATAATTAATAAACATGTATATAAGTATATATTCAATATTAAATTTAAGTTTAAGTTTTTATTTTTACCTGTATTATTTAATATACTTTTCTTATTTGTTTTTAAATCTTGACCGTCATAATAGATATTACCATAGTCTGGTGGTACTTTTCCAATTAACATATTTATTATTGAAGATTTTCCGGATTCATTATGACCAACAATTGATAAAATTTCATTTCGATAAGCTTTAAATGATATATTATCAACTTCTATATAATTATTATCTGATTCTGGATAACCTTTAACAATATTTTGAACATCAATATAACTACTTTCTTGACATTGATAATTTTCAATATCTTCTTTCCATGAATTAGTTGAATTGATATTTAATGATTTTAATCTTTTATTTGATCTCGATTTTCTCTTCAGTGATATAAAACTATTACTTTCTTTGGAAATCAGATAATCAAATAGTAATGCTAATAGAAAATAAAATACACAATTCCAGACTAAACATAGAAATGAAACAATAATGACTTTATCTGTTAATATATTAATAGATGTTGATTGTAATAAACTACTATTTATATGTTTCCATCTATTTAATGCTCTACCCATAGAGATTGATGAGAAAAAAATTGATCCAATAACTTGAAAGGTTGAACTAAGTGATTGAACAATAATAAAAAGGAAACTAAAAACGAATAAAAAAGCAAATGAAATTACATAGGCAACCCTTGGAATTTTTTGTATGATGGAAAGCAAAAAACATATATTAACTATGGATATTGGATAAATAAATAATAAAGCTATGATTACAAAGAGAGATGAATAGGAATAAAAAGAGAAAGTTGATATGACCTTGACAATGAACAGAATAATGGATAATATAGTTGATATAATATAAAGAACTGAAATATTAGTTATAATCCATGACATCCAATAACAAAAGGGTGATACTCCTAAAGTTAGTAAGTATTCCTTGGATTTATTTTGTTTTTCTGTTAAAATTTGAGATATTGATTCAAGAAGCGGTACTACAAAAATAAATTCTATTAAACATATAATCATTACATTTACAAATGAATAATTTTGAGTTTGATATCTTAAATAGGCCAAAGTATCTAGCTTTATATTATAATTATATACTTTATTTGCATTTGTTTCATTTGTTTTTAAATAAATTAAAGTTTTATCTATAGCAAATTGTATTGGTGCAAAAATTGGAAAATAATCATAAGCATCATATCTAATTAACGATGTTTCATCATTGTTAGTAAAATAGTGAGGGTTAGGTATTGAATTTCCGGCTACTCTTATTTTATAACATGATAAATCTGAATTAAAAATAATTCCAGCAAGTAATGCCTTTGATTCTTTCATATAATATTCTTCCAATAATTTCTCATTTTCGAAATACATTAAATCAACATTAGTTTCATAAAATATTGATTTTTCTTTCAAATTTGTTAGAATAATATTTGAAATGTTACGATTGACATTTTGAGGTAAAACAAAACCAATTACTGTATTAATTGCCTCGTTTTCTTCTTCATATTTTTTAATATAATCATATCCCAATTGCTCTTCATCTGATATTGGTTTTTCAATATATAATACCCAAAAAGCTGTTTTTATTTTTTAAATAATTTGAATTTGAATTTTTAAAAAAAAATAAGAAATTCAAATTTAATGATTTGAAATTGATTTCATAGTATATATATATAAGAATAATGTATATTTAATAATTAGCAATTGTATTAATTTATTTATACATTTATTCATTAATTTATTTTCTTTTTATTTTTTTTTTTTTTAAAATTTAATTTATTAATAATATTTACTTATTATAACAATTGATAATAAAATAAATAAGGTTTCTTTAATAACATTTCTTACTGTTACTATCTTATACCAAAAATTTTTTCTTATTAAAATTGAAAACTTTTTATATATATCATTCTTTTCATTCAATTCATTAACCTTTCATATTCATAATTGTTTTGTTTATGAAAAAATACATATATATATATATTAAATTTAATATTTTTAAAGAACTACAAAATAATTTATAATTTATTATATTAATTATATATAAAAATATATAATTTGATTATTACCATTTTACAATGTTATCTTTTACTTTATAATTATATTAATTATATTTAAAGCATAAACAGCTCAATATTAAATTAGTTATATCAGTAATTTAAATTAAATAAATATTAATATGATTTATTATTATAATAAACGCTTTTAAAATATTAAACAATTTATTGTTTATTTTTAAAGAATTTTATAATTACAGTGATAATAATAAATAATTTTAATATTTATTGTTATTATCTTAATAAATATTTAAAGAATACCATTATTTTTTATCTATTATTATTTTTTATTTTTTTTTTTTTTTATTTTTTATAACAATATCTATAATACTATAATATAAAAGAAAAATATAATAGTAATAAAATAATTATTACTAAAAAATAAATTAAATAAAAAATAATAAAAAAAAAACCCTACTTTTATTTTTTTTTATATTATTTTATTTTTTATTTCTTAAAACTGAAATTTTAAATTTTATATTTTATCAAAGTTAAATAAATAATTTTTTTTATAATATTAATATTAAAAAAAATTATTTATTAATGAAAATTAAATATAATATAAAATTTTATTTTAATTTATTTGTTTTTGATTTTTTAATAATGTTTAATATTATTATTATTATAATATTATTAATAATTACATAATTAATAATATTTAATTATTATAATTATTTTATTTAATCAATTGGATTAATTTTAATGATTTTACCTACAAATAAATTCAAAATAGAGTAAAATAAAATAAGAATAAGAATAAAAATAAAAATAAAAATAAAAATAAAAATAAAAATAAAAAGAATCATTTATAAATTTAAAATAAAAATTAAAATAAAAATTAAAGAATCATTTAAAATAAATAATAAATAATAAATAATAAATAATTAATAATAAATAATAAATTATAAATAATAAATAATAAATAATAATTATAATAAAATATATTAAATAAAAACAAATTAAAAATATATTAATTTGAAATTAATTTGAAATCAATATATAAATTATTTTATTAAATACTGCATTTTAATATATTAGAATAACATTTTATTTAGAGAATTACCAATAAAATTTTATCCTTTTTACCGAAAAATTATATTTAAATCAATAATTTAAAAAAAAATTAAAAAATAAATAAATTTTGTGTAACATTAAACTTTTTTTTTTATTTATATTAATTTTTATATTTTGGTTCTTTTCTTTATAATAAAATTATTTATACTGAAATTAAAGTGAAAAATGTTTCAAATATCATTAAATTTTGTTATACAAAAATCTTTATTAGTTTAATATATATACTAAATGTGGTATAATTAAAGATGATTAATAAAGCTCTATTAATTATTTCAATTTAAAAAAGAAAAATCAAACTTTTTTTTTTAAAAAAAAAAACTGACCAAATGATACATAAATATGTCATATTTAAAAAATGGGAAAAAAAGATAAAAATAATTCTAAAAAAAAAATTGATTTGATTAAAAAATGTCTATATAAATTATAAATTTATTCAATAAAAATATTATATTCATATACTATCTTTTTTTTAAAAAAAAAAAAAAAAAAGTTTTACGATACTTTATTAAAAAATTTATGTACTAATAATAATACTGAATTTAGAATTTATATAATAATGAATTTGAAATGATACTATGGTGTGACATATATAAATATTAAATATATCAGTACTCTCAGAGAATTATTAAATTTCATTTAAAAAAAAAAAAAAAAAAATTAATATTACATCTTATTAAACTTACTCATTTTAATTTAATAATTAAAATAAAAGTTTCAAATAATTTGTACATCTTATTAAACTTACTCATTTTAATTTAATAATTAAAATAAAAGTTTCAAATAATTTGTATATCAAATATATTATGATCCTTTTGTGTTGAAAAAATAATAATACCAATTTAAAATATTGTTTTATAAAACTATTAATATATAAAAAATAAATAAATAAATAAAAAAACATATGATTACATTACATTATTGTAGAAAAAAAAATAATTCAAAAGTTGTATCGTATTTGAAATAGAATTATTTTTATTATTATATATATAATATTTAATTTTAGAATAATATTTTTTTATAATATGTAATATTTAATTTAACATATATTAAAATTAATTATTAATTATCATTAATGATTAAATAAATAAATAAATAATAAAGATGTATATTATTATTAATATTCTTAAGCATATGACAATTATAATAGATTATATTATAATTAATTTTCTTTTGTGTTTTTTTCTCATAAAGGTTTAAAATCATAATCATCTAAATAATGGATAGATAATTCGTACAGATATTTATGTTACTTCATTATTTATTTTATTTTATTTCATTCAATTTGTGCTTTATTTTATATTTCAACGATTTATTTTATTTCATTCAATTTATGCTTTATTTTATATTTCAACGATTTATTTTATTTCATTCAATTTGTGCTTTATTTTATATTTCAGCGATTTATTTTATTTTATTTTATTTTATTTTATTTTATTTTATTTTATTTTATTTTATTTTATTTTATTTTGTTTTATTTTATTTTATTTTATTTTATTTTATTTTATTTTATTTTATTTTATTTTATTTTATTTTATTTTATTTTATTCAATCTGTACTTATATTTATGTTTCTACTATTCATTTTATTTTATTTTATTTTATTTTATTTTATTTTATTTTATTTTATTTTATTTTATTTTATTTTATTCAATCTGTACTTATATTTATGTTTCTACTATTCATTTTATTTTATTTTATTTTATTTTATTTATTTTATTTTATTTTATTTTATTTTATTTTATTTTATTTTATTTTATTTTATTTTATTTTATTTTATTTTATTTTATTTTATTTTATTTTATTTTATTTTATTTTATTTTATTTTATTTTATTTTATTTTATTTTATTTTATTTTATTTTATTTTATTTTATTTTATTTTATTTTATTCAATCTGTACTTCATATTTATATTTCTACTATTTATTTTAATTTAATTTATTCAATCTGTACTTCATATTTATATTTCTACTATTTATTTTAATTTATTCAATCTGTACTTCATATTTATATTTTGTTAAAAATAAAGTTTAATATTATTAAATAATAAAATAAAATTAAATAAATAATTTAAATATATTTAATATTAGTTTTATATATAATTAATATTAGTATATTAATAATAATGTAATAGTATAGCATATAATGTGGCGTATAGCAATAAAATAAATACGTTTATGTAATGTAACACTATATTATATCTTACATTAATACATGTACTTTAATTAAAAATAAATTTAATAATATCATTTTTTAATATCATTGTTGTTAAATTAAATAAAGGAATTATTAAAGAATAAAATTGAAATTGATCAATTTAAGCAGTGTATCAAAAGATTAAGAGTCTCAGGAATACCGATATATTTTAAAAGATTATAGTTTATAGGTGTTGTTTTTAAATTTTGAATTTTTAAAAATTAATATTTAACATCTAAAAATTGATATTTAAAATTTTAAAATATCTTATAAATCTAAACAAATAATTTTATTATGTCAAAAGAAATTATTGAAAATATTAGTACTAAAACCATATTAAATGATGAAAATTATTTAATATGGAGAACAGAATTATTTTTACTGTTAGCTAAACATAAGCTATATAAATATATTAATACTGATGAAGTAAAAATAATTCTCAAATCATCAATTAAAGGAGATTCAAAAGATTATAAAACTTTTGAATTTGATAGAGATTATGTATATGATAAAAACGTTACAGAAGATATGACCGATAAGGATAATGATACTAAAATAATAATCAATAATAGTATCTCAGATGAAATTAAGAAAAATTTAGATTTCATCTATAGTAACTCATACAAAATATTTAAAACCATTGAAGAAACTAATTCATTTTCAAAACAACAAAGAATAGAATATTTAGAAAATGAATTAAATAAATTATATTTTGATGAAAATAAAACTTCAATTTCAATGCATGTATCCTACATGAATAAAATATTTAATGAATTATCCAGCCTAGGCAAATGTATATCAAATAGGGATAAGATTAATTATCTTTATAATTCAATACCAACTCATTTAGCAATAAGAACTAGAATATTAGCTTATGAAAACAATTGGAACGAATGCTCTGAATCGGCAATAAAAACAATAAATCGTCTAAAGGAGTTAAGGGAATCCAAATCATATAAACAAAACCAAGAAATAAAATCAGTCAGCTTATATTCCAATTTCAATGGAACCACTAGTAATCAAAATTACAATAAAGAATACAAAAATAAGAAAAGGGTTCCAAGATGTTACATTTGCCATAAATTAGGGCACAAGGCTGATACATGCAAATTCAAAAATACAAATAAAAATAAAAATAAAAATAAATATAAAAATAAACATAAACAAAATTATTCAAATAATGTTGAGGCGAACAGTTCGGGAATAAAAGATTATGACTACCAAGATGCTTTTATAAGCAATGCGTTAAATGAAGACTTTAATAATCAAGAATATAATAACGTTGCTAATAGTGCTTTGATTAACAACAAGCCGAGGCACTATAAAAGAAAAAATACTACCAAGCTTAGATAAAGAATATTTTACATCTGATAGCAATGAAGAAGAAAATAACACCAATATAAATAATAATATAATTATTCAATGGACCTTAGATTCTGGAGCCTCCTACAATATGACACACAACTTAGACTGCCTTAGTGATATTCAAAGGCATAAAGAAAGAGTATATTTTGCGGATGGCAGTTTTGTTGAATCAAAATATATAGGTACATTCATAGGCTATATTAATGAAAATAAAATAAAATTTAAAGATGTACTATATATTCCAGAATTTAAAAGGAGCTTATTATCCATTGGAAGTCTATGTAATTCAAATTACAAAATTATATTTTATAGAAAAAATAACAAAAATTTAGTTACAATTTATAACAATAAGGGAAATAGATTATGTACCGTATCTTCTAATAAATCAAAAACATATAAGATATGGTCTTTTAAAAATAAACTTAATTTTGAATCAAATAATGCTGTATGTAATAGCTTAGATATACAAAATAATAATAATAAAAATGAAAATTATGACCTTTGGCATCGCCGTCTAGGTCATTTTAATATTAATAATATTAAGAACAAACTTGATAATATTAAAGTTGATGAAAAATGTAAAGTTTGTTCATGTTCTAAGCTTAAAAATTTCCCTTATCATCCATCTAATAATAAAACATCTGAAATATTTGAAGTTATTCACATGGATACGGTATATAGCGCTGATACCTCTATTCATGGTAACAAATATTTCTTTACAATTCTTGATGATTATTCAAGATATGGATGGGTTTTCTTTATTAAAAATAAATCTGAAGTATTTAGTACCTTCATCAAATGGTACAAAAGAATTAAAAATATTTTCAATAAAAATATTAAATATATTAAAACTGATAACGGCACTGAATATAATAATGTTAACTTTAATAATTTTTGTGATGATAATGGAATTACACACTTATATAGCATTCCATATAATCCACAACAAAATGGGAAGGCTGAAAGGTTTCAACAAACCTTAATATTCTCTGCTCGTGCAATGTTACAAGATGCACAACTCCATCATAAATTTTGGGAAGATGCTATTGGTACTGCTAACTATATTCATAATAGACTCCCTCATAAAGGTAATAATAATAAAGTGCCCTTTGAGGTATTATATAATAAAAAAGTTGATTATTCTAAACTTAGAGTCTTTGGTTGTCAAGCCTTCTATTTTATTCCTAAACAATTTAGAGATAAATTTGCCAACTCTACTTTTTCAGGAATTTTTCTTGGATATGATACTAATCCATCTGCTTATCGTATCTATGATCCAAGTAATAATAAAATTATACTTTCAAAGGCCGTTGTTTTCTTTGAAGACTATCCTGCTAATTTATCTGCACCTTCATCTCCTCCCGATATTTACAATTTTTTACCTTATAACGAAATTGGAGGAAGTATGGATGATGATAATCTTTCAGAAGATTTCAATAATATTAATAATAATAATAATAATAATAATAATAATAATAATAATAATAATAATAATAATAATAATAATAATAATAATAATAATATCAATAACACTTTTAATAATAATAATAATATTGATAACACCTTTAATAATAACAATAATTATAATAATATTAATAATAATAATTTTATTAAAGAAAATAAAGAGAATTATAATTATAATAATAATTTTGAATATATTAATAATTTAAATAATTTGGATCAAAATAATTTAAATAAAAATTTAATTTATCCGGATCAATATATTAATAATAATATTAATCAATATAATTTAAACCCAAATAATAAATTAAATTTTCAAAACGACCAATATAAAAATATAAATGAAAATTTTTATTATTTGCCTTTAAATTATAAGGTCAATCGACCATTTCAAATGTTGAATCCGGCCATTGACCCAAATTATTATATTCAAAATGAAAATTATAATAATTCTCTAAATGAATATAATAAAAATATTTTAAATAATTTTTATAATAATTACTCATTAAAAAACAATTTAAATAATAATTTAAATAATTTAAATGTTTTAAATAATAATTCCAATAATAATTTAAACATCAATTCAAATGTTGATTCAATTGATAAAATAAACAACAATTTAACAAATAATTATTTTTCAAAAAACAATTTAAAAAATGTTAATGATGGAAACATTGTAAGTAATTTGGATAAGGTAGGCATTATTAAAAATAATAATTTACATAATTTAAACAATGAAAATTATAATTATTTAAATGAACATAATCCTAATATTAATAATGGAAATATAAACAAACAAAAATTACAAAATGTAAACAAAGACAACATCAAAAATAATAACATTATAAATTATCAGAATAACAATAACAATGATATAAATATTAATTTAAATAATAATTTAAACAAAATTAATGTCAATGACAATGAAATTAATAATTCTAATTCAAATTTATATCATCAAAATGAAATTCATAACAATTCTGATCAAAATTTAAATTTAAAAATAAATAATGATAAAAATAATATAATAATAAATAATAAAAATAACAATAACACAAATAATAAAATTAATAATGAATTTTATAAAAATAATGAAATTAATAATTTAAATAATTTTAAAATTAAAAATAAAAGAAAAAGAAAAATAATCAATTCAAATTTAAATTCTAATTCAAATAGTAAGAAATTAAAATCATTTAATATTAATGATATAATTGAAAGTTTGTCTGTGGTAGAATGTAAGCCTTTAGAACCTATCAATTTTAAAGATATTTATAATAAAGAAGATAAAGATGAATGGATAGATGCCGTCAACAATGAGTTAAACAGCATGAAAAATTTAAATGTTTTTACAATATTAAAAGGTGTTCCTAAGGGAATAAATATTGTTACACCTAAATGGGTTTTCAAATATAAATATGATGACAAAGGTAATATTATTAAAAGAAAAGCAAGACTAGTTGCTAGAGGGTTCACACAACAAGAAGGTATTGATTATAAAGAAACGTTCTCACCAACACTCAGACAAAATTCATTAAGAATTCTCACAGCAATTGCAGCAATTAATAATTATGACATATATCAAATTGATATAAAGACTGCATATTTAAATGCGAAATTAGATGAGAATATTTATATGTATGCACCAGAAGGTCACGAAATGTATAGAAAAGGTATTCTCAAAATAAATAAAGCCTTATATGGGTTAAAACAATCAAGTCGAATGTGGAATGAGGAATTAAATAATACATTAAAAGAATTAAATTTTACTAGATTAATAAGTGAGCCATGTTTATACGTAAAAAAGAATAAATATAATAATATAATATGTTTATTAGGTGTATATGTTGATGATATTTTAATCACCGGTACTCATATAGAAATTAAAAAGGTAAAAGAATCAATTCAAAATAAATATAAATTAAATGACTTAGGTCAAGCTAATTTCATTATAGGTATAAAAATTGTAAAATGTAATGATGGATATATTATTCATCAGAAAAGATTTCTAAATGAAATCTTAGAGCGATTCAATGCAAATAATTTAAGACCTGCTAATAATACTATTCCAAATGAAATAAAAGAACTCAGGAATAAGAAATTTAACTCAACAACTTACAAACAAGCGATCGGCAGTCTACTATATCTTGCAATAAATACAAGACCAGATATATTATTTTCGGTTAGTAAAGCTGCAAGTAAAAATGAAAATCCTAGTTATGAAGATTGGAACAATGTTTTAAAAATATTTAAGTATTTAAAAGGTAATCCAAATTATGGTATTAAATATACTAGAAATAATAATAAATTGAAAATATATGTAGATGCAGATTTTGCTGGTGATAAAGAAACCAGAAAATCAACTTCTGGACATGTAGTTTTTATAGGAAGCGGACCTACAAGTTGGTTTTCAAAATTACAACACTGTATATCTTTATCTACCGCCGAGAGTGAATATTATAGTTTAGTGGAATGCGCAAAAGAATGCTTATGGTATAAAAATTTATTTAAAGAATTAAATTTAAATTATAAAGATATAATAATTAATATTGATAATCAAGCTACTATATTTAATGCTAAAAATGAAACTACAAATCCTAGATCAAGACATATAGATCTTAGATATCATAAAGTAAAAGAACTAGTTAAAAATAATACAATAAAACTTGAATATATTAAATCCGAAAATAATTTAGCTGATGGTTTTACCAAATATTTGAATGGTTCCTTA